>FLSR01004883.1:34729877-34758779 GCA_900092035.1 Leuciscus waleckii | reverse complement strand
TTGATTTAATAATGTTTTGATATTTGCACTGGAAAACAAAACAAGGAAGAAAAGCAGTTTTTTCTTTCTTCCATTTTTCAAAGCCAAACAGGGACTCAATTGAAACGTAATCGGTTACTAACGTAACCTCGGTTCTCTCTAGAAGAGGGAACGAGTATTGCGTAAGTTAGCTTACGCTACGGGTAAAGTCATCTTTTCTCGAGATATGAAGCCAAAAAATGATCCTTAATTTTTATTCATTGTCAACGCAGTGCAGCAGCTAGCAGACCTAGAGCAGGCTATCTAGCGCGCTCATTGGCTCCTCCGGGGCAACTGCAGCAGCCTACAGCCTTGTTTATACTCGACGCAGCCGCAAGAGCGCGAGTCACCGCAGACCGCGCGCGCACCTCTCTAGACGGACGAGGCATTTATACTTGACGCGCGCGCCGTTATGGAGGTATTTTTGGTGCAAAACTACTGAACGCCTGTGACAGTGGAATTTGTAGTTGTAGAGAATAGCCACACATGTGTATCAGTAAATTTGAAGTCACAGAGAGAAATGTTTTAAGAGTTGCAAACTTGTAGACTTTTTTTTATCTTCCACAAACACAACACAACAGTTACACCTTCTCAAATTCTTCATTGCAGGTGCACAAATCCTATTCTACAAATCACAAATTAAGAAACTCATACGCTCACATTTTTGCTACAGTTGCTGCAGTGAATATGGTGCAAAACGCATTTACACACCCGCATCAAGAAATGTGAAGTCACGGAGAAATTTTGCTCATCTGCAAATCAGTATGTGAATTCATCCAATGCGAGTTGCACACTTGTAGAATATTTTCTCACAAATGTCTTGTATATTTTTCTAGCACAAACACAAGTACATAACTACAGCTGCTTGAATCTGCTGCGACGAATCTCAAACACTGTTTTTCGCTTTCAAGTGACAAGTTTCGCGCGCTCTCCCTTTTGCACCAAGTGCACCGTGAAATGTGGGGCAAAAGTGAGTTGTCCATCTGTAGAGGCTGTGGGCGGAGCCTACATGAATATTCATGAGTTTCCCGGGCATGCGCGTGGAACTGCTCATTCTAGTTCACGCTCCTCGTTTCTCAGCAGGTTTAATGGATTATTTCAAAAAAGGTAAATATAGTTTCAGCGCGAACTTAAACTACAATTGTGTATCGTTTTGTTAAACTCATAATGTTTTTATTAATTCGTCACTGACTGAATGATTGCTGGCATTCACTTCGTGTAGGCCAGTATACAACATAAATTGCACCTTGCGAAGCTTTAAAACTGTGGCTTTTACTAATTGTTATCATTTGTTGATTGCAATAAATTAAATAAACCCTCATAAATGTATCTGTGGGCTAGGGCTGTATTCTTCCAGTCGATTAGTCGATTATTTGGTCGATACGTTCTGGCTCGACCAAAATTCTGATTGGTCGATTTTTTGCCACGTTCATTTCATTAGTTTTGTCGCGTTCATTTACCGGTAATCAGTTTTGCCGCGTTCATTTCATCAGGTGGAAAGCACTAATTGCTAATGGGGGTGTTTTCAGAGCACCCCTGTTTCACAGGTAACAGTCTGTCTTCAGAACACCCCCCTTGTTTTCACTTCTTTTGGATTAGCCCAACCCACTGGAGAAGAGAGACAGATTGAAGAAAGTAGGCTACTAGAAGGTTTGCCGAATATTATTACTTGATCTGGTTTGTTTAATAAATATTCTTTTTTTATTAAAGTGGACGTGCCTTTTGTGTTTAAGAGTAAAAGCTTTAAGTTAATAGTCTATTCGTGTCTCAGCCGCGAAGCTGAGCTCCTATGTTCAGCCTCACTCTGTGCGAGCTGCAGTGCGCACCCGAGTTTGGATGGCAGCGTTCACACTTATTCAAATGAATCGCACCAAAGCTCATTAATATCGAACCAAACTGGCCAAGTGTGAACCATACACTGTAAAGAAAAATATGGACGTAGTGTGTGTGTGAAGCAGGGCTGCATGATACTGAAGAAAAATACGATATGCGATAACTCATTGAATAATGCGATATTCGATATGCGATGCGATAATGCTTAAAGTGTGTAAAATAAACTTAAATTATCTTTAAACTTATATAACCTACATACGTGTTTCACATTCTTTATGACAAGAAAACATCCCTACAGCTTCTGACAGTGAACATCAGTGTTTTACTGTAGCGTAAGAAGTGTTATTTTAACATCAGTGTAAACCACGGGGTTTAGGTTATCCTACATTAGAGTTATTTAACAACAGAAACTCAATAATCAAATGTAAAAATAAAACACTGCTTAGTTTTCACTATATGAATTAAATACATACTGATTCTTATTAAAGCTACAAAAGATTTTCTCTTTGTCTTTTGTTCATGACCCCAGTTATTGCAGGCTGTTGCGATATGCATATCACGATATATACATTTCGATATATTGTGCAGCTCTAATATATATATATATATATTTCCACCTGACTAGTCCATATGTGTAGATGTTTAGGAGAAACTAGATATCATATTTAAGTATCAGCATGTACTTACAGTCACTGTGAAGATGTAGTGTGTGAAGACACACCCATGTAGGCAGAATATGCGAGACCGTGGTCAGGATTTCACATTTGGACACTTCAAAATCAAGGGATTGGATCTGGCCTTTGGGGCAGTGGTCAGCAGGGCTGCTAAAGGACGAAAACTCACTGCACAAAACCTCTGGATGTTCCTCCACGTCTAAAGCGAGACGTTTGGCTGCGGGTTCCTCCAGCTCTCCATCATGTTCCACTGAACAATGGCCGTCGGCGTGGGACGTCTCTGATGACCCCTGAGGACCCCTGTGCCTGGACATGAGCCAGCGCAGAAAAGATGAATCTGGGTTTCTTCTCAGTACCACTTCTCTGACAGAGCCGTGGTCCAGGAGCCGGTGGAGGATAAACAAGACGTATTTCCACCCGTGTTTGAACAGAGCGTTGTCATCCAGTAACCTGAGGGACGTCACTCCCGTTTCAAGGGCGCTCAGGATGGGCCGCAGGTCACCGGATGCGAGCCTGCAGATGTTTTTGGATGAGGTGTTTAGAGAGAGGACTCTGACGTGCTTCACGGTCATGGAGAGGATGGAGGAATCGCTGAGGTTGGAAAGGTACGATCCTGCTCGTCTGACCTGGGTGAACATGAGCATGTGAAAGAGTCTTTCCAAACATCGCTGCTTCCAGTCCTGAGTGAGCGGCGCTGACTGAAAAACACAGAATTACATTTCAGGTTTAGCACACTGCTCATATAACACCGGTCTATGGGGACCGAGGGCTTAATAAAATAAAATTAAAAGGTTTATATAAGAAATTCGATTTTTTTTTAGGTTAGTTTGTGCTAAAAATCCATAAGAAAAAAAGAAAAAAAAATCATACACAATTTTTTTTATAAAATAACAAATTATTGGCCATGTAAGTTGCACTTATAAGGAACTTGACTTGGTAGTTTGCTCTAAAAACTCAGAAAAAAATACACAGAAAAATTAAACAAAAAGGTCCACATACAGATTTTGACTTCCAGTCAAATAAAATAAAAATAAAATAATACACAAATAAAATAAAATAATAAATAAATAAAAGGTTTATTGGCCACGTAAGTTGCACTTGGTAGTTTGCTCTAAAAAATAATAATAAAATAATACACAACAAAATAAAATAAAAATAAAAATGTCTAACATAAGGAATTTGACTTTGTAGTTTGCTCTACAAATCCAGAATAAAAATAAAGCAATACACACACAAAAAACTACATAAAATACAATGTGTATTGCCCATGTACATTGCACTTGAATAGAATTTGACTTGGTAGTGTTTTCTTACAACCGAGCGCGTGCTCGATACATTTCTACTGTTTTGCTTCCGTCATGTGTTTCCATAGACAGTGTGTGTGTTTCGGAAATAAAAATGTATTGGAAGGAAATCTGGGACTGAAGGCTATTGTTCCTCCAGGGGGGGCTCGGCTGCTCAAAACCCGGAATTTTCAATAAACTGCATTTAATCTTAATCTTTCCCCCCGCGTATTTGTGATATTTATACACTTCAAAGTATAATCTTTTAAATGTATATATTCAAATAATTAATAGCTGATATACAAATGTAAAGTCGCTGCCATAAAGCTCTATACAATAATATATATTTTTAAATCTTCTTCAGTAATCACACACGACTGCGATTGGGCCGAACTGCCAAGCGCTGAGAAAAGTTACAGTTAGCACGTGACAACATATTTTTTATAGTTTACATAATGAATATTATTCTCACAAGTTACATCTGAATATCATCTTTATATCCATAAAACTAAAAGCTCTCAGTAAAGACACGTTTGGGCTGCTAAGTCCCGCCAGTTAAAACAACGTAATTTCATGTTGAATTCCATTCTAGTCGCTCAAATTCTATGCAAAGAACGCGTCGACTCCTAACTTCCGGGCGCTGCTGTAGCCAATGAAACGCGCTGTATGGAACACGTGGTGCAGGTCCCGCCCAGTCCAACACTCCAGCTCATAGATATACATAATAAAGGCCTTTATTATGTATATCTATGCTCCAGCTCATGAAAGGTTCTCCGAAAGCAATAAATCACGGATTACATAAAACAAAAAAGTTGTAATTTCTTCATTAAAATTGTCCCATTATATATGTCCCTTTGAACAAGCATAGCATGCTTTCTATTTTATTCCTGTGTGAAAAGTTGCATCTTATTGTATTCTATACACTTTGCTATTGTTTTGCTAAATAAATTAGTAAGATTCTTCAAAAGCACAAGAGAGCATGAGAAGACATGACAAAGCAGAGTGTGTGACACAGCATTATCTAAGTTTCTAAATTACACATACTGCAACATATTCAATGTTGAATGTTCACTGTCTATTTAAGCACCAGCACATTATTTTGAACACGTATGACTACTCGAGTTCATTTATAATGTTCCTTGATACTTACCTGTTTTCATTTTTATCAGGTCTACTGTCGATGCTTCTTTGCTGCGGCGCTCCTTACAACGAAACACATTTGTTCCCAAAAAACAAAATTATGGCAATAAAGTATTGCATACAGCAGTTGTTTTTCGTTCTTTATTGTTTTCTGTTATTTGACATTAGCAACAAACCCAAATTCTGTGTCACCATCACCTCTTTACTGATCCCGACAACAGAGGACACATTATTTCATATGAGAGAAGAAAACAGAGAATAGTTATTAATACTTCAGTCACAACTCGGCAATATGGAATCGGTTACAGGGAATTATTGAATCTGGGTCAAAAATCACATTATATAAATAACCGAGCACTGTATTTCTATAAGCAGACAACCATCTATAAACAGCTCCATTTATTTGACTGACTGGAAGACCTTGTGGGCCACCTGTAGAAAACAAGAACAGAACAACATGTTATATGTAATTATGTTCACAAATTATTTTAAACAGTTCATTTAAGAGCAAAAATTCTGTCAGACAAAAGAGATTTTGAGAATTTTCTTAATTAATGATAGATAATGATAGATTTAGCATTTTTGGTAAAACTACTCCTTGAATGTAGGTGTGTGACTGTAATTTGAAAAGAAAAGACTTTCTTAAATGCTAAATGCATCATCTAAACCTCTCTACCAATCATTAGCTATGTTTCCACCCACAGTTGTGAATTTAAAGGGATAGTTCTCCCAAAAATGTTCTTTTTGTACTCGCCCTCAAACCATCCTAGGTGTATATGACTTTCTTCTTTCAGACGATTACAAATCTGAGTTATTTTTAAAAGAAAATCCCGGCTCTGCCCAGCTTTATAACGGGAGTGAATGATACCTGAGATTTTGAAGCCATATGACTCCGGGGGGATAATAAAGGCCTTCTTAAGCGAAGACATGCGTTTTTGTAAGAAAAACATCCATATTTATAACTTTATAAAATATAATAATCACTGGCTTCCTGTAACGGCCGTATGCGAGTCGACCTCTGACCCGACGCATGTCGAGTGACCTTTGACCTGACGCATGACGTAGGATGTAGGAGTAGCGTAAGCTTTGACGCTTCTCACGGTTCAAAACAAATAGAGCTGGGAACAAACTCAAGCTCCTCCCACATTTCTCTTTAAAACTCTCGATTCTCTATCCTCTGTGCTTCCTCGTTCGTCATTACTTCATGCGTCGGGTCAAAGGTCACTCTCCCACCGGAGCTCCGGAAGCCAGTGATCCTAGTTTATAAAGTTATAAATATGGATATTTTTCTTACAATAACGTATCGCTTTGCGACTTTTATGATGGATTGATGCGCTTTTTTGGACTTCAAAATCTCAGGTTTCATTCACTCCTATTATAAAGCTTGAAAGAGCCAGGATATTTTTTTATATAACTCTGATTGTGTTTGGCTGAAAGAAGAAAGTCATATACATCTAGGACAGCTTGAGGGGGAGTAAATTATGGGATAATTTTCATTTTTGGGTGAACTATCCCTTTAATATAGGTGCAAAATTGGAGTATCACATAAAACATTACGAATAAATTCAACCCATGTGTTCAAGAGAAAAAAATCGTCACTTACTGGGAAATCGGCGCAAACTATCAGTAAAAAAAAAATGGTTGTTGCAATTGAGGAAGAAACTGTGGATCTTTTTTCCTCCATGATAAATGAGTTCGTCTAAGAGCGTCAGACGAAACACAATAAACACTGTCATGTTCTCTTGCGTTCGGATGCTGGTGTTTGAGGACTCAATCTTGTAAGACGGAGGGAATTAAACCCAATCATTCTGATGACAGACTTTAGTTTCAGAGCCACCAAATCAACATCTGAGATGCTGTGATGCGATTGGACCGCAGGTTAGTCCAGTTATCCAATCACAGCCTCTACTGAGGCAAAGTCACCTGAGTTTATATTTATTTAGTCAGAGGTGGAAGTAACGAATTACAACTACTCACGTTACTGTAATTAAGTCGATCTTTTTAGCATTTCCATCCAGCGTTGTTTTAAATGTGATATCCCAAAATGCACATAAAAGTAGGTTGACGGAAGCATAGCTAATGGCATCTAACAGCCACGAGCACTCTTACACAGTGGTCACGAGCGTGTAGGAAGTCGAAGAGCTCCTCTGTACAGTCTTCTGTGGTCTCTGAGCGTGAGCCGACCCGGGACTCGCACGCCTCCAGACGCTCGCGTGCGTGAACACAATGCTCCGACTGCTCACACTTCTCCCTCACGACCTCTAGAGGGTCCTGCAGAACACATATCAAACAACATTCTTCATCAAACCTGGTGCATGGACTAACTGAGACTTTTTTACAGCACTTGTATACTGTTGGTCTGATTGCTTCTATTGCTCTCCTCATTGGTAAGTCGTTTTGGATAAAAGCGTCTGCTAAATGATTAAATGTAAATTGTGCATATCATCCAGACACAAGCCTAAAGGGTTGACTGATATGAGATATGAGACAATGTTATGTAACTTGGGACTTCAATATCCAAAGTGAATAGGATTTGGTCTGCAAGAACACGAAGGATACATGTCAAATTTGTTTCAGTTACGATAGAGGGCGCTATAACCTCAACACCCTCAACACTGCACAGCTGAGATCAAGGAAATTCACACAAAATCAAAGGCATCCACAGGATCTACTTTTTTTAAATATGTTTTTTATTTTTTCATTTTGATTTTAGCCATGTTTTCCACACACATTATGGACTCTTGCAGTTGTATTTTGATTTGGGGGTAAAATTACTTGGACATAACTTGACAGTTTTCACCTTAATATTACATTTAAAAAATTCCAAATGATAATTTCACTCTTTTAAATGATTAATTAAATTACTGTATTTAATAATAGTTTACTCATTCAAAAGTGGCTTACAGTACACTCATTTACTGAGATAACCTGAGGTCTTGATCAAGGGCACAATAGTGAAAGTTTATGGAATAGACCCATTAACCACTCTAAAGCAATTGGTAAATATTTTTTTTAATTCACATGGATTGATTTGGACATAATTTGGGAATATAATATTGGTCAGAAAATGTTGATATAATACATAAGAGACATACCACCATGTCCTCCTCCTCTTCTTCTTCCTCCTCCTGAACACAACAAAGTATATTAATAGGTTACATGTTCATTCATATATATATACACATAGTATGAAAATAAAAGTAATACATAGGATACCTAGGATGAGTGTGTTTACACGTAAAAGACTAAGGCAAAATCTCACGCAACAGTTTAGACAGGAGAAGCATGCAATAATAGTATAATGTACATAATAATAACCTATAGATCAGGCTCGGCCACATAAACCAGAACGTTTCGACATAAAGCGACTCCTTTGCCCCCTAAATTACATTTAAACCGCTCAGCAAAACACTATATGCTAATATACCTCATCTGGCTCTCCGTTCATGATCATTTTGTCTTCGAAAACCATGATTTCAGCTCAGTTTTCCAGAAGTGACCCTCTGTAGACTGTAATTATCGCCGATGGAGGACAGCGTGACACTTTCCGGAAGTTGTAAGAGCTTAAAGACGTTCTTGCAAAGAGAGACGTCCACCTCTGCCAACTTCCGGTTCACCGCGTTCATGTCATGCAAACACCAATATTTGTGTATAATTGTGTATGCGACACTTATATTGAATAAAGTGTAGTTTTTATCGAGAGACGTATGTAAAATATGACATATTTCCACATTTAAATACGACTAGCATTGATCTGCGTTACATCGTAAATGCTTTGCTGCCATCTGTTGGCTCGGAGAATCATTAAAAGTTAGTATATTATCATCCAAAACTGATGGGTCATCAGGTTTAGTGTTTACAGCTCTTGTATTAGATGTTCCACAATCAGTCATAATAGAAGTGGATACTATTTTGTTTAATTTCATAATTTCATAACCATTTTGTTGTGAATATATTTATGGAATATTTTCGCTGAATAGATTTTTGAAAAGTTTTGAAAAAGAAAAAAAAACATTTTTTTTTAAATTTTGATATAAATAAGGTTCCGGTAAAGCTTTCTTGTTTTCATTGTTGTTTTTTTATTTTTTTTTATTTTTTTATTATTATTACAGATGCTTATTTTTAAACATAACTTTTCTCCACAACAAATATATTACATTTAAAAACAAGTCCTTATTCTACAGTATGATAATGGTATAATATTGGTGAGACAGTTAGTCTGTTTAAGATTAATAGGCATCTATTTAATTACTGTGAATTCCTTAATTATTATAAGATCCCTGTAATTGCTAAAGAGTTTGCCATAGTATTTGATTCCTAGTTGCCTTATTCAACTTTTATTAGGTCATATATCCTCCCAAGTATTAACAGTCCGAAGATTAAAGATTACAATTTTATTTAATTTTTTAAAACCTTTTATATAAAAACCTTATGCAGAAAAATATCACGGCCTAAATGCAAACCATTTGGGAATTCAATGTATAACCAGATTGAATGGAAAGAATTTATGGAAATTACATATAAAGTTATTCATTTGATTTACCCAGTGAGACATGGAGACTGTACATGTGTCTTTTGTATATAGAGGAAGAATCCATATCTGATGTTTAAACTCACAAAATTAAAGATTCAGCTATTTGGTAAAGATATATTTTGTTTGGAGCAAAATTTGGTGATTAATTTAATAATTATGTATGGAAAATACCATATACATAAACAAAAATGGACAAATAATAAACCTGCATCATATGTTTTTTAAAACTGAACTTATGTATTAGGCTATACTGAGGCCCTAAAAGGAAAATGGATATTTAGGAATTTTAGAATCCTTTTCTCTTGGTAATTTCTTGTATAATTAGTGTTTCCCCCTTTTTTTCTCTTTTTGTTGTTTCCTTAATGCTATTATGAATATAATAGTTGAAAACATTGTGAAGTGTATATTATGTTAATGTTCTTATTAATGCAATAAAAAAGTTAAATATAGACTGTTTAAATGCACGTTATGGCAATCATTATATGTTTAATAATAATAATAAGGCACATTTTTTGGAAGGTTAGATCAGCATGGCCTAATTAATATTCATGAGTTATTGACATGGAGATAGAAAACTCTTGTCAAAAATAAAGGTGAAGAAAAAAGGATTTCTTACCGAACAATTGAAATAATGGCAATTCATTAATCTTTTTATTGGCAATACACTTGTGTTTTACATGTAAACGTAGCCATTGCCTTCCATTCAAACGAACAGTCTTTCTCCCATAGACAGTATATAAACGCTTTCTCCCAGTCAGGATCGGCCATTTTGAGCGCAGTTTGTAGTCTCCCTCTTTATCGAAGGGCTCTGATCTCCAATCGCACAGGAAATCGGTAAATGTTGTAACTTGGGCGTTCATTTGTTGTGGTTAACACTACTAGAGTTCTTAAAGACCCAGAGACAGACTACACACTGTCACAACACACTGAGCAACAGTTATGGAGAGTTTTAATTTGCAACAACTTACCTCAGATATGAATATTAACTGGACACCGGTGTTTGCAGCCACAGTTTGCGGGACAGGTGCGTTAATTCTCTTCTGGAAATGGAGAAATAACCAGAAGATTCAGAAGAAAATACTAAACGCACGGAGAAGACGTGATAAATCACTTCAACGGGCTGAACAAGCGGTGCAACAATTTAAAATACAGGTAATAACAATCTAACATGCATCAATTATTAATGCAATATGCATTATGTATAGAGTAAGTGGTTATGAATATGCATGTCATGCATTTAGATCAAGGGAAGTCATGGTTCTTACGGCTATTGAAACTCTGAAATGATCATGTTGTCACTTTATTGTGTAAGTTGTCACAGCTGAACCTGCCACTGCTGAATATAATTTTTTAGCAAAATTTATGTTACTGTAAAAGTGGAAGCGGTAACAATTTTTTTTCTATTATATGATAATTAATAAATTTAAAGCAAATTAAATACAATTAAATAATTTATTAAAGTAATCAATCCATCAATCCATAACATTTAAATAAATTAATACAATTAAAACTTTCCCCCATCTGACTTTTATGGAGAACAACCCTCAATTTATCTTCTCTATATTGTTGACTTTTGACCTAATGTTTGTGAGTGTGGTGTTCATCTTAACAGATATTATATTACAAAAAATATTATGATACTGGAAAACTTCCCCTATATATTTTAAACTAAATGTTTGGAAACCAACATAGAAAACCACCTCTAGACAATATAAGCATTTTGTGTAACTGGATTTGTTCCTCTAGTTAGTGAGATCAAGCCACTGTGACAACTAGCCCCAGTCTCCCCTAGGTGAATATGTAAACATCTGATGTTTGTTTCTTGCATCTTTCCAGAACCCAGACTTTGAGAGCAGTTAATAGTATCTCGTCTTTGTCGGAGCTCACTGGGAAACTCCAGGAGGGCTCCCTGCAGCCGGATGCTGTTCTACATGCTTACATGGAAAAGGTTGTGACTGCGGCCATATCTTACATGTCCATAACTCTTTATGGGATTTATGAGTTTATACCCAGCTTCAGAGGTTTACAAATCACTTTTATTGTAAATCTTTTTAAACATTGATCCATCTTTTGCTGTCTTTTCTAGATGCCATTTACTAATAGTTTACATTTTTACTCATATTATAAATCTCATTAAATAAGTAATGAATATGTCTCTTCTTCAAGAAAGAAAAGCTAAAATTTCAAAAAATGTAACATTGTAGTTATTGTATTATGGAAAATAATTCATTTGAATTGACCTGGTCATAATTTGGGAAATCAAACCAACATTAGGCATTCTGAGTTGATGCATTTAAGAAAAATAGACATGCAGCGCAACATAGTAATAATTAACAGAAAAAAAGATAAGAGCGTGTATCCGTCGTGTAAAAAATACAAAACTTTTGCCTGGATCATATGAACGATCTGCCCATACAGTACCCTGGAAATCCAGAGTTCTCACGAGAGCACAAGTTGAATTTGCTCAGCGAGTTACTCTGGTGTCTAGTAATGATGCTCATTAAATATGCCCTTGTATCCGAGCTGCACCAATCACATCGGGTTATCTGATATAGGCGGGGCAGAGGCGAGATGATGACACGGCTGCGACGTCGAAGTCATTAGTAAACATTGCAAGATGGCTCTGGATGAACACCAGTTGTTTGAAACGGCTTTGGCCGCTACAATGAACGAGTTTTCGCTGTTTTGCCGACCGGATACGGCAAGAGTCTAATCTACCAGTTAGCTCCGCTGGTAGCTAAGCGTATGGGGCTTGTTGTGATTGGTCGTAGTGTTATCCAATTGCGTGCAGTGAGATTTTCAAATGCATGCTTGGTGCCGCCCCTCGAACTGGCCGAATTTTCATTAGTCGACGCCAGACCATTAATCTTTCAGATTTAGGTCTGGATTTCCAGGCTATCCATACAGGCTATTTTGAACAAATATGCATAAATCACAGGCTATGAAGACGCTTGTAAATTACAGTCTCTATAAATAAAAAGAACATAGCCAAATATGAGCCTTCACTGTCATGTAATAGGCTATCGGGGATATTTTAGCAGATTCACTCTACATTTAAATGGGGTTGTCTCTCCTGCAACTCTGCAGTGTGTATGTGGCCGTTGGTCCTCTTAGCAGCATGAAAAATAAAACTTTTATTCAAATTATGAATAGATTATATACAGAAAGTGAGCAAAGTGAGCGCGATCGGGGCTACAATTCTCATCTCTGCAAATCACGTTGTAATTAGAAACCTTTGACGTTCTTCAGACTACAGAGAGTGTGAACACAAACCAGCACGGGACCGTTTGAAAGCAGCTGCTTATAAGAGGGTACCGGATTGAGTTGAAATAGTCAGAGCTATTGGATCCGCAGTCCGTCGTGCCTATTGATTACAGCACCTGGACCGCAAATGACAACGTAAATATGAATCTACCCATTACATCAAATATTAGCGGTTGCCCGCGTGCAGGACTCTATGTCTGCTGATTCTGCAGCCAATGAGATTGCTTGCTCAGCATTTAAATAGCCTGGTTCAGTGTTTGCTGTAGGCTAGTCCTGAGAGTTTTCTGAACCCCTCCACCTCCCCAGCTCCACCTGCCCAGATCTGCTATGGAATTCGCATATGACTGCTTGTCTGTGTATCTATTATTAGTAGCAAGTCCATACTTACTGTGCAGCAGCAGCAATATCAGCAGGAGAATCGAGTCCGCCAAGACCAAATACATTAACATTGCCATATTCAGTAACATGCGAGAGTTTTCATGATTGCAATCATATATCTACGTGCATATATACTTATGTGGTAAAAAAAAAATATATATATATATATATATATATAGAATATATGGAAGCTTGTTTCACCACAGATAAAAACGTAATTGCATCTTTTTTTCTCAAAATTCTGACTTTTTCTCTCTCACTGTTGCGTGATATAGTCGCAATTTTGAGTTATAAAGTCAGAATTGTGAGAATGTAGCAAGATTGTAGGCATCAACTTCCCCTCTCTCTCCCACATCTACTCCAACAGAGTGGCAAAGAAGACCCAATCTATTGCAGCTGACCCTAGCCATCCCTTGTCCTGCCAGTTTAAGCTATACTTCCCTCAGGCCGTTGGTACTCCATGCCCAGATGCAGGTCCAATAGACTCAGAAACTCTCTTATCCCGACTTCTATTTTGATTTTAAACAATTTGCCAGAACTGTTTTAAATATTTCTTTACTATTGTGTTTCAGAGACTGTGGGTATTTTATGTTTTGCTGTATTGCTGTGTGTTTTGTCCTTGTGTTTTTCTGCTGGCTGGACAAATAATTGCCCCGCGGGGACAATAAAGTGACCTTGACCTGAGATATAAAGTCGCAATTGCGTGTTATAAAGTCGCAAAAAAAGAGGGTATTTTTTTCCTTAGAACTGGACTTTATAACTCACAATTGCAAGTTTATATCTCACAATTTTGACTTTATATCCCGCAATTCTGAGAAATAAAGTCAGATTTGCGAGTTTACATCTCTATTGGGAGATAAAAAGTCACAATTATCTTTTAAAATGTTTTATTATGTGGTGGAAACAAGCTTCCATAAGAATATATATATATGTATTTATTTATTTTTTACTTTGGGATGATAGAAAAAAGTGAAGAAAAGCAGCAGAAAAAATTATGCAAAAAATAAGCAATTATCAGCGCTTATTGTTGAGGTCTGTTTGAATGAAACCACTTGGTATCACAAACTGAGATGTGTAATGTCACACTTCTAAGGCTCTGGAAGTGAACAAGAATCTGAACTGCAGCACTGAGATCTTAATGGAGTCTGTGGAGCAACTGACCGAAATCAACACTCAATCAAAGAAAGGTCTTCTGTATGGAGTGCCGATCAGCATCAAGGCAACGTTGATATAAGGTCAATATAAGAGAACAGAGGATTACGCAGGTGAAGAGAGGTGACTTCCTGTTTGTGGTGTACGTAACTTCCTGTTTGTGTGTGCAGGGTCATGATTCTTCATGTGGTGTTGTGGGTAATTTGGATCAGCCTGCGGTCATGGACAGTGTGGTGGTTACAGTGCTAAAGAAACAGGGCGCCATCCCGTTCATCAAGACCAACATACCACAAGGCCTTCTCAGGTGAGTAAACACTGCACATCAATCCTTTGGGAAAAAACCTGCTGATATCAGATGATTTGCAGAGCAAGACGAGCCATGGGAATGAATCTTAAGCCAATGAGAGAGTATGAAGAGACCGTGCAGTTAGCAGCTCTTTTACTGGAGCTTAGTCAATAAAGTTAATATGTATTTTTCTGACATTATTAATGACAGTAAGCACCTTTATCCTCCAGTTGTTAATGTGAAAACTTATTTTCATTACAATGGGGAAAAAAAAAAATATTACTTAAATTGTAAAGTACAGTTGTAAGTTTAAAATGTCGGTGTTTGTTGTACTGAATTTAATTTAGCTTTTTTTGATAAAATAAAAATAAAACATTGTGAGAATTTGGGGGGAAATGTGCATGTTACATCATTGTCACAATGCAACAAATAATAATAATAATAATAATAATAATGTTCCTAAAGATGAGGGTTTTTTTTCAATCTTTAATTTTTTCATTTTGCAGTGACCTTTCTTCATGAAATTGAACTTTTCACCTCGCAAAGCAATTTATTTGGTACTATTTTCTATAGAATAGAGACATGCAAGCCTGTTCAGCCTGTTTTTTTCTTTCTTTTTTTTTTTAAAGCTAGTATGCTGTTTCTAAAAGGACTAGTCTAATATACTAGTACTTCATTTCTCTCCTGCAGACCTCAGTATTCATAACAGAGAATTCACAAAAGAGCTCTTCAAATGACAGGTCTATTAGCATCTGTTAAAATTATGGTATTATGGCTTTATGGGCTGCTATTACATGGGAACTAGCACGTTCATCTGCCAGTGGGTCTTTCATGGAGACTGTCCTCATGTGTTTGCAATTTTAATATAATAATGCATTTAAAAGTTGCTGCGCCTGGCCTGCGCAATTGGATAGACCTAAAACCAATCAGAGCGATCGTCATCGTGTAAAGCCCGCCCCAATGTTTCTGATTGGTGCCGCGATTTCGAGGGATTAGAAATGGGTTTGAATGAGCTCTTTGCCAGACTACTTGCAGAGCAAATCTAAATTTGCCGGAAGTTGTCTGGGTTTTCCCAGGCCAATACATTTGAATATGTATTCTCTCGTTATTTCATCTGACTCCATACATGAAAAGGTTTTAATGATATCTGTGCATCATTAAATGTGAGCGAATGTTTGACTATTCTTTTTAACTCTTTAATGAAAATAATGCCAAAGTCAGTTAGAATAATCAAATGTAGCAATTTATTATGTCAAGTAAATGTATCATGCCAATTTCATAATCAATTCAAAGATAATCGATACAAAACATCAAATGCTCTTGAATAAAGAGAAGAGATGCGAACCCAACATTAAGCAATACATGAAGCTTAGAATCTCACTCTCAGCCTGACGGGCTAATCTGAAATACAGAAAAGGCCCAGAGTCCCCTACTGCATTTCATTATATAGCCAGAACCTCTTTCACATGGAAACATCTGCTAACAATGGGAATTTACATTCAGAGTTGACACCTTTTGGGTGTAGGGAGACCATTTGTCTAGAGACCAACCCCTCCTTGTGTGCCTAAACTCTTAAACTAAACTCCTAAACTCTTAAAAACCTTATTACCTTTTGTTTTACTTATTTGGGAATGAGACACTTGTACCAGTCGCACTGAGACATTTCAAATGATACTAAATATGTATAATACTCGATGTTAATCATTCACATTAAACCATATATTCTTGGGTGAGTTTTGGTGATCTTCGCATGGGGGAGAAGGAGAGGGGGAATGAGGGAAAGAGATGTAGATTAGGATGACTCGGAGGTGAGACTTTCGCCTCGATAGTGCACGAGGGGGAGTTCAAATTGTAATCTCCTTTGTTCTCTCAGAGAGTAGCCCTCTCTTCCAGTTCTTCCAGTCTTGCAAGGGGTCAGCTAGAGTAGTACAGAAACTAGAGCAGAAGTGAGAATGTGTCTTCAGTTGTTTCTTGAAGGTTGTGATGGTCTCAGGAAATCAGGTAGAGGCTGAAAGCTTGTTCTATCACAGAGGAACTGAGAGAGTGAAGGTTCTGGAAAGCGATTTTGTACCTTTTGTATCCATTGAGACTTTTTCGATTAGTCAATTTGGGGGTGTTTGATACCCTCATATCACGATATGATATTATTGCGATACTTCCAAGACATGAGGTAAAAGTTTAACAAAAATATTAACTGTTGATTAAAATGCTAAATTTGGTTATACAGTACATTGGGGGTGGAAATGAAAAGGCTTGGACTTGGTGCTGATAACCCAATGCACAGGACAATAGTGACACCAGAATAAATATATTCATGATTCTGAAGCCGAAAATTAGAATTATTTTAGACGAATATGCTTGCACTCTTTTTTTATTTTAATTATCAAAAATAATACTTTTTACTGGTAACATACGACATTTGGCATTATCTGGACCATCACATGATCCTCCATTGCATTATTATACATTATATTCAACATTATATATAGTAGTTTAATGAAGTACTGACACTAAAACTCTGAAAACATTCATTTTGGGTGAATTATACACGATACATATTGATGTATTTTTGTATTGCGATATATTGTTACACCTCTAGAAAATACATAAAACACTATTAGAATGATTATGGTCATTAAGGGATAGTTATAATGGCAACAGGGGGGATGCATAACATAGGAAAACAACTTCAAGTATTTGAATAATGCGTTATATCTATTAATATCTTTTAAAAAATACAAAAAGAAAGAAAAAATGCTAGAATTTGCTTGCATATGTTTTTTCATAATTAAAATGAGCGTATTTATGCGTATTTATTCTATAATGCCTATAATAACGTATCTGTAAATAATTTTTATATGTTAAAGAGGGACACAAAAGTCACAGTAAATGTGCTCAATTTCTGTAAATATTGTCATGATGCACGAACATTTCTTTAGTTATAATAGAATTTCTTATTTCTTTCTTTTGATTTTAGATGTAATTTTTTTTGTGAGATTTACCTGTAGCTCTTTTGTTGAGATGTTGTGCATATAATCTACTTGTTTTTTCTTGATCTTTGATTTGCTTTATTTTTTTATATCATCCTTGTTTAGTGGTCAAGAAATCAGTTCTTGTGTCAAAGGCCAGAAGTCAGGTAAGATCAGGTTCATCAAATTGCTGTTCTAGTTTTGAACTGTAAATAAACCGAAATATAAGATGTGCGATGTGCTGGATTACAGTGTTGTCCTCTATTGGCCCTTTGGCAAGAGACGTCGAGAGCGTGGCTCTGTTTATGCAGGCACTGCTTTGCCAAGACATGTTCACTTTGGATCCCAATGTTCCTCCAATACCATTCAACCAAAAGGTCCTGTATAAATATAGCACATCAAATGCTTGTTTATAGGCAATATAGGTGAAATGCAGAATCTATGATACTTTCTTCTTATGAAACAGGTGTATGAGAGCTCAGAGCCCCTGAGGATTGGTTATTATGAGAACGATGGTTTCCAGCAGCCATCTCCAAGCATGGCCAGGGCCTTCAGAGAGACTAAAGCCCTGCTGGAGAGTGCGGGACACACGGTACACAACTACAGTACATTAATAGTTGTTATATTAGCCATTGGGAGTTTGTTGGCAAGCAAAGGATATTCCCTTTGCAAACCATTAACACGCAACAAATAGTTATGTATTTGTAAAATACAGATCACCCATTTTTTACTGGATGTAACATCATCAAAATGCTTTTAAGATCTAAAATAAAGAATGAAAATAAAAAAGATTAATAATTATGACTAAAATATACATATAGCTATCTTGTTATCTTGTGAATTTAAATGTAGTTTTTATATTCTACATGTAACACCAGTAATTGTATTTTTATGAGAGCAGGGATTATTGTTGTAGTGTGAATGTAATAATTAATAACTATGTTCAAATGAGTAAATGTGTGTGTATATTTGGTTTTATATCCATTATATCACACATTGTTTGGAGGACAACATTAACAACGTGAAATTTTTATTCTATTTTAAATAATGGGTTAAAATGAATAAATAAATAATAAATGTTACTAAATTCCTTGTACAAGTTAGCTTTTTTTTTATTTATTTTTTGCTTTTGTTTATCATTTTTAATTTAGTCATTTTAATTTCTGTTTAAAAATGGGAATCTGTAACGCAGACTCGGGCGAGCTTGGGTTGAGATCCATGTGAAGCCTTATTAGTGAAGACAGTAGAATAAAACAAACAGTCAAGGGTCGGCAACCAGCAGAAGACATCAACGAGGGCCGGACAATAATCGTAGTCGAGCAGGACAGGCAGCAAACCATCAGGAACAGAGAGTGACAGCAAACAGAGGAAGGTCAACAAGCAGTCATAAACAGATAACAGTCCGCGCGGCACAACACAGAAATGATAAACTGGGAAAAAATGCTCAGAAATGTCCACTAAGGCAAAACAAGACTTCACACAGATAATAGAAATTAATTAAAAAACATTCATCCGATTAATCGAAGCAATAATTAAATATTATCAAAATAATCGTTATTTACCGCCCCAGTGGACCCAATACATCTGAGGTTTAAACCACAGACTAAAAAATATGGACGTAGTGTTTTTGACGTCAAGCCCAAAGTGGGCGGAGCCGGCCGACGCCATCTTGACTTGGCAGTGCATCACTCCCGTCAAGAGGCGAAACTCAATAGAACGCTCCATAGCAACAGTTGCCCCCATGACGTGACGGCGCGGCCGCCATTATGGACTGAAAACTGAAGGAAAACGCCGAAAAATAATGGGAGTCAATGGCACTGAACCAACTTAACATAACAAAAACTTAACATAACTTAATTTTTTCTGGCCGTCATATCTAAATATGAAAACAATTTAAAATACATTAATGAGGATGACCGACGTTAAATGACGTTAAATTACAGAAAATGTTACGTCTATGTGTCGGTTATGCATGGCCTAATTACCCTTAGGAAAATAGTATTTTGTAAGATATTTATTCAAATGTTGATTTTGAAATTAGTGAACATCACCATATATATGATTTGGAAAAATAAATAAATAAATAAAATTATAAATGAACATTTCTAAAGACAGTTAATCTTTTACATAGAATATCACAAAAATATTAACAACTTGTTTTTTCAACATCTTCAGTGAAAGTGCACACAGTGAACGTTTCAATGGCAAGAACAAAAACAATCTGTGAATGTCCTATTACAGGCGGAAAGGTACAAAAAAGATGTGCAATCTAGCAAGTGCACACATGAACTATAAACAGTACTAAAATGGAAGTGGTGCCATAAGATCTCAGTAATTAATCAGACACCACCATCTATTACCGCTAACGATTTCAGCAGCTTTCAGTCCATAATGGCGGACGCGCCTCCGCAGAGCCATCTACAGACTGTTACCCATAACACAACAGAGTTTCGCCTCTTGGGCTTCTATACTCTTTGCCCCCGTATAAACGAAAATGGACAAAGAGGCGGGATTAGCTGAGGTAACAGACAGCAGACAAACGGCTATAGTGACGGCAGTGGCAATACATACATCTGTCACTCAAGTGGCCACGCCCTTAATTATGCAAAACTTTAAGGCTTAATATAATTTAAACGGATTTAAATTATATTATTTAAAGTTATAAAAAAATTCCACCCCCCTCACAGTTGTCATGAAGGGCAAAATTAGCTATATAGACCAAAACCACTTTTTATACCAGGCTGTAAACATATTTTTTCTGCTGTAAAGTTGGGCATATTAACATGGGAGGTCTATGGGATTGACTCTCTTTCTCTCTAGCGGCCAGTCGATGAATTTTAACAGTTTAAGTCACCCGTGTTGGATTCAAGAGAGAGACCGGAAAGGTTGTCGCTTGGTTTAAACACTATACATTATACAGAACATGTGTGATAAGTTGATATTGCAGACTTGAAAAGTAGGTCTGATGTTCTGGTCTGGTGTCTTGTTCACATTTCAGCTTGTTCCTTTCCCACCTCTACGGCTCTACGAAGTCTTCTTTGAGTTTGCTTTTAAAGGGGTCATGGCTGATGGAGGCCGTACGCTCTACAGTCATCTGTACGTCTGGTATCGGCACATTCACACGCCATGATTGATATCCATTAGAACTATCTCAGTGTTTCTGGCCTCATTAAAGACGCTGTAGTCACCTCTGATTCATAGTAATCACACATTATGTTTGTATTCATATGTGTGTGATTTCAGGAAGTCAGGCCCCATTGACTCGTGTCTCCGGGATCAGGCCGCCCTGTTGCGGATCCCAGGCTTCATAAAGAAGTTACTCTCTGTTGTTCTGAAGCCTGTTGTGAGTTCTGTAAATGTTGTTTCTGTTTCTCGTTTGCATCTAATTAAGCAATCTGTTTTATTCAAGCTAATATGTATAATAACTCTTATGTTTGGATTACTTTCTCCAGTCTCCGCGGTTGTCTGTAAGCCTGAAAGCAGGTGTTGGAGTTGGGTAAGCTACAGATATTTTTTGTTAATATTAATTTGCATAATGAATATAATTATACTGATAAGTCTTTTGTTCTTGAGTGTAATTTAAGTTACGATTAAACAGTAAAGACAGTAAAGACCTCTACATTATTACAAACTGTGAATTTTTTTAATTTATATGCATCCTGACAAAAATCTATCATGTTTTCTACAATAATACGAAAATAATCATCATATTAGAATGATTTCTGAAGGATCATGGGACACTGAAGACTGGAGTAATGATGCTGGAAATTCAGCTTTGATCACAGGAATAAATTACATTTGAAATTGTAATAATATTTCACAATAGAACTGAGCAGAATTGAAATGATACCATTCCTTTAATATCTTTTTTTTTTTATGTCTCTCTGATTTTCGATATGAATTTGTCTGCTGTGCTATTTTAATACACTTCCTACAAATGGATTCAAACGCTGCCTCCATGCCCATTTTGTCACAGAATACTTCGCCATCACTGAATCCAGCAGAAGTTTCTCAACTACAGGCGCCGTTCACTAATCAGAGCGAGGTGCTCAAGGGTTATCAAGATCGGCTAAACAATTTACAAGCCGCTAACTAAGCTTTGACCCGGTACATCCACTCTCTGCCCACTCCCCATGCAGGACTGGTAAGATATTATCTGATAAGGACTACAAATGTGTTACATCGTTAGTTGATTCAAGGGCAGCAGTGGATTCAATTCACCGAGACCTGGTCCAGGAACTCAACCTTTCCAGTTCCATGTACCGGCTATCAACATTACTACTGTAGACAACACACCCTTCGGCCCCAGTATCACACATCAAACAGTACTGGTTACCCTCAAGATTGGATTATTTCACATGGAAACTATTTCGCTCTATGTAATCAACTCTCCCAAGCATACTATCATCCTGGGTCACAATCCTTCTATCTCCTGGAACCAGGGTGAGCTCACACAATGGTCAAGTTACTATCAATCAAATTGTCTTCATGTCACTGTTTCCTTGCCATGTTAAACTATCAGTATTGAAAGCCCAGATACCCAAGTTGAAACTAATATTGCAGCAGAGTATGCAGCATTCACAGAGGTTTTCAGCAAAGCCCAGTGCCACCTGGGAGTAAAGTATAACCACTGACAAGACCTGAAACCTTGGCCATGTAGACATACATTGAGGAGGCTTTAGCATCTGGGTACATTCATCCCTCTACCTGTCCAACAGTAGCAGGCTTTAAGTATAGATACTTAACCCTCTGGGGTCTGAGGGATTTTTGGGGTCCTTGAGCTGTTCTGACATGCCCTGACATTTGTGCTTTTTTCTGTTGCTTATAAACATATTAATGGCAAAGGTGTAATTACACTCTATTTAGCACAAACAGGGCTACCATAATATGTGAGCAACATGCATGTACATGTTTCTATTTTTGAGAGAATAATGTTTATGCATGGTTATTGAAAAAACTAAAAAATAAAGTTTCTGAAATAAGGGTTTTTTCTTCAAAATGATGTGAAAATCATCCAGTCCTTATCATTCACATAACACAATACATTGATTTAAATCTTGTAACACACTTTTTGTTTGTAAAGGCAATATGCGCAAGGGGCGTCAACCATTCAACAGCATCATGCATATGTAGTGGTTCACACCTCAGGAGACAATGGGGCCCGCTTACTTAATGAGCCATTCATTCAGGTGTGTCACCTATAGCCACAAGAAAGAATGCAAGAACAATATATATAACTGTGAACCAATTTGGTAGAATATATATATATATATATATATTGCTCTTGCATTCTTTCTTGTGTCTATAGGTGACACACCTGAATGAATGGCTCATTAAGTATGCGGGCCCCATTGTCTCCTGAGGTGTGAACCACTACATATGCATGATGCTGTTGAATGGTTGACGCCTCTTGCGCATATTGCTTTTACAAACAAAAAGTGTTTTACAATATTTAAATCAATGTATTGTGTTATGTGAATGATAAGGGCAGGATGATTTTCACATCATTTTGAAGAAAAAACTCTAGGCAATGACATCCATTAGTCAAAAGTCTTATTGTCACATATTTAGTATGTGTTTTGTGGTCTTATTTCAGAAACTTTAGTTTTTAGTTTTTTGAATAACCATGCATAAACATTATTCTCTCAAAAATACAATCATGTACATGCATGTTGCTCACATATTATGGTAGCCCTGTTTGTGCTAAATAGAGTGTAATTACACCTTTGCCATTAATATGTTTATAAGCAACTGAAAAAAGCACAAATGTCAGGGCATGTCAAAACATCTCAAGGATCTCAAAAACACCTTAGACCCCAGACGGTTAATGGATATTGTTGCCTAGAGTTTTTGCTTCAAAATGATCTGAAAATCATCCTGCCTAATCATTCACATAAAACAATACATTGATTTAAACTTTGTAAGACACATTTTGTTTGGAAAGGCAATGTGTATGGGGGCGTGAATGATTATGAATAATGCTCTGATTCACACCTGAGAAGACTGCATAATGAGCTGCATAATGAGCCTTTCATTCAGGTGTATCACTGAGAGTACCACAAGAAAGAATGTGAGGACTTATTTTGAATGCATGCAAACTGTTTAATTTCCAAGGTAAACATTTCTAGTAACTATGCAATTAATTCTCATACTGTATTTTCAGAAAGTTTTGGAATATATCCTCTCCCCAAATGTGTCACTAAAAAAAAACAATAATAAATAATTTAATGAGAAGGTTTATATTGACCTATTAAGATGTTGCTTACCTCTACCTTGTAAATATATGTTTTGCTATTTTATTAAACAGTTTTCACATATATAAATCAACAACAATTACAATTTGAACAATATTTCAAGTGTAATCTTTCTTTATAAAAAGTATACATTTTATCATACGTATTTCAAAGTTAAGGATTCATTAGTTTGAATATTGGAACAAACACTATAATAACATCTTGGTTGATATTTCAATATACCTACTTTATTTTTGACAAAACATCACACACTATATATTTAACATATGAGCAGAAATTGGCGAACAAAAGCTTATTTGATGTGACAGTAGTCTTTTTTACAGTAAAAACTTTATAATCTATCCAAAACTAATCAACGAAATCTTGTCTAAACATTCATATTTTGTCAGTAACATCGTTTTTATGATATATTAATGTTAATTTGCAGTTTAATACGTTGCTTATACAAACAAAGACATTTTATTTCAACATATTTCAGTTGATTTTTACTCATCTCAGTATGGCAATATAGTTTGGTAAAAGCTAAACTAGTAGATGTGTACTAGTAAGATAGTAGACTAGTAGATTCAACTCATCAGCTCTTTATTAGAGGATGAATGGGTCAAATAAGTGAGACATCCAATGTGTGCCTCCAGGAACAAAGTTGGATACTGACCAAGATACTGGAACCAGTTATTTATTTATTTATTTTACAAACAAATGTTTAAAAGGAGAAAACCCCTGCTAGTGTTTTTAAACAAAGATTTGAAAATACAGTTTTAGAATTCACAGGTACGCTACCTGGCTATGTTGAGTCTGTGATGCTCTTGGAGCCACACTTGTCTATGCAGTCTCAGAACACTCCTTTCCTTGTTCACCTGAACAGCATCCAATACCTTCTGCACCTGAGATACACACAAACTTATATTTCAATCAAGATATTCAATGTCAAACAAGAGATTCAATGGTATTTGCTAAAGGTGAGTTGATGGTGAGCATATAGTGACTAATGGGGCAGATATGAATGTGATTTTCACTCTTTTCACCCTGTACATGCTACCCTTGGGAGATATCATTAGGAAGCATGGCATTAGCTTACCAATTCACAAAATTAACGGAATGCATAGCTGATATAAAAAAATGGGATGACTAGTAATTTCATAAAATGACTAGCCATTCATAAAATTAGGACTTCAAATTAGAGTGATGCCGAAACTAAATCGCAAAAGAGATTTGTCAACAACTTTAGAGGTCACTTGCGGTTAATGACATAAATACAGAGTTTACCTGTATATTACGGTATTTTCACTTTAATACACAGATCTAATATACACATGTGATTTCTTTGGTTGCTGTTTACGTTCACAGACATAACCGACAGTGTTTATGTTAACTTTGTGTGTTTTTGACATAACCCTGTGTGCATTTGACAGTTTAAGCGCAATAAGTAGTGAAAGAGAACTTAAGTTTAATACTCACGGGACGCGTCGTCTGACACCCAGCTTTCTGTGCATGTGCTTTAGATGTGTGCGCTCAGAAAACCAAATATCAGAAGTTTAACCCTCTGAGGTCGAGAAACGCGCCGACGCGTTTTGCTGGATTTTTTTCACATAGCAGCAACATAAACTTAAATTACTCCGTCATTTATGGGGGTGACGTCAGAACACCAGCGATTTCAAAGCGTGTTTTTGAGACTGTCTTTGGTTCACTGCAGTTTTAAGGAGAAAATACTCAGCAATGGTGTCGACTTATGAATTTGCACATGGCTTGTCTTAAAGCATATTAAATACACCACATAGACACATAAACAACATTTAAAAGCTTGATTTTCACCTAATTATGTGCACAGATGTATCATTTATAACAAATACTGCAATATTCCATTAGAAATAAGAATGGTCTAATTTGATTTCATGGTGACTTTAACAAAAAGGCTGATGTAGATTGTGACCCAATGTCAGTAGGTGTCTGCGGCTTAAAGTTACTTACTCGACAGTCATGATTTCAGCATTACATAAGGCCTTCAACAGTCACCTAGATGCAGTAATTTTTCTCCACTCCTGAAGGTGCTCTCAGCTACACATCCCTGTACAACCTGCTGAACTTCCCAGCCGGGACCGTGACCGTGTCTACAGTGACCGAAGAGGACGAGGCACAGCTCAGTCAGTATACGGGTGTCTATGGAGACGTGTGGGACAAACTCTTTGTTAAGGTGGGTTTTCACAGTGCAAGACCAGTGAAGTTAAGTTGCATTAAATCCATAGGATGTTTTTGTAAACCTTAAAGTGTTGTGAAAAATTGTGAGTTGTATGCCTGACAACCACAAGGCGGCAGTATAGTCACGATTACAAATACAGAATCATGACTGGGATCATGTACTTTTTATAAAACAGACATGTAATATACTATGTAAAGCTCTACTTAACTCCAGTAACCAATATTAAAGCCATGGGACTATTTGGACTGTGTATATTTTTGGGCCCTTATGTTTAGAATTTCTTTTCTTTTTTTAAATGTCTAATCATTTCATTAAAAAAATAAGCCAATTTTTTTAACTATTACCCAGTATTCCCAAATATATGTTGAGTGTTTTTTTGTTTTTCTTACTAACTCTTAAACACTCCATTATTTAAACCTTCTCACAGTATGTTTGGGATTCATTTAATTTGAATAATAAATTTGATAATCTGGTAGTTTTACTTTAGTTTTGGTATGCTTTGAAATAAATCACACATTATATGGGGAAAAAATATTAATAATTAATTTAAAATGTTTGCAGGTTGAATGGTTAATGTAGAAACGACCTTAGTGAACAAATGTAATTGCACCAACCACATTATTGTCAACAATAATTTGTGCCATGAAACATTTTTGTGAAATACGTGTTATGTGATAAAAAATAAAAAAAGTATAATAATAGTTATATATATATATATATATATTGGGCTTGGCAAGGCTAATATAAGTGTAACCAAAATATTGTTTTTGTTATCATTTATTTAAAAATGTTTAAATCAAATTATTCTTAAAGGTGTATTGTCACTTCATAACAGGATTCAACAGAAAGTGTAGAAACAAAGACAAATTTTGCTTCTTTTTTTTTCTCCAGAAAATAAAAATCAAAGCCGCATTTTAGGGGGGAAAAAGCTATATTTAGGCAGATTTTTTACTTTAATTGGCTGCTGTTTTAATAAAAAACTAAAATAAAAAATAAAAGTATTTTAAAAGTTTAGCATTTTTGCATTTGCATTACTTTTGCATTACAAAGTCAAACCCATCGTATAATATCAGTAATATTTCATGGGATGCAAATGTGTGTGTGTGTGTGTGTGTGTTTTCAGGCAGTGAAGGATGGCGTAGGTCTCCCTGTGTCAGTACAGTGTGTATCTCTACCGTGGCAGGATGAAATGTGTCTGCGCTTTATGAGAGAGGTGGAACGGCTCACAGCCAAAAACTCACCAAAACTCACCAGGAAACACGATGACTGATAGTCAGCTGCGTGTGTTTCTGAGCGGCTAACGGTTCAGTCGTAGGAGAGTTATGAACGGGCCAGCGCGGAATCTGTGACCACAGAAACATCCACAGAATCTGATCATTGTCCATCAGGTGTTTTAGCTGATGATGCTTTTGACTAACAACAAGAATGTAGTGTGATGTATTTCATTAATGTTTACATCTGATTGTCCTTGAGATTGGTGTTGAGTTAATATGTTTAAATCAGATTAACATGTAAAAATGACTAAAAGACATTAATAGGTTGATCGGTTTGTCCAACCAGTGGCAGACAATGAGAAACTATTTGAAATTGGGCTTAATTCTTTGCACTAACTTTTGGTGAAGATGGTGGCACTGAAATTACACACCTTTAATAAACAAATAACTTTCAATCATTCTTCACTGTTTAAATGAAGCGTGAATATTTGCAGTCAGTATAGAAGCAATGCAGCTTCATGAAGCCTGAATGAGGATTTAAATGCATCTCTTCATATCTGTATCATTTTGTATAATGTAATGCCTTACAAATTCATTAAACTAAAATGAGTCAGTACATCACAGGTTCACCGAGAGCGTGTTCCTTGCTTGTCTGTCGGTATGAGATGAGCGCTGCTCGTTTTCTCTGCCCTGAATGATGACTTTGGTTGGGAAGGCTTTAACTGGACTTAATGACACATGACACCATCAGCTCCAGTGTAATGTAAATATTTGTCTGTTCTGGGTTTTGCGCACATTTTACATTCTTCATTTGCATTAGTCATCAAGGATGGGAACTCATTAGGGACATTTTGATTTCTTCTCATTATATTGTTCTCTTTCCGGGTCCACTGCTGAAATGAACCCTAGCTCTAATTCTGGCCTGAATAAAGAAATGTATTCAAAAAAACATTGATTTAATAATGTAACATGGAGATATACAATACGCTACTTTTGGGATCAGTAAGGTTTAAAAAAAGTAAAACTTTTATTCAGTAAAGATGCATTCAATTGATTAAAAGCGATAGTAGAAAGATTTAGTGTTACAAAAGATGATTATAGTTACTAAAGTTATAAATATGGATATT
Source organism: Leuciscus waleckii (assembly GCA_900092035.1). NCBI lineage: Eukaryota > Metazoa > Chordata > Actinopteri > Cypriniformes > Leuciscidae > Leuciscus > Leuciscus waleckii. The sequence continues at coordinate 34,730,456 of FLSR01004883.1, read as the reverse complement.
TTCCTTATAAAAAATGCATCGCTTCACTTCAGAAGAAAGTCATATACACCTAGGATGGATTGAGGGTGAGTAAATTATGGGATAATTAAAATTTTTGGAAGAACTATACCTTTGAATTGTGAAAAGAAATGAAGAATATTGATATGGAATGAATAATATTGTAGTTATTGAACTAATCAGTATAATTTCTCCATTCTCAATATCCAAGTATGTCCTATACTAATTTCTTTTCATGAAAATACTTTATGTAATTTAATTGTCGGATATTTGAGCATTTATTTTGGTATATCAAACTAAAACAATTACAAATGACATTTTATCAGTTATTTATCATTGTGATATTCACAAATCCACTGCTTTTTTTTAAAAAGGGATACTCCACTTTTTTTTGGGAAATAGGCTCATTTTACAACTCCCCCAGAGTTAAACAGTTGAGTTTTACCATTTTCAAATCCATTCTGCCGATCTCCGGGTCTGGCGGTAGCCATAGACAGTATATAAACTGGACATAGGTTTCAACGGAGAAAAGTGAAGCACATTAGAAGCACTCACTTCCTGATGGCTGAGTGTACTGCGCAG
>FLSR01004883.1:34706932-34728615 GCA_900092035.1 Leuciscus waleckii | reverse complement strand
GAAGAACATTGTTTTGGTTGTGCTTCAGATCTGTGTGTGTGGATGAATATGGTTCTTTCTCATAACTAAAGAAAGAGATAGAAAGATGAATCTACTTCTCATAAAACATTCACTACCAGTTTAGATGAAAAGGATCTCAAGCTGACTAGCTGAAGACGTTACTGTAGCTTTACCCATTAATAGACACCATACTTCACTGATTAATTTTTTTAGCAGCAACTATAATGAAATGACTTGACAATAGATAATGCTTTACAATGAACTCTTTAAGAGAGCTACATGGCAATTTATCTGTTCAATTAGATACTTTACTCACCTGTTGAGTAATAAAAACACTATCAACTCCACCTCACTTTTACAACATTTCGGATCCCTCAGTTCTCGCCATCTCTGAAAAGCCAAATGTTGATTCTCTTCCTCTTTATGCCAGCAGACTCTCCTTTGTTCAGCGTTTGTTTAAAATGGGTGATTCCTCAGAGATTTAGCGGCTCCATGTCAATCTTTCTCGCGCATTGTGACAACTAACCCCTGCTACACACACACACACACACACACACATCAATGACGTTGAGTAAATGACAGAATATGCATTTTTGAGTGAACAGTATCTTTAAGAATGTTGAATGCAAATGGAAACAGTATTACATTGTCATCCACCCCTCTCCCCAGATGATCCGCTTGGTTCTCCGGCTCTTCCCTCCTCCAGTGGTGGAGTGGCTCAGACTAATTCCTACGCCTCAGGATTGATTATGTATTGAAGTTTTTGTATATTTTATTATAGTTATCGTTCATTTAGCCTTTTTCAAGTAACAATTTTTAGTTAACTATTTTAACCCTGCTCCCTTTTAAAAGTTAATAAGCATACTTATTTTGTCCTATTTAGGATTACATTTTATTGTTTGTGTTTATCATTTTTTTCAATGCTGTCTGTCACACACCACTTTAGAACCAATGCATTATTATGCTTTTGTTAAAGATCACTGGAGTGCCAGCATATAAAGTATGGGCTGTTAACAGGTGTCTGAACATGACATGTCTTCTCACTCCATTCCTCTGTTCTTCCTCAACTTAATCCACTGGTATCCTGACCCGTGTTAATCTGCTTACTGCAGGAGTTGTGCTTCAGAGCTGCCAAACCTCTGACAGGAGGGTGGCGACGGCCTAGCCGGGGTGATGTGGGGTGATCCACTCGTTTTAAGCTTTTCAATGGATCTGTTATCAAGATGAACATGCATGCAAAAGAGTGGAAAAAACATGTAGAAAACATTACATTCCATCCATTTATTTAGAAATGGTGTGCAAGTAATGCAATGCATATGGATTTTAAAAGAAAATCATTTTAGAGAAAAAAAAAAAAACATGAGAAAGGAGCATGCTTAAAAATCTAATCAATGTGTCTCTGTAAATTTCTTCATAAATATTCCCAAACCTCAAATTAATTTGAGCTCAGTGCTCTGATGTAACTTTTTCCTTATTTTTTATATAAATCTCTAATTATGATTTTTGCCGTTGTAGTGCTATAGCTAATGTTAGTTACCTTTTTTGAACTAATTCATGATCAATTTAGCTTCTGTTGTAATTACTCGTAAAATTACAGAATTGTTTTTAATGGTGGAACTGTAAGAAATGCATGATTATTCTTATATAACTTTTTAAAAAGCAGGATGAAATGAATGTGACTCAGTGGCAGAAAAAGTGTGCATTAAATGTCGTCAAATACAGGTGTAATGGAAAAGAAAAAACATAAAAATCTGAAATATAGACTCAACAAACAATAAAACTACTGTTACAGATTCAGTTTATATATGTGGTTTATTCCCTTTCATTTCACTGATAAATTATTCACATTTATTTAAACAATTCCATTAGACTCTAAGATGACAAATCACATGGCATGACATCAAGAACATCAGTCCAGGTGATGCTGAAGTCTTTCTGATGTTTGCAGAAGCTTCATCCATACGTTTACGTCCCTTTATAAGATCCACAGACAGTTAAACATTTCTTCAAATATACAAACGGGAGGCTTCACTACCTTCTACTAAGGCTGTGGACCTGAATACGCTTATTTACAGAGACAAATGAATTTAATTTAAAAAAAAATTGCATTTCAAAGTGCAAAGCAAGGGGTGTTTGGAAAAGTTTAACGCCTCTGCCATGCAGCCAGACCTTAACATTTCAAAGTCGTCCAAACTTCACTCCGCCATGCTAAATGATAATGAAACAGCTCCAGCTCAGCCAGATGTCACGTGATTTCTGCACACTAATGTTGTGCAGGCCCTGTTTACACCTGGTATTAAGATGTGTTTTGGTTGATCGGATCCAACGACACTAAAGGTGTAAACGGGGTGTCAAATGTTTTGAGCTTGTCCACTTTTGAACACTTCCAGAGTCGAAAACACATTTGACCGGATTGCTTTCATAGTGTAAACTCATGTGGTCGAATGAGCCACAAAACACCGTCTACTCTCCGTCTACTGGACTAATGCATAAACATTATGGGAAGAGCTCTAGCCAGACGGGATTTAAACTTTGTCGGCTGAAGATCCAAGTTTGGTTTGAAGATGAAAAATGTACCAAGCACAATGTTCTCTCTCCATTCCTGATGTCTAACACACACTCTCGCGTTCGGCTGGTCTTGTGTGTGTCAGATCAGAAACTAAAGTGATGCTCTCCGTGTGTTTTTCCGTCATCTCCTTTCACGTTCATATGTAAATTGCATGAGCTTATTTTGTCCATTAGATCGAAAGATCTGAAAAAAGCCATACATTAACCCACCCATAGACCCTCTCCTTAAAGAAATCAGGACAAAAGTGGACAAAAGAGACGGATTAAAACACCAGGTGTAAACGGGAATGTGTCTCCCTCGTCTAATCGTGATCCGATCGACCAAAACACATCTTAATACCACATGCAAACCAGGCTTTAGATCTTGGACACAGGACATTGAGAGGTTAGTTTGGAAGCGTGTCCAAGCCGAGAGATGCAGCGTGTTGCTTCGCCCTCAGACGCAGGTTTTCGATGCTTGTGGTTTTGCTGTTGAGGGCCGGTAGAGCACCAGAGCCCTGCATCAGAGGGCCGCTCCACATCTGCTGGGCCTGGGACAGGGACTGGTAGTAGGGCTGACACGGCAGCGATCCCAGCGGAGACGCCATGTTCATGTTTACGCCCAGGTAGGGTAAGGAGGAGGGCGTGGACACGTCGAAGGCGGGGTAGTGCATGATGTTGTTGGTGGCGGCCATGTGCTGGCGAAACTGCTCCTGCAGACGGAAGAGACTCAGAGGAGACGAGGCGTAGGAATTAGTCTGAGCCACTCCACCACTGGAGGAGGGAAGAGCCGGAGAACCAAGCGGATCATCTGGGGAGAGGGGTGGATGACAATGTAATACTGTTTCCATTTGCATTCAACATTCTTAAAGATACTGTTCACTCAAAAATGATGATTAAAAACACTGTATTCTGCTGCCAGGCCAGTAGTTGGCGATGTCACTTTGTAAAAAAAAACAAAAACAACAACAATAGACTAAACACGTAATACGCACCGTTTTCACAAATTCTTGTTTTTTTTAGTTTACATGGTATAATAATGGTATCGTTTTCAAAACCTTGCGTTTTCAGGCCATTGTCGTGTAAATGAACGGCCAAAACTCATTAAAAAGTTTTCCGTTTTCAGTTAAAACCGGTGTCGTGTAAACGGCCCCTTGATTTAGGCTTTTATTTACGTCTAAATAATGATCAACGTACCCAGATTTTTACCCTATAGTGTAAATTCTGTCATCATTTAGTGTTTTTTTTGTCATTTCTTCAGTGTTTCTCCTTTTGTGTTCCCCTGAGGAGTTTGGAATGATGTGATTGAGTAAATTATGACAGCAATTTCATTTTTAATTCTGGATGCCACTTCTTTAATCTATTTGAAAGCATTTCCTTTTAAACATTGTGAAAGAAAGATCATACATAAATAGCTATTCATACCTAATTTAGGGCTGATTGGTTTGCAAGAAGGTGAAGTGTCGTCTGTCAGGGGAGGCCCCGCCTCTTTTGTTTCATCTTTGATTGACAGCAATTCATCCTCTCTGTCAGTCATGTCCTCCGCCCCTGACTCCGCCCCTGACTGTTCCGGTGAGGTGACATTGACCTCCTCACTCGGCTCACAGGGAGGGGCACATGTGGGGCCACGCCCATCTGAAGGAGTGGGCGGGGCTTGAGCCTCAATGGGCGGACCTTCTTCCTTTCCTTCTTCCTGCGCGCTCTCCATCCCGGCATCCTTCATCCGCTGGAGCTGCTCTTTCTGCAAGCTGCGCTGCTTCTTCGAAACTTCGCACGCCGGTTTTTAAACCACACCTGTTAGGTGAAGAAATTGGTGTTTGTGAATCTTTAAAGGTTGACAAGGGAATCGTTGAATTAAGGCAAGACACCACTGGTGATATAGGGTAAAAACTTTAACTGATAGGTATGACCATACATCCCCACAGTACATCAAGAAAATTGTTTTGTATTTCAAGATTTCTGAAATGTTATGTTCAAATATGCAAATGAGACAGTCTCTAAAGTATGCACAAATGTAGAAAAATGCAGAAAACGTTTGCTTAATTTTTGTAGTGTTCATGATTTTTTAAAGAGGGGATTTTGGATATTTCTTTAGCTCCATAATTTAGAAAATACTATCGACAGCAAGAAAAAAACAATAATTTCACCATGTTTTTAGGGAAAAAATATAAAACAGGTGAATTATACATGAACAAACCCCGTTGTAAAAACCTTCAGAGTATTGATAGGAGTAAAGCAGGAAAGTTTCTAATATTTATTTGTCACTAAAACCTACATATGCAAATAGATACAATTTAGTAAAAAAAATCCATAAAAAATAAAACTCCTAATTGTGTATTTTCTTTGCATTTAGTCTAATGCCTGTACTTAATTAAGGTGCATAATATGTAACATTAGAGATGTATAATTTTGCCAACACTACAAGCTTGTGTTGTGCCCTGGCATCTTTTATGTGCTTTTTGATCTTGAAATGATTTCCCATCGGCTGTGAACTGACCTGCACTCGAGCTTCGGGGAGGTTGGTGCACATGGCCAGACGTTCACGCATGACCACATCAGGATAGTGAGTTTTCTGGAAGGTCTTCTCCAGCGCCTCGAGCTGCTGCGCGGTGAAGGCTGTCCGGCTGCGGCGCTGCTTCCGGTGCTGAGAGCCGTACCGAGCCTCTAAGATGATGTCTACACACACACACACACACACATTGAAGATGAAGAATTATGGTAATCTATCGAACTATCTATTCATCCATCCATCCATCTATCTATCAGTCAAAGAATTTGACCTATCTATCTATCTATCTATCTATCTATCTATCTATCTATCTATCTATCTATCTATCTATCTATCAAAGTGTTTGACATTTCAGGTGAGCGGTTACCTGCCAGTCTCTCCGCCAGGGTGAGCGCGTGCACGGAGGGCCGGTAGTCGGGCGCGTGCTGCGCGTGCTGCGCGGCCTGTTGATGTAGGTTGTACATGGCGCTCAGCGAGTTCATGGCGTGCAGAGAGTAGCCGTTCACCCCGTAGTGCTGCATCTGATAAACGACAGAACATGCAGAAGATTACTTGCATGATTACAATAATCATTTAACGTCTCCGTTTACGAGTTCATGTTGCATCTCACGGTCATAACGCATGGTCATAACGCATACTTAGGCCTATATCCATAAAGAGAAATAAATAGGCCTAACTGACCGAATTGGAACATACACTCTTAAAAAAAAAAGGTTCTTTATTGGCATTCATGGTTCCACGAAGAACCTTTAACATCCATGGAATCTCACCATCGCACAAAAGAGTCTTTATAAATAAAGATATATATTCCTATAGGAAAAGGGTTCTTTATGTTATTAAAATTTTCTTCACACCAAGAAGAAGAAAAAAGTTATTTTAAGATATTCTCACTGAAAGGTGGTTCAAAATGGTTATTCTATGAAATCATTGCAAAAAATTAAAATAAAACAAAATTTGGAAACTTAATTTTAAAGACAGTAGGCAACTTTATTTTATATATATATATATATATAGGCTAATGTACCTGCTCCACATGCATCTTATATTTCACTATAAATACATTCATAATTTATTTCTCGCATACCGTATTTAATTGTAGCCTAAATGAAATAATTTAGTTCCCTCATAAATCAAGAAATAATTATTTCCTAATAGGCCAATGTCTTTCATAGAATATGTGCATTGCACTCTTTGTCTTACAACAAAAGTTGTGTATCAGTCGTAAACAAACACCATCTGTGTATATACGCCAACACTGTGAAGTGTTCTCTTCATATTTTTCTTGTAAAACGCTCGCAACAGTTTTAGCACAGGCTACGTATTTTTCGTATTTTATTTAATTTGTATCGAATCATTTTTTGTGCTAAAGTGCTTGGTAATTCTTTTTAAGCAAATACTAACGTTTTGACAAATTAATATTAGCTTATATCGGTATAGGCTATAACTTTAGTGTGCATTCACTTTAATTGAATTGGAAAACGCGTGGAAAAAAAAGAATATGGAAAAGCTGTTGGTTACTTTTTTTTTATTAAATCTGACTGAGCAAAAACATTTTATTCATCATGATGGCGTATATAACACAATCGATGATGAATGTTTTCGTTCAGTTTGCAAGCAGCCGTGACAGATTGACTTTTGATAGGTCGTCTGTCAAATTAAATATAGTAGATATGAATTATTCGTTTTGGGTATGTTGAAGACATTTTAAAAAGTGTTTTAATTTTTGCGCATTCTCTAGAACTGCTGGAGGGCATGTTTGACAATATCTGTCAAAAAATGAAAAATCGCTTTAACTGCATTAATAAATAACAATTAGGCCTATAGATAATAGCAGATGATTGAATTTGAATTTATTCAATAGACTGTACGGATTTTCCATCATTAAGCTGCAGTTTGATCACCCTTTAATCGGTGATAATTGGCGACAGTGTAATAATCTCTTTATTAGTCATAATTATTTTTTGAAGCAAGAATAAGTGTAAGCAGCCTGAGGGTTTAGGATTTAGTCCTGACTAAAGAGCCCGTGGCATTTGTGTCACTGACACTAAATTCCCCAGTGTAATCATATTCCAGCCACATGGGAATACTTTAATTCGGCTGAACAAAAAGTGCTTTGCTAAACATTTACTGTGTGTGTCTGTCCCTCCCGGTGTTGAGCTCAGTCGGGGCTCTTTCTGTCGCCTCTGGGCTGGTTCTGTTGGAGATGTGTGTGTGTGCATTTATTAATGCCCCTAATGTTGCTGCAAATATAGCTTTCATAACCAGTCTGACTGAGTCTGACCTGATGGACGACACTTAATGCACTTTTTTTTTTGACAACCCGCCACAATATTTCCGAGACATTTTGATTAAAATAATTTTGTGTTTGCAACATATTTTTGTGTCTTCAATTTTTTTTCTTCCAAATTATCTCTAAAATATGACACGTTTGGGTAAAATATGGACAACCGTTGGTTTAAAAATGTAGGCCTTATTAAAAAATTTAAACCAACAATTGGGTTTGTCCATATTTGACCCAACCATGGGTTGAAACAACCCAGCATTTGAGTAAATCAGGGCTTAATGTAGGCCTACATTTAGTTTAAATATATATTTGAATATTTTTAATATTTACAAAATATACTCCATATAAATCAAAGTTTAGTCATTTCTAACTTATCTGAATGTATATTAACTAATGGTCTGTCGAGCATTAAGCTACTGTGTTTTTTTTTATTAAGTTTTAAATCCCAATTAAATTATACATTTAAAATATTATTTAATATGACTGAATTAGCTACGTTAGGTTGTACCAGACAAACTCATTTGTAAGAGTCCGATCATAAATATATACTCAACAATTGCACACTTTCACCACCTACAGTTTGTAATTCAATGTTTGTTAAAGTTATTAACAAATAATTTTAGCCTATTATAATAGACTTTAAAACGGTCAGTTTCAAGTCTTTAGGACCTGAAAGAAGGTAGGCTATACAGAAGGTATAATAACTAAAGAAAAAAAAAAAAAAAAAAAAAAAATGTTTTAAGAAAGCTTGTTTCATTTGTAGGCTGCAATTTTTTTTTAACCGTCCAGTTAAATGTCCAGTTTTTTCAATAAAACACAGCTATTGACCAATCAGAATCAAGAATTGGAACTAACTGTTTTAGCCTATAAGAAAGTTTTGCTAACTTTTCATTAAGTTACGAACATTATTTCAGTTGTCCGTTTTTTTTTTTAAACGTCCAGTTAAATGTCCAGTTTCTTGGTTATGAATGTCAATAATCAAACAGTTGATGGGCCCCATTGAGTTCTGTAGTTTCCTTTTTTCATACTCAGTGACCTTCAACTGTTCGGCTACTTCTTTTGTGTCAGCAGAAGAAATTCATAGGTTTGGTACAAATTGAGGGTGAATAACTTTTAACTTTGACTGTACGTGGCATCATGATAAAGAACCATAATGGCAGCAGACTCAGCAGTTAAAAATAGCTGTTATATGACATTTTATTAGATGGTGAGCTTTCTTTGTTCTCATATATTTTTATATTCTAGTTATTTAGTTCTAGTAGTTAGTTGTAGCATTTGTAGGCTTCCACTCAAGTCATGATAAGCAATAATGCTCCTTTGACAGTGAATGACTTTGCTTTTTCTCTGCAATTCACATTCAGTGAATTACGAGTAATTGCCTTAAACACCACTAAGATGTTTTCAGTTCCTTAATACATTACTTATACGCATTCCAACATGTACAAAGGTTTGAAAGATGAAGAGTTTTTAAAATGTGAAATTTGTCAGTGTCCTGAACTGCATGGCTAAAGTTGAGTACCACTGTTTGAGGTTATTTTGCACTGGCCACCGTTTCTAACCACTTTTGCTATGCTAGCCCACATCTGTGCTAACATATTTAGTCTGTTATATATCTCTGTATTTTACTATGAACAGGCTCCATCACAGAAAGCCTCTTTAGATGATTTAACGTCTTTCCTCTTGGAGATGATGCTCTCGCATGCCAGATCTTCAGAACAAAACTTTATCCTCTCTTAAAGCTCAACCGACCAGCCAAAATGTGCAAGCTTACTCAATGAGGTGTAAAACCAACTTTAAACCAATGAGCCAAATGCAATACGCAAGGTTTTAGTTAGCCTACTCGAATTTCATGTTTAGGATATGGATGCATCCAAGGTTTTTGGCCGGAGTTCGAACAAGTCTTCCTTTGAGAGACATATTAGGGAACGCTAGCAAAATTATCTCTTATTGTGTTTCGAATGTAAACAACCTACTTTGCCATTGGTAGAGGGTTGAACCTCTGTTTCTTGTCAAGGGTATTGCATGTGCTTATATAGGCAATATTAATAATTTTGATTAATGGATCTAAGTTGACTGCTTCCTGGGGACTCTTGTGACAAGAATAGCAAAACAACTTGCCAGAAGCAATCCGTTAAAAGTGTTATTATTAAGACATTTGGTTCAAATGTTTTCTTTTTGCTTCTGCTGAATCTGATTAAAAGGAGCCAAAATAACACTTGCCATCAATCAATCCTTCCTCAATAATCTAAACAGCACTGGAATTTTTCTTCTTTAACGGCACTTTGAGCTGAAGGTTGAGATGTGTGTGTGTTTTTGTGTGTGTGTGATGTTAACACACAGTATGATGTTACTGTTTTGAGACAGGGATTGTCTGGCCATGTTTTCTCCTCAGGCATAGCGATGGCTTTGAAAAGATTTTTAGTTACAGAAACTAGTTTTTGTCTGTAAAAATGAAATGGCTCAACGAACACAGTTTTGTTTTAAGCGTTGGAATATTTCAGAAGCAGGAAGTTTGGGTGCATATCAAAGTGAATAATAATAATAGGTTATAGATTGTGCTTATAATTTGCTAGTGCAAGTGGTTTTGGGGTATGGACATTCTCATTCTTGGCCATTTGGTTAGCACTTTATTTTACAGTCATATACGTATATACATATGTACTTATTATAGTAATTACAATAACTGGGTAACCCTGAACGTACGCCTAAACCTAACCTTAACCCATGTAGTTACTAACCAGCACTTTCTAAGGTAAGTACACTGTTAATACACATAAGTGCAAATACTGTAATAAAGTGCAACCGCCATCCGTTTTCTTAGATAAAAAAAAGTCTGTACACTTTAAATACGTATTATCTGCTAAAAGGGAATTTGGTCAACTTTTAGGAGTGCACTTATAGATGACCTATAGAGATGTTTAAGTGTACTCTAACTGTTTAAGATTTGTTTTTCTAGATATAACACATGGGACATTCTTTGGATTTTTTCCTGAAAGAAGGATTTGGAAGAGTTGTAACTTTGGTAGCCCAAAATCTGAACTGCGTCTGAACCGTGAGTATTTGGACACCAGAGCTCTCCTCAATTGATTTGGCCAACTTCCCATCCTGAGAACATTGACATATTGAAACTGGCAGTTGAGTTTCTTCCCTCCAGCCTGTGGCCGGACACAACAACACCTTTTGTGTTGGTCTAATCCTGGGGCTCCACCGTCTTCGCAACTCTAGGGGATAAAAGCACCATCAAACCACTACTTTAGGGGGAAAATCTCCCTAATCCTAGCTTTACCTAAACAAAAGGGGGAAAAAAAACAAGAGGGTGGAGAGAAATTGTGCAGAAACAGGGCAAGACCCGGAGCAAAGATCCATACAAACCATTTTCCTGGAGAAACTAAGCATTTCTGACAGGCTTTCAGGGCCACTAGTGACACAAAGTACCAAGTCATAGAGAAAGTTCCATCTGACTCTTTCAATAACAAAGCACTATCATTTTCAAACTTTCACAGAATTTAATTTTAGCATTTATTTCAATAAATATGTTAGTTTTTTTTTCTTAACATGAACTCTTCTATTTCCCCCCTTTTGAAGCTAGTTAAAAGTCTGTTTATATATACTGTATATATATATCACTGTAAAAAAATTTTTTTTAAGTTGTTTCAAAGTTGCCTTAAAGTTTTAAGTGTAGTCAACTCAAATTTCCAAGTTGTCACTTAGTGCAACTTCACATTTCAAGTTGACTAAACATTTTAAGGCAGCACAAACAATTACATTTTTACACTGATGTGTGTGTGTGTGTGTAATCTAATCTGTTTTTACAAGCCCAGAATGATTAATAAAATCATTGTACTATTTGTAAACGTTTTTCTTCAACATAAATTGCGCTGATCATCATCAACAAGGTAATTTATAAAATGCAACTAGGATAGCAAAATCATATTCCTTAATATTGAGAATTAGAACTATACCTTTATCGTTATCTTTATCTTTATAGTTATCGTCCTTGAGGTGAACAGGCCTTAACATGTAAAAGGAAATACCACCTATACGTTAAATATGGGTTACAGGTTTGTTGGTGTCTGGTTGTTGAAGCAAAACCAGTTGAGTGATCAGCTCAGTGATCTTCTCCATTGGAGCATGAATAGGTCTGGATTGGGCCTTGAATTCTGTTGCATTACAGTGACTGATTTCTGCAACTGGTATAAATCTTAAATACGATTTCCTCCTAAATCTCACCCTCAGTGGCCACTTTATGAGTCTAGCGATGAAGTCTTCCATTTTCTCCCTCACACTAAACATTCCACGAGAGAGCCGTTGTAGTCCTGATTCTTTCCTTCAGAAGGATATTGAGGTAAAGAATGAGCTGATGGAGTCTGACTCAAGCCATGCAATGACTCTCTGGAGTCTAAACACAGCCACACACACCAACGCCTCGAGCAAACTGCTTCTACTGACCTCTTTGTTTTCTGTAAGTATCTTAAGACAGACCAGTCTGATGAATAAAAAGCCTTATCAGTACACTATATACTCAGAAGCTAATCCAAATGAGTGTTTGAAGCACTTGATGGGATTGTTAAACAGTCATTTAAGTGTTTTATGCTTCAATAGCACTTCCTTAAGACATAGTGAGTATATCATTTTTCCAGTTTGTGTGTGACTGAGGATTCAGATTCAGAGAATTCAGCCAGAAATTCAGATTTCAGTCTGAGAGGAAAATATGGACATATTTTGTTGATCCTGGAACACCATTCTCGTCCAAAAAAAGTATTCCTACCCCTAAATCTAACCCTACCCATAACTCATACCTAAAATCAGAAGGAAATGATGTGTGAATAACACTGATGTAGAAGCACCTAACCCTGGATCTAAAGCTAAACTTGAAAAATAAACTTTAATCTTGTCCCTCAAATCTGATTGGTTGATGTTGTTCCAGGATCAACAAAGATGTTGATCCAGGATCATGTTGCACTTAAATCAGGTTCACCACACTGAAGATCTGTAAAAGGTAGAGGAATTTAAATGAACAGTTCACCCCAAATTTAAATTCTGTTATTATACTCATTTTAATATTGTTCTAAACTGAAATGACTAATGAATTTTAGCCATTCAAAAGCTTTTTGGTAAGAAACAGATATTTATTTACACTGGGACTCTCAAATCTCATTTGGAGTCATTTTCATATTTAAAAAAAGTTTCAATATATATTTATATGATGTGTGTGTACAAAAAGAGCTCCTGAAAACTAATTTGGCACAGAAAATATATATGGTACTTTTCTAAAAACGAAACTAACTAAACCTCTGCTTGGTGTTCCACTGAAGAGGCACTTTAGACATATTCTACTAACTATAAGTAACTTTGCTAAATGTTAACTAACTCTCATTAGAGTATTAGACTGTCTGCTTAATATCTGCTAATGCTTTATTTTGATGCTCCACCAACAGACATTCTACTGACTATAAGTAATGTCTTTTTCTACCGAACAGTCTACTAATCCTCTGAGAGTTAGTTGACATAGTTGCACTCTTAGGATGTCTAAAGTGAACTATTGAAATAGTGAAACCCAAGAGGGTGATAAACATAAACAAAACATTAAGTATGTAATCTCATCTATATTTCTGTGCTGCTTTTTGCTTGAATAATTTTAATTTTAATTTTATTTTTTACATACCCAACACTGTCTCTCTTCTTTTTTTAAACTTAAATTGCACTTAAATTCAAGTCATACACTTGTCAGTGTTTTGTTGCAATGGCTAACTGGCAATCTGATAATGAGCAAACAAAGCATATTAGAGTAAGAATCATAAAAAACATAAAACTCTATTTTAAGGTGTGATATTTTAATAGTAAAATTGGAGAAATAATAAGTCACATTTTCTTTTGAAAACTTTAAAAACTCTCTCTCTTTCTCTGTGTGTGTGTGTGTGTGTGTGTGTGTGTGTGTGCGCACCCACAGGGATCGTAGCTGCTTCAGTGGAGTCAAGGCTGTCAAACCGCTGACCAAGTGTGTCTAACTCCTTCACAGATGCAAACACCGAATGAACCCTCCAAGCCTGCCTCTCACTTCGCTGAAAGAGCCCTCATTGGGCTCAACTAACCATGTAATGAGTGAGAGCAACCTGTTAGATGAGGGACTGACCGGGGAACACACACACACCGCTCAGACGCTTGCCTAAACACAGATAATCCCTGTAGCTCACTGTAGCAGCGGGGTGCTAGTGAACTGAGCAGTGATGGATGTGTTTGCCTACTTATCTTCCCCTAATGATCAATTGATTTGCTGCCCCGGGACAGCTGCCAGTCCAGCTTTTGACCGATACGGTGGTGTGAAACCCAGCTGAGGTCAGTCCAAATTATTTCCACATGTAATGCTTCCATGCACTGTTATTTTTTTGTCCATCCAAAAGTTTCAAAATCATTTTTGATGGAAGCAGTTGTTCGGGACAAGCACAGCATGCAAGTTCACCGCTCCACATAATAGCGTTCATTATTTACAAGGGAGTCCTCTTTTTTCTAGGAGCACCTGGAAAATTCAGTTACGTTTATCTAAACTATAACTGAGCCTTTTCACAGTCCTGCCGTGTGTTATATATTATCTAAAACTATTTTAAACATCAATCTGCAAATTATTTTTAATAATTATAGTCCATTACAGCATTTAATACATTACAACAAAATAAATGTAAAGCCTAAACTGCAATCCAAATTAATGTTTACTGTAGACCAGTGTAGTTATCTCTACATGTTTGTTGTTCTCCTGAGCGATGTTTTCATTTTCTTGTTTAAACTGGGTAACCTTAAGCATTTTGCCAAGGCTACAGTTTTATTCTCACTATAAAATCAAATTTGTCCTTCCATTTTTATTACTGTCGCAAGTTCTTTCTTCTGTTGAACACAAATAAGATATTTATAAAGAATGTTGATAACCAAACAGTTGACCGGACCCTAACCCTAACCCTAACCCATTCACTTCCATATAGTAGGGGGGAAATACTATGGAAGTCAATGGGGCCTGTCAACTGTTTGGTTGATTTTAAATGTTTATCTGCTAAAACTTGCTTTTATTAGGTGTGCATTACCATATAGATGATGACAAAGTTAACAGGCATTGACTTAAAGCTACAAAAGTGAATCATACGGTTAGTACAAATGAATTCAGTGTTTGCATCTAAATCATCAATTTTTCTTCAAAGGTTTGAACGTTTTACTTGGTAATTCTTTAAATAAAATTATATTCATTTATTTTAATAATTTGCAACATGTGCAACAGCCAGTTGTCCACAATAACTCAGTGGTGAGACACAGACGAGAGAGAAAGTATAGCAGGAGCAGTATATTTAAATTTATATAAATATTTCCCATTCGGAAAAAAAAGCCACAGCTCTTTAAATAAGGCTGGGAATAATCTGTTTCCACTGTGCTGCGAGATCCTGCAGGGATTTACAGAAACATTCGCCCGTGACACAGATCTACATAATCATTTTAACTTTCTCCCCATTCCTTCCCATGATTCTCCTGCTGTCACTTTAGATACTGTTAAAACTGATTTGGGTTCCTTAATCTGGCGGCATTTCTTACACTTTTAAAATCTCTAATATTATAAGGAGATTATTTCATTTATAATTGATTGAGTGCATTTCCTGGAGTGCCACTTCAAAGTTGCTGAATTGAAGATGCATTTAATAGCCAGAGCAGGCAGAAAAGAGAAGAGAAAGAGGGAGAGGGAGGGATGGAATAGGGAAGCCAGTCAAGAGCTTGACTCTTATGTGGGAATGAAGCTTGCGTCTTTTCTTAAGAAGCAAGAGGCGAAGATATCATGAGGTCACTGACACAGGGCAGGAATAGTGATGATACGCTCCTGCTTGATTTGGGTCTTTAATGGTATAATGTGATCAAGTGTTACCTGAACTGGTCAAACAAAGCAAAGAAAAGAAACGAAAAACAAATTAAACAAACAAATGGTGAAATGTCTAAGGCCAAAGGAATAAAGGTACACAATGTAACTTTTTTCTTCTTCAAAATTAACATAGAGTCAATCGTTCTTCCAAAAGATGTTTTTGTCTTACCCTGAGTCACTATGGTACGCCTATTATAAGTGTTTAGACCTGTCGGGATGGTTTTCGCATGAAACTGTGTATGCGTCACATCACCCGTGTGTGTCTCATCATATCCGTAAATAGAGTTGCTCTGGCTATATTCATGCATGAATGGCATAGGTTAGTTGTTACAACGAGTGAGAAAGGTTGACATGGAGCAGCTAAATCTCCAACCTCAGAGGATTCACTCGTTTTAAACAAACGCTGAGCAGAGGAGAGAAAGAGCAGAAAAGAGAAAGAGCTCGTAATAAAACAAGAATCAACATTGACTTGGCTTTTCGGAGATGGTGAGAACCGAAGGATTTGAAATGTTATAAATGCGACGTGGAGATGGTGTTTTTATTACTCAACGGGTGATTAAGGTATTTTATTGAACAGATTAATTGCCATATCTCTCTTAACAGAGTTCATTGTAAAGCATTATGTATTGTGAAGGGTTATATTCATCCGCAGTCACGCAGAGCTGAAGCACAACCAAAACAATGCTCTTCTGCAAAATGCTTGTTTTTTACCAATTTTTTTTCAATATAGTAAATTTCATTGAAATAAAATAAAAAATTCAGTCATTTTTGACCAGCAGGCAAACAGCACCAGAGGGTTGAGAGTGTATATCTCCAAAAAGAGCAAGGTTTCTCTCTCTGCATCCTTACATGAGTTTAGACCGGGTGTGATCAGGACGGCTCGCTCTCGCTCTTCATAACCCAGTGAGGAGAGGAGGCTGGGGGTTGGAGCACATTTCCAGAGTATGGGATTGTCATCTTGCTGATCATTTATGAGGGAAATGAGTTTTGACAGTGAGAAGGATGCCCCCCCACAACCCCTCATCTCAACGGGGCCATGGCCAAATGGGATCATAATCCTCTTAGTGCCCATCCTTATTAAACACCTCTCTAAATGGCATGAAAGGCTCCGGCAGGGGGAAAAAATACTATTATTCCCCCCAAAATAGAATCCTGGGTGATTCACTGTACAGTGTGTGTGTATTTTACTTTTGGTTTGGTGACAAGTGTGTCTAAGACTTCTCAAGAATAATATATGAGAAACCTCGCCCCACCCCGGCGCTTCTGATATTCATTTTGGGCATTTAGAGCTATTAGTGCTCACTTGATGAACTTAGTTCTCCGCCTCTCCATTAAACGAACAGCTGTGAGACTCCTAATGTGGACTAATTCATTTAACAGACTGCTTAACCCTTTTACTGTAAAGATAATAATTGTTTTGTCCTATTTTGTGTTTGTCTCAGGGTGAGGCACAGGAGACAGAGAAGAAATGGCAATCAAAGACTGAGATGGCAAATAAATAACGAAAGTAAATTACAAATAAATTTGGTAACACTTTATTTTAACGTGAAATAGTTTCACGTAACTACATACTTACTATAGTAATAGCAGTAAATTAAGCATAATTACAAGTAACTAACCCTAAACCAAACCTTAACTGGGTTACACTTTATTTTAAGCTGTCAGTATTACAGTATAATTCCTACATTTAAATACTGAGTAATAATAATTAACTACATGTACTTACTATAGGGTTAGGATTAGGATGAGGGTTTGGTTTAGGGTTAATTGCATGTAATAATGCATAATTAATAGTTATTACTACAGTAATTACATGTAACATATGTAACAATGACACTGTAAAATAAAGTGTTACCCCCTAACTGTAACTCTATAGTAAGTACATGTAGTTAATTAATATTATTCAATACTTATTTGAGTAAGTACCATATAACTACGTCAACTTAAATGGCTGTTTAAACTGCGGCTGCTGTGTTTTACTTTCGTTTTGTATTTGTTTATTTTATTATTAAAGTCATTCTTCCCACAACATCTAACCTTGTTACATACATAAAAATAGAAAAGGTTGAAAAATGTTGTATAAATGTATTGTTTTGTAAAATGGAACATTGCTTTACATTTGTTTCAATTTTGCAAGATCATTTCACAAGCATACGAGAGCAGAATATACAGCCCGGCTTGTGGAGATCTCGTTAATAGGCCTATATTAAAGTGTCTCGAACAAAAAATGTAAATATTCTCTAAAAATGTTTGATGCACCTGGAAAACGGCAAAGCCAGCTTGATTAGTTCTTCTTTAAAAGTGCTGTTACTTTATAAACACAACTTTGCTTCCAGGTGGACTGATTAAAAACATTTTTGTGTGCATTATTGTTAGAGATTCTGTGTTTCTGTTCACTTATTTTGAGTATTTTCAGATTCCTGCATTTCCTCTGTTGCCATTATTTATTAGTTGATTGATTTGTTGCACCTGTTCCTTGTTTTCTCACTGTATGTTTAGTTCTTCAAGTCCTTTATCTGTGCTCATCTATTATGTTTTTTGTCTCCTGAGTTTTTTCATATTTTTTTAAGTGTTTTGGATTGTTTTTGTTTTCTTTATAAAACTGCTTGCCCATACACTTAAACAAAAATGGTGCTAAATAGCACTAAAAGTGGTTCATTGGCTTGTAATCATAGGGGAACCACTTTAAGTGCCATATAGCACCTATCTTTAAAGGTGCTATACAGCACCGGCCTACACAAATAACAAAAAGCAGTTAATATATGAATATAGCTTTTTATTGAAGTTTGTGACATAATTTCAGTAGGCTATATATCTGACTTCACATCCACACACATTTTTTCTGTGGTCAAAAAGTCTTGTGTGGGGGCCCTGGAATATATATAGGCGGGACTTGTATTCAGGAAAATCACTATATTTTAATGTCGTTTTTCTAATCCTATCACCAACTAAACTAAGAGACTAAGAGAGCCTTTAAATAACTGTAGTTGCTTAACAGGTTTTTTGTATGGTAATGGTGCCATATAGCACCTTAACCACCCCAAAGAACCGCTAAAGAACCGCTGAAGAACCACACTGGGCTTAACAGGTTCTTTAAATGGTAGTGGTGCTATATAGCACCTTAACCACCGCAAAGAACCCCTGAAGAACCGCTGAAGAACCATTTTTTTTTAGTGTGTATAGATCCTTTTCTCAGCTTTGTTTTGAACCATGCCATGACAATTATATGCATAAGACGGTCAGTAAACAGAGTGTAACCGTGCTTTCTGAAACTTTAGCACTTATGCATGATAAAACACATTAAGCTTATAAAATGCAGTGTTTGAAATAGAATAAATGGGCTGATACTTTCCATGGTACAGAGGTAGAGCTGTCAGAGCTGTTGCCCTGGGTTAATTCTTTTGGTTTTAAATTCCTTATATACTTCCTGTCTGTCTTAAGCTAGTGTGAGGACTGTATTATCAGAGTCCTGTCAGAATGTCACACCTTCATTAAAAATACCTGCAGTTTGCCTTCACTTTGACCTGCGCTAGCATCATCTAAGCGCGCTCTCTTTCACGCAGACATGCTAGAAGGATGGTCACTTTAATCTTCAGCCGAGAAATGTCTGGTCAAAAGCGCTACGCCATATGTTCAGAGCAACCACAGCATGTTTAAGAGACGAACTAACAAGTTACTTAAATAGCTGTAAAGGGTAAAGTACACAAGAGTCTGTGCTTTCTGAAGAGAGGAGAGTTTAGTGTGCGTTTGTTTCTGGGAATACTGGCAGAGAAGGTCAGAGAGTCAGTCCAGGAGTTTGTGAGATGAAAAGTTATGTCACTTGTCTCTCCTCACAGGAATCTCTGGATCTGTAATCTCTCACACCTTCTTCCCATGAAACCTCTTGAGATTGTCACACGGCTCTGTCAGAGTTAATATTTACCGTGACCTCTTGTACCGAGAGCTGTGTCTGTATCTGTCAGCACTGTGTACGCGTGTCTTAGACACTCTGGTGTTGTGGAACGTCTCTGTTTTTCTGTCTTTCTATTTTTACTCAATCACAATCACAGAATGAGCTTTATTCGGCAAGTGTGCGCAAACACACAAGGAATTTGTTGTGGTTTCCTGGAGCTCTGGGTACATAAGAGAATAGAAAAAACATTTAAATAACATTTAAATTAAAAAACAATAAAGTAATATGCATGTGCATTATGTACTGTATGTAAAGTGTATAAATAAAAATATTATTTACGTACATATTAGGCCTATTTATTGCCTGACGGTAATAGGTGGCATAAACACCATAAGAGTATTGAGTTATGAGGGAAATTTTTTATAGGGAAAATATTCATGGACATTTCAAAATGCTTTAATCAAATCAGAAAATAATATTTAATGCTATTGCTGCATTCTTACACTGAAAGCATATCATTTGCTGGTGATGGAAAAGTAATTTTGAGATATGCCAGACTTGGGACCATTTGTTTACATAAAACTATAATTATTACCATAAAATTGTATTACTTTAACAATTACAATTATTTGCAACCACATTTCAAAGAAAAAAAAAAAAGTTTTTTTTTTCATAATAAATAGTACTTTAATTTAAAGGACAATTATTTGCAACCACATTTCAAAGAAAAAAAAAAAAGTTTTTTTTTTCATAATAAATAGTACTTTAATTTAAAGAAACATTAACACTTATTGCCAAAATACTGGCTATTGTTTTTCCAACGTTCAACATTTTGGGGTCAGTAAGATTGTTTAATGCTTTGATTTAAAAAAAAATTCTGTAAATTCAGTAATATTGTGAAATATTTTGACAATGCAAAATAACTGTTTTCTATGTGAATATATTGTAAAATGCAATTTATTCCTGTGATCAAAGCTGAATTTTCAGCATCATTACTCCAGTCTTCAGTGTCACATGATCCTTCAGAAATCATTCTGATATGATGATTTGATGCTCAGGAAACGTTTCTGATTATTTTCAATGTTATTAAAATTTTGTGGAAACCATGATACAAGTTTCTCAGGATTTTCAGGATTCAATTTAATGTGTCCTTGATGAATAAAAGTATTAATTTCTTTCAAAAAAATAAAATACTGACCACATACATGTGAACAGATTTGTTAAATACTCCTTTCAAGTACTAAAAGAATCAATAAGGAACTGGTTAATTGGAATTAGAATAATTAAGTTGCTTGCAATTTGCATCCTTTTTGCCGATGCACTAAACCTAACTTTGCACACTATATACTATGGATATAGTATGGTAATTGGTATTCAGCCTGTGTGTCTTTTCTCTCAATGTAGTTGTTCAAAACCAAATAAGCGAGCTGATATACACCCTCCCTGTAGGAGGCGCTGCAGGGGCAGGCCGGAGGGATTTACCCCACGTATAGGGATAATTCCCTGGAGTGTGATGGCCAGGGCGACGCTGTCTCATGGGGACAGAGATACTCTACACGCGACTCCACCCCTTCTTTTCAGAGTCTGCGAGGAGCTTTGCGATGGCGTTAAAAGAGAAGATTAGGTTTCCTCCCAAGAGCAAAGCTGCTTAAGGAGTATCGGTGTGCCTCTCACTCGCCTGGTCACTAACAGTGAGAGGAGGAGGGGGGAAACACACTGCATTTATAATAACACACCAATGCAAAGGCGGACAGGGTCATCTCGTACATTCACGTCTGAAAGATAGCCGTGATGTGATTATCGAGTCGCCCATTCATATGGCTTTCATGTGGGGTGGCGAGCTATTTTTACACAGGCCACGTTCGTGGCATAGACATATAATGTGCTTTTGCTCTTGCATATAGCTTTTGCTTATTTAATCCTAATTACTGTGTGATTGAAGACGCCACGCAAGCGGACAAATCAAAAGGAGTCACACTGAGGCAAGAAAACTGTGTGAAGCCAAACTATCTGTCCCTGGCTTAAATTGTGACAGGAGAGCAAGGTCAGAATTTACCAGGTGGTGGGGCGAAAATGTCACTGAAAGTGAAAAAAAAAAGAGCTATTTCTCAGACTGGTTCTGTAGCTCTCAGATACTGGAAGTCTCAGAGGTGAATTTGTAAGTGTTTTTTATGAAGAAAATCAGGTCTGAAAACACTGATAGTGCACTCTGAGCAACTCCACAATCTACCATATAGCGCTGTTTAATCCTTGTGTGGTGTTCATATTTTTGTTATTCAGCCGGTGTTCGTGGGTCTGGTGGACCCGCTGCATTTTGGGGTTTTTAATTCAAGAAAATCAAACAATTTATGTTTAAAAATATTCACCAGATGTTTACTTCATCCCAATTACAAGCAATATAAACAGCATATAAGGTTCATATTTTCCCTTTACTTTGTTAGATCACATTTAAAATTGAACCTTGTGCAGGAACGGCAGGGGTAGAAACAAAACTCACTTTTGCACTCACGCACACACACACACACACACACACACACACACACACACACACACACACACA
>FLSR01004883.1:34652777-34706754 GCA_900092035.1 Leuciscus waleckii | reverse complement strand
TGTGGTTGTTGATAACATCATTCCAGCATTTCATTTACACTCAATAGAGAGAGAGAGCAATAAAGGCAAAAATCCTTGCACATTCCTTTAGCCGGCTGAAAACAGTGATGACAGTGCTGAATGAAAATGTGGAGCTAAATAATCAAATGACTTCTCCAGCTTTGTAGCGGGGGCTGGATCAGCTTGATCGGGCCATTCAAATCCACGCGGTTCCCAGGAGGCTGGATAACTGCTCACGTTTCAGGACTGTCAAGGCCTGCCAATGGCCATAATGGCTCCTAATTCCACATTAATGCAGTCTAAATGAAGTGTCAGAGGAAGATTGATCTGTGTGAGCGTCCACTGCAGAGCCTCAGGGTCCACACCATCAGCATCACTGAAGGAACGGAGCGCAGACCATGCTAAACGTGATGGGAGGATGTGGGAAACCTCTTCATTTGTTAACAAGAACATGGGTTGGTTTGAACGTTTGACAGGATGCTAAATTATTTTTAATGATATTATATTTAAAATGACTGACGGTTGTCTGAAAGTTTTGCTCGTAAGAAGACTCTGGTTCAGGCGAATCACTGGTTCTCATCTGATGGATTGCAGGTCATTCTTGTGGATATAAAAAAAATAATATGCAACCTTTAAAAAAATGGCTCAAATATAGCATACTTGCTATTGCTGTGTAAGACAGAAATAGTAAGCATAGTATGCATGCTTGTATGCTATTTTGCATTGCATATCTATCTATCTATCTATCTATCCATCCATCCATCTAATATTTACAATAATATTTGTTATCACTGGTTAACTGCATGAACTAACAATGAAAAAATATTTCTAAAGCATTCATTTCATCTATCAATACAGTATTGAAATCAAAAGTTGATTCTGTTAATATTATTTAATAGACCTGATCTAACATGAACTAACAAGTTGTATTTTGTTGTTGAATAACGTTAAAAAATATTAATAAATATGTATTTCTCATTGTTAGTTCATGCTAGTTAATGCATTAACGTTAACCAATGGGACCTTATATAGTGTTACCATTTTTTTTTTTACTGTAAATTATTATTTTGTCAATTGGAATAAAATCTGGCATCCATTAATGTCTGACCTCTGTTATATAATAGTACAGTGCAGACCTGTCTCTCTCCTATTACAGATGACCCTCATTGGACTGAAACTGTGTCGTGTCCTGCAGTGCATGCTGGGAAAAGGTGTGAAGCGCTGAAGCGCAGCGGCTGCAGTTTGATTAAGCGTAAAGCAGGGTTTTAGAGACATGCAGGCAGGTTAATGAAACTCTGCAGGACAGCAGCTTCTTCTGGTTTACACCCTGCCGGAGAACTGCAGGTGACAGAATAAGGTTTAGTATCTCTAGTTAAATCCCACACCTTCACCTCAGCCTACCTGCTGACTGCTGTGCCACCACAGCCCAAACATTACACTTTCTCTACTTTAACTCTTATAGAGCCGCTATATCAGTGCTAGACTTTTTACATTTTCTTAGGAAAGTGTGAGTGTGTTTGCCTATATATGCAAAACTTTACGATGACGTGTTCTGAGTGGTTGCCAGGGTGTTGCTATGCAGCTGCTAGGGTGTTCTATATGAAAATGATATTAAAAGTTTTATTTAGATTAGAATAGTTATTTAAAATACAAAGATTAATGAAGGGAATCGGGTATTAAGCATCATCTTCAAAATCATAACTTTGAAATATAAAAATATTTTAATCTGAATTAATGTGCATTATATTAACATTGTTATGACAATTAATAAGTAAAATTATGTTAAATACTAAATAAAATAAAATAAAATAATAAAACCATTAAATGAGGGCTTTGAAACACAGACATAAAAAATACGATTTATTTATTTTTCTGTTTATTTTTAAGTCTGAATTTTATTTGAATAGGGTATAAAGCATCATCTCCAAATACTTATATAAAAATATTTTAATCAGAATTAAAGTGCAATTTATTAAAATTTTTATTACAAAGTAAAATACTGTTGAATTAAAAAACATTAAATGAGATTCTTGAAAAAGATGTAAAACAGACACACATTTTATTTATTTATTTGTGTGTTTGTCTGAATTTTATTTTTAACTATTTTAATCCGAATTAAACTCCTTTATTAACATTTTCATTAACAATTACAAAGAAAAAAGCTGTTAATACTAAATGAAAGAAAAACATAAATAAATAAATAATAACATCACAGCCAAATATTTTTTTAATTCATTTTATAGACTATAATTTATTTATATTGATCTTATAGACTATATATTTATTTATATTGATCTTTTTTTTAAAAAAAAAATTTTTTTTATAAGTCTGAATTCAAAAGTACCAGGATTCACCATGATATAGAGTATAGAGCTCCTATAAAGCTATAAAACTGTGGTATAGAACTCATCATTTTCCAAACGATGTCCATCCATCGGCTCTAAAACTGCTGTCAAGCAGAACAGAGGTATATAAATGGCAATAGTAAGGGAATGTAGGTTATAGTCTAAATGCCCCTGCCTTTCATTTTCTCCTTAAGTGTCTCCTGCCTCCCTAGCGGCTGCAGATGCAGAAGTAGGACATGGCGTTGGGAGAAGAGGCAGTTTTCGGAGGCTCCCTGCCTCCTCGGGTCTGGGGCGGGAGGGGGTTCGTCTAATCTCGAGCGATCCACACTTGGGTCTTGGATTTATAAATTCCCAGCAATCTTGGATTCTGAAATCCGTCTTGATTTGGTGGGTCTGCGAGGGTGCGGGGGTGGCGTATAGGGGTAGTGCTGGGGGGTTGCGAGTTGTTTGTGATGTCCTTTAGAAAAAGAGCTTATGGGTTCAGTAGAAGAAACGTGGGGAGCTAATGTGAAGATTTAGGACTTTCTGTGAGGCTTGGCCTCCTCTAAGCTCTGTTTGCTTGAGCCGTTTGTGGGGTCCTGCTTGTACTAAACCCAGATTAATATTCCTTTATATCCAGCAGCCCAGACACACACTTACACACTCACAGTGGAATCAGTCCCCCCTCCAAACAACACACACACACACACACACACACACACACACACACAGACGCACACACACACACTCACGCACACCTCCTTCTGGCCATAATCGCCTCCAGTCTCTAATCCATAGCTGCTCATCTTTGCTGTTATCTGTCCTCGGTAAGCACCTTTCTCACAGGTTATTTCCATATGGAGAACATCAGGAACGACACTACCGTGTTTGCTGTGTTTCACTCAGTGTCCTTGACCCCATACACCAGTTTTATTCATTAGGATTTCAGTCCAAATGCACAAACCTTTTAGAAAGAAACCTTTTTATTTTTATTTTTTATATTAGACATACATTTGGTAAAAAGTAGTTGAGATAATTTTTTTCACAGGATTTTAAGTTAATATATATATAGTATATAGTATCTAATGGCAGAAACATCTAATGTCATATTTTAGAGTTATAGTAGTCATAAAAAGTAATTGAAACTTTTTTTAACAATATGTCAACTAATCAAAAATGTCACCAACTTCATGAAGAATCACACGTGTGATAAGCACTTGTTTATTGTATCTATTACTGTAACATAATAAATAAATACAATTTTGAATTTTTTATTTATTTTCAAAATGAATACATCTCTCAGTTAACAGTAAAGAGGATACTGTTCAAAAGTTTGGGGTAGGTAAGATTTTTTTGAAAGGAGTCACTCATGCTCGAGGCTGCATTTATTTGATCAAAAATACAGTAAAAACTTTAAAATTGTGAAATATGATTACAATTTAAAATAACTTTTTTTCTATGTGAATATATATTAAAGTGTAATTTATTCCTGTGATCAAAGCTGAATTTTCATCATCATTACTCCAGTCTTCAGTGTCACATGATCCTTCAGAAATCATTCTGATATGATGATTTGCTGCTCAAGAGACATTTATGATTACAATCAGTGTTGAAAACAGTTGTGCTGCTTCATAATTTAATGGGAACTGATTATTTGATGAATAGAAATTTCAAAAGAACAGTATTTATTTGAAATATGTAACATTATTATTGTCTTTACTGTCATTTTTAAAAAAAACTTATTTAATGCATCGTTCCTAATACATTTTTTTATTATAATATTATAAAAATTATAGTATTAATTTAAAAAATCTTCCTGACCCCAAACTCTTGAACCGCAGTGTATAATAATTGTACATGAATTAGAAAATTGTTCTTTAAAGGGTTAGTTCACCCAAAAATGTTGATCCAACCCCGTGAGACTTTCGTTCATCTTCTGAACACAAAGATATTTTTGATGAAATCTGAGAGCTGTCTCACTCCCCATAGGCTTCTAGTAATCGATGTTTGCCATCCCAGAAAAGTTAGTAAAGACATCGTTAAAATAGTCCAAGTGACTACAGTGGCTCAACCTTAAGTTTATCAAGCGACGAGAATACTTTTTGTGCGCAAAAACAAAACAAAAATAACGACTTTATTCCACTATTCATGTTCTTCTCTGTGTTTCTCTGAGTGAGTTCACGTAGTGTAACAGCGCAGCGCTTCTGGGTTGTACGTCAGAACATAGGCTCACTATTGACCGACGCTGGTCATGTGTGTGATGCGTGTGATGCTGGCCAATAATGAGCTTACGTTCTGACGTACAACCCAGAAGCGCTGCGCTGTTACACTACGTGAACTCACATGAAGGTGAGTAATTACTGACAGAATTTTTTTTTTTGGGTGAACGAACCCTTTAAAATAAATATGCATGTCACAATTTCCAAATGATATGTCACAATTTCCAAATATTTTTTTTTTTTTTTTTTTTTTTTTTTTTATTCTCTTAACGTAACATGATACAACTATTGAAATGGCAACTGCCCGCAGCTCTCAGTCAGATAAACCCAAGCAGAGAGAAGCCTTCAATGCTTCTGATCTCACGTCTTCTCAGCCTAAAAGCCTCTTCCCTTTCCAGCTTTGTCTTCCCTTCTGCTTTCTCACCCACTTTTCTCTTTTCCACAGTTAAGTCACAGTGATAAAAAAGAAAACAAAGTGAGAAGAAAGAGGATGAGTTTTAGCACACTGAGGAGCCGCTCTAAACCAATTACCTAAGTGTCTTTTATCCGCTATATGCTTTTGTGTCTTGATCAGCTTTGAATCTCTTGAAATCCCTCCCTGAGATAGCAAACAAATGTATCAGAGCAGCGTTTCGAGGAAAAGCCTTTTGGCGTGCATGGGAAAATAAACTGGCATTGGTTTGAGATTTCATCTGTAGGGAAAATGCATATAATTATAGGAAATCATGTACCCACTTATTGAACATTTATATCATTATACTCCTCAGGAAAACCTGACAATAAACAGACTTTTTTTCAGCTCTTGTGACAGTCATATGTACCCACTAATCTGGTCTCCCCTTCTTATTTAATTTGAAATTAAATGAGAAACAGCTGATTCAGTCATTATCCTTTAACATCCATTAACACCATTAATCAAATTATAAACCATATTCTTTCTTTGGTTTTAATAATCAAGTTGATTCTTTATATTTTTACATTTCTTACAACAGTACCCTGTCTCTGCTGCATCATAAATGTTTAATTGTCCACAGGAATGAAAGAGATGTGAGGTATAATGTAGTGTTCAAAACCATAGAATTATCTAAGTAAATAATAATAATAATAATATTTTTAAAGTGAAGAACGCTTTTGTGCAAAAAAATATATAATTTTTGGTTTTTATATGGAACCTTGATCTGAAGAACGCAAGGGTTCTATATAGAACTCCAATGAATCAAAAGAGTCTAATATGTTGATTTTATTGCAACAGTTAAAATCTGGTCACTATATGAACTAATTTTATTGTGCAAAAGAAGAAAAGTCAGATTGGATATTCTAATTCATTGCAGGTCTGTGAACCTGGTATTTGAAAGCGTAGCACAGTGAATGCACCATGTCTGTGAATAATCTTAACAATGCATGGCCATTCTCATCAGATTTACTGCAAACACTTTTCAAATAGTTTTGTTTCTCTTTAGCCTGAGGCAAAAAACGGCTGAACAATTGAGGTGATGGGTCAAGAGCAGGTTTAATCCGAACATTCTTCATCCTGGAATATAATATGGCTGGAAACCAAGGAGCATGTGAAGGAAGAATGTGTTAGGGAAAGTAAAAAACTGAAAGAAAAAAGAAAAATTAACATTATATGTCATTAAATGGGCTAAATGTAGTATTCAGAAACCATTGTTTTTAGCGACATCTGTGGCCGTTAAGTGAACTGCAGCCAGCAACTTACTGCTCGTGCATGCGCAACGTACATGATAGCCTAATGAATGTTGACAAATCACGTGAAGGTTTTTCCCGTTCTTTGTTTAGATGTAAAAAGAAGTTGGAAACAGGCCTACCCTTGCGCGATATACTGTAACGTACATCCCGACTCCGTCCACACTGCTATGCTGAGAGCGTTATATGAATATGTAAATGTGCTGCGCTCTTTCCTCTCAATATCAATAAACAAAAATGACAGTTATCAGTTAAGAAAGCATCTGATTATAGCGATGTGGATACGCTTGCAACAGCTCTGCAATTCACCGGCATCATGTGGACAGATGAGGTAGGCCTATTTCACGTAGCTGTTATTTTGAAATCGAAAGCGAGGCTCCGGTGGGAAGAAAACCGGAAGTATCGCCTTTAATCACAGGAGAGTCGTGAATGCCATGGCGTATTGTTGTGTTTAATGTATAAAATGAGTTATTCTAAAACTGTACATACATTTCTTTCATAGGCTACTTTAGACTAGCCTATATACAGTGAAATTCATTTATAAATAAAATATTTTTTTATATATAATTCAGAAAGTAAAAAAAGAAGCAGGAATGAACTATACATATCCTATATTGGGTATTAACATCCAATAGTGTAAATCGCGGCAGTAGCTTCAGGTTGGTAGTCCAACTTTTGACATCAAGTCAAGTCAAGTCATTGTTATTTATCTTTACTTCCGGGGTTCTTCCCACCGGAGCCTCACTTTCGATTTCAAAATGGCGGCTGCGTGAAATCAGCGTATTAAGATGACACTTTTATGTTAGTTTGATTATAAAGTATAGATATAGCTATGTGAGTTTATTAATCCCTCTTCTTTGCAAGTTTGCATCACAATGGCTCTTTCTGCTTATACTGAACATTGTATGCGTTTATTTCATGTGTCTTTGAAAGAGAGGCACTCGGGAGCGTGCGTAGAGGTCACATCCTTTTAATTTTCCCGGCAAAAACTTATTTCACATAAAATCAGTGCAGGCTTTCATAGACAACTTAGGACGTCGGGAAAGGTGATTGGCAATTAAAAAAGCGATTAATACATAAAAATTCTTACAGATATTGTCCTTTTAATTACTCCCCTTGATTCTTCAAAAATCATCTTTTTGTGCTCCACGAAAAACTAACACTTGTGGGTTTGGAACCACATGAAGTTTAGTAAATAACTTGATCTTTAATATGACCTTAATATGTATGTTTGATAGTTGTTATGAACTATGACAATTCTTCTAGTATAGCTGTCTTTCTCTGCCTCTCCCAGTGGATATTGGAGAAAATAGATGTCATTAATAACAGCTTCACTCTTCCACCCCGTGTGTGGTTCATCAGCTCCACCGTGCTCTCCTGGAGCAAGTCGTCGGTTCTAGGATGTCACACAATTACCTCTTAAGTGCTCAAACAAATGGAGAGACCTGGCAAGTGACATCAAATCAACTCTGTCACAGGTGATTGAGTCTAGTCATCAAGTCAGGGCGAACGCCGCTACCTGTCAGGAGAGAGAAAACACAAGAGCAGGACAGCGAGGGTTTTCCATCAGGAGATCGTAATGGACTCCTATTAATACAGAAACACCCCCTTTTAAAAAAAAAACCCTTTTTTTTTTTTTTTTTTTTTTTTTTTTTCAGAAGATAAAGATGGAAATATATTTCACCTGTCCTCTAGTGTATTTCAGTCTCTTGCAAACTTGTGGGCCATGTAGTACCAACCCTGGAAAAACCCTGCATGGTTTTACTTAGGAATTTTTTTAAATAGTTAAGTAGAGAATTAAAAAATCTGAAAGCATTAGGTTGCGTTGAGTTTTCTCAACAATTCCTTTTTTACATTTTATATCACTGTAAAAAATTATTGTTTCAACTCAAAAAAAGTAAGTGTTCGTGCTGCCTTAAAATTTGAAGTTTAGTCAACTTGAAAAGTGAAGTTTTACAAAGTGACAACTTGGATATTTGAGTTGACTAAACTTCCTTTTTTAAGTTGAAATATTATTATTATTATTTAAGCAAATCTCGTTCCCTACTTTTTTCCAAAAGAGAATGGAAATGACCTTGTTTATTCAGAATATGCTGATTGCCTTATATACAGTAAAAATCCCAATAACCGTGACATCTTTTTCGGAATAAAGCTTTAATCATCAGATGAACATGGCCATTTATTACGCACAATAAATTTCAACATTTAACATGAATTTGGTCATATTCTGATATTGTATACATTTGCATATATGCATCATGTAAGTGTTACCTGCCATAGCCTGGATATTCAGTTACTAGAGAGGAGAGTAATTGCAAGTGTGAATAGACATTTTCATGTAAACACTTTTAATTCCTATAGAAAATCAGTTGAACACCATGCTACAACATAAGGCGCGTTTCCATTACAGATTTGCGGAAAACTTTTGCGATTTTTTCTAAATCTCGACAAAAAACTATTGCGAAATGACGGTGTTTCCATTGACCGATGTTATGCGACTAACATTTTTTTTCTTTTTTTCCTCTCGCGATAAGTCATTTCAAAAACCATGGCAACGGACGTTGGTAGGTTTATGTAGCCTACTAATCCCAGCCACTGCACTGGCCATTATTATTAATCGAAGGAGACGTATGAGTATTTTCAAAGAATTAATGATAAGGAACGACCCTTATTATACTTGAGACCGGCACATATGAGCTGCTTGTTTCTCCCTCATTTCTACTTCGAGGTCTTGATTGTGGAATTTCTTTGAGGTTTAGAATCCAATTATTTTGTCTTTTATGAATTTAATAAAGAACTCTGTCTCGTCTTCTGTCCAAACACACCGCGTCATCTACATCAGGTGACCTGGAAATGCACAAAAACTGTTTCCATTGCAGTTTTGCGAAATATTTCTTTTTCGAATTGCCTGAAAAACCTCCTCATGCAAGCGTAAAAACTTTTTTGTGATAAATGGGAGTTTTTGCGATGTTTCCATTAAGCGTATTTTCAATTCGCAGTTTCAATTTTCGCAATTTGAAGGGTAATGGAAACGCAGCTTGATAACAACAATCATATCAAATAAAAGGCAGTGATTTTTGTTATTTTTTATACCAATTTTGACAACAAACCACCAGTCAACCTTACAAGCAGACTTTGTGAGCAGAGCATGCATGCAAACGGGCCGTGAGCGCTGGAACACACATCTGATGGAGCCAGGGGGCCGTAGGACATTATCGTGAGATAAATTGTCAGTGGCTGATGTAAATTGCAGGGCGACATAGTCAACAGACATGGATGAGTGGCTGCAGTGTGTCGGGGCCGTGACACTGACAAATGGAATATTTTTAGAGGGCTTAATCGCTGGAAATGGGGTTCTGTCTGATGGTGACATGCACACCCCTCGCTCCAATGGCCGCAAAAAAGAAAACTGATTGTCTGGCCCGCTCACTCAATCTCACCTCCTTCAACCTTGCACCTCCTCCCTTCCCAAACACACACACACACAGAAACAGAGATACACAATTGGTTTTTCCCTCGCGTCAACAGAAGGAGGCCTGAAATGCAAAGACTCATTCATCTGATTCATTAAATAGGTAAATTAAGACGTTGCGCTGTTTTCATATTCAATTCATTCCAGAGTAAAATTGTATTGCTCAGTGATTGCGCTTTCATAACTCATGACACTTAATGGAGTGAAAATGTACCGTTTTCCCTTAAAATCAATAATTTTCCGTATAAAATAAAATGTGCAGATTACACATCTTTTATGCAAAATTTGCCTGTTATGGAAGAAAAATGGTCACAGTCACGTTGGCTGTTTAAAAAAGCAAAATACAAGTTATTTTTCTGTACTACATTATACATTTAACCCTGAACATTGATTGCCAGTCACCGTCATCTTTGAAGTTTTATGTTTCTGTACGAATCTCATCGTATGAAATCTTACGTTTTCTCAGGTTGGCTTGACTGCAATTCCACACTCACTTGTTATGATTTTACATTAGAATAACTGCAGTTATAATTTTTAAAAGAGGTGCTAGAAGTCAAATGAGCTTTTCACTAATAGTTTTCCAAATCCATTCAGTGCCAATTCACAAGCTCTTATTTCAGTGTTTCAGCAGCAACGTTTCAGTGTTTACTTAATTGTTTGATCAAGGTATAACATGCATTTAACAAGCTCTGACTTCACTTTATTTTCATGTCCAAACTGTGTGCTGAGCGACTGTCGCTTATGCCAGATTTGGGACATCTTCAGGGGAGATAATCACTTTAAAACTTGTTCAAATGGAAATTGTGATTAATCAGAAAATATATCCAGTCCTGCTATATTTCTGCATCAACCAAATTAAAGAATAACAAGCTTAGAATAACAAGCATATTATTTCACATTGACTGAAACGCTATACTCTTAATGTGTTTCACCAACTTTGTTCATAAATCTTGGGATGTGAAGTTATGGCTAGCAAGTGCTTTTGTGCGTTATTCTTCAGAGCACTATAACCACAAGCTCAAAATGAACACTTTTCATCTCAATGATGTCTGTGATTAGAAAAGTTGGGATTTTATGGTCTTATAGTTTCCTGTAATGATTTTGATAATGATAGCGTGTGGCCTCGAGGAGTGAATGTCAGTGTCTGGGGCCGAAATAAACCTCTCAGCTTGAGAAACAGGAGCTATGCTTTATTATGCGGTCTCATGCTGGACGCGCAGGTGGAGAGACGTCCCCTAACAGTGCTTCATCTCTGTTGTTACCGGCTGAGAAAGAGGGAGACCGTCCCATGTCAGGCATGAATCACTTGCAAGTGCGCCTGACCCGCTCTCTGTAGATCAATGATAATTACCAGCGTGACATGAGTACAATTATTACTGTACAGGATCAGAGGCTGCAGGGGAATGCTGGGATCTTGAGTTACGGCTCTCGCAGGGCCTGCACAAGTCTTGGTCAATAAGCAAGCCCTTTTACTCTCTTATATGACAGCTTACAGCGGGATATACGCCTTAACGCTGGTTGGTCGTGTAAAGCCTGGCCTGTTTCACCTCTGCTTCTGTCCTCACATTTTACTTGGTTTTTGCACAAAGTAGTATGAAAATGTATTGAAAAATTTAAAATGTATTGACCTCTTTTATTGAAACTTAAGTGTTTAGATAGATAGATGGATGGATGGATGGATGGATGGATGGATGGATGGACGGATGGATACTTTTGCTCAGAAAAGATTATCAAAAGTGACTGTTAAGACATTTATAATGTTACAAAAGTTTTCTAATTAAAATCAATTCTAATCATCAAAGAATCCTGAGATAATAATAAATGATTATTGCAAATCAGCATATTAGAATGATTTCTGAAGGATCATGTGACACTGAAGACTGGAGTAATGATGCTGAAAATTTGCAGGAATAAATTACATTTTAAAATATATTAACATGTAAAACAGTTATTGTAATAACATTTCACAGTATTACTGTTTTACTTTATTTTGGTATTTTTTTATCTCATGAATGCAGCCTATGTGTGTGTGTGTATATATATATATATATATATATAGGCTTTATATAGCAGCAAAATAGAGCATGTTTAAGGGTCAGAGAGAAGGCTGAAAAATGGTAATGAAAAACTACTTTGAAACTGTTTTAGGTGCAAAAAAACTTTCCCAATGTTGTTAGTGGACCTTAAGAAAAAGCTAAATAATATTAAAAAAGGTTTGATATGACCCCTGAATGCACCTGCTTGACAAGTACAACACCTCTCATTCGCACACACACACACACACACACACACACTCTCTCACATCCTCTTATCCCAGTATTTTCACGCTATGTTTGGCAGCTCTCATCTTCCCTTTGATTCCGTAAGACCGCTTTCGTGACGGTGTGTGTGTGTGTGTGTGTGTGTGAGCACGCGTGTTTTCGAGGATCCAGTCGTACCTGTAATCATAATCTACGACAGGAAACTTCAGAGAATCAATTAGTCCAACCCTCATCCTGCGAGCGAAGACGATTCCCCTCGACTTGAGCCGCAAACACCTTCTATCACGAGTCATTTTGCCTCCCTAACACCCGACTTCTCTTCCCTGAGCCCGGATAGGTTTGACTCTAAGCCTCTAAAAAGTTGACAACCCAAAAGCGCTTTTCCCCTTCTTGCTCTCGCCGAAGCCCTTCTCCCCTTTCAGCCTGTCGCCAAAGAAAGCTGGATTTGTTTTCCTGCGCCACCGATAGCAGAGCCCGTTATGGCATTTCATCCCCAATTAAATAAACAGTCTTTTAGAGTCGTTTAAATAGGCGAGCCTGCGGGGGAAGCGGTGGCCTACTCTTTCCTTTGTCCCGAGGAAAATGAGCCTCTGAAGAGAATTCATTGTGGCCCTGTTGTTTTTAAACGCGGCCGCGTCGCACAAAAGGAAACGTAAACCTGGCTCGCTCCTCTCGGCTAAAGTGGCTCCTCGGCTGGAACAAACACCTCATTCAGGGGTCAAATTTAATCCACCCCGCCTCAAGCTTTTGTATTCAGATTAGAGACTAAGGAGGATTTGCAGCGGCTCGAAGCCTCTTGTTAAAAGGCTGTGTTCCCCACTTAACTTGCAATTTACCTGTCACTTAAGCCCTGAGTGGAGATGGAGCTCACCTCTTCAGGAGAGGTTCAAGCCTTTCTCCTTCCCTCTCAATAAGTGCTTTCTCAAATGCTTACTGTACCGAGAGAGGCAGAGACAGATTAGAAGAATCAAAACCAACCGGCTGTTTGGATAAGTAAGAAAGCATGCACTGAATGAAACCGAGAAATAAAACAGAGACTTGTGAGACAAGCATTTTTACCTTCCCACAAAGGATGTAAATCCGCATGACAACACCGCAGTAATAAAGCACTTTCAATAATAATGCACTTTTGTAATGATTCGCACCGCTAACTGTTTAACCACTGTGTGTGTGTGTGGTCCATTGCACGCTCTTTTTGCTGTTCAATTTTTGTAAGTTGCAAGGGTACAACAGGGATAAAGTTCCTACTCACACACAGAACATATGCTTTTTTGTTTCTTAATGACGATCAAAATGCATTTATGTATACTGAATATTGATGGAGCAACACAATTTGTCAAAAGAAGGTTGTTTAGTTTAAAACTCATGTAAATAGGCCTCCACAGGGGTCTTGTAGTTCACACTTTGGGTAAACGCTCCTCAGCATGTGGGAAATGGCCCCTGGGGGAGATATAGTGTAGATATATAAGGGCAATAATTTTGCAAAGCAAATAATTTTGATAGCAAGGTACCTTAAAAAAAAGAAAAGCAAGATTTTTATGTTTTTGAAAGAGGTCACTTATGCTCACAAGGCTGCATAAAAACAATAATATTGTGAAATTACAGTCACCTTAAACCTCTTTCAATTTTTGTCCTCTCACAGGCTAATCACGAGGGAAATGTATTTTATTTCTATTTACAAAACACATTATGCATCTACATTAGCTCAAAATCAAGCAGCTTGACTGGAAAAATCAAACCAAAAAGGAATGAAACGTATCTCGGTTATGAGACCGTAATGGTCTGTCCCGTATGCTGCCATCATCCTCAACACAAGACGGGCCACTGTTAATCAGAAACTATTTCGATTTTTAATGGGAAAAAGAGAAGAAAGAAGTGGGGCGCGAAGCTTTCGTTAAATCTCTATGAGGAATCACTGTTTATAAATATGGATTATTATCGAGGAGTTCAAAATATGCTTTCAGCCTTCTGGGTGGTGAAGATGAGGTGTGTGTGTGTGTGTGTGTGTGTCCTGGTGTGGACATTTTTTGGTCCCCATGAGGAATACAGCTTATAAATATTATAAATTACATTTTTTGCAAATGTAAAAATGCAGAAGGTTTTGTGTGATGGGTACGTTTAGGGGTCGGTTTAGTGTAAGAGGACAGCATATAAAGTTTATACCGTATAAAAATCATTATGTCTATGGAAAGTCCCCATAAAACATGAAAACACAAGGTATGTGCCTTTTCATTTCACTATTCATTTTAGTTTGGGGGAAGAGTTACTCCCTTTTCAAAATATGAGATGATTGGAGTCCATATTGAATAAAAACTTTTGGTAGATCCTCTAAGAGAATATTTAATTTTCTCCAATTCACTCCAGAGTGAAACTAAAGGTGGTTTACTTGATTTCCAATCAAGTAATATTCTTCTCCGAGTCAAATGACATGCAAAAGCGAATGCGTCTTGACCGTTTTTGGACATGACCACACGGGTAGGCTACTCCAAAAACAGCCATTTCAAAACGTAATCGGTTACTAATGTAACCTCGGTTCTCTCTAGAAGAGGGAAGGAGTATTGCGTAAGTTAGCTTACGCTACGGGAAAGTCATCTTTTCTCGAGATCTGAAGCCAAAAAATTATCCTTAATTTTTATAATTTTGTCAACGCAGTGCAGCAGCACGCAGACCTAGGGCAGGCTTACTAGCGTGCCCATTGGCTGCCCTGCGGCAACTGCAGCAGCCTATCGCTGAGCCTTAGACGTGACGTCACATCCAATGAGCGCGCTTGGCGCGCCTCATGCGTCACAGCCCGCGAAAGAGCGTGTGTGGCATAGCGTATACAAGCGGGGCTCAGAGGCTGATTCACTGTATTCTTTCTCTTCAGCGACGCTCTCCGCATCGCTGGACTCTGAGGAAGCCGCCGCCGTTGAAACAAGCGACCAGCACGCCGAGGATATCAGCCTGAGGAAGCCGGCCGTCTTCGCCGCCTTCAGCCTTCCCTGCCTGCTCCGCTATCCGGCGGATTATATCCTTCTTTGCTCTGTGTTGTGTGTGTTTGTGTGTGCGCCCCGCGACACACTGCATCTAAAAGAGCGCGAGGCGTTGTTGCAAATGCCTCGCTCCCCCTGTGGCTCGTGCAGAGCCCCGCTCAGCGACAGCGACCGCCATGTGATCTGCGCTCTCTGCCTGGGCCTCGACCACGCAGCCCTCGCCCTTACTTCGGGCGGCTGCGAACTCTCCGAGGAGATGCCGATGTCGACCCTGCGGGCTCGACTCGCCTTGTTGGACCCTCCTCCTGCCTCTCCGTCTGCCTCCGCCGCGCCGCGTAAAGAAGAAACGCCGCGCTCAGAGGCCTCCGGAGCCGGATGCAGTAGCTGAGCGCTCGCCGGAGCCCCTCCCGCGACCCTCGCTATCTCCTTCTCCCCCCCACCTCCCGACGCGCAGCGGCCGGCTTTCGCCCGCACTGCCGTCGCCTCAGGGGATGAAGCAGACAACGCTGCTATCATAGACAGCTGCTTACCCCCCTCTGTCAAGCCGCGCAAACGGCGCCGCTCACAAGGGATGTCAGAAACGGACGGTCTCGGGCTATAGCTTCCTTTACGTTACAAGAAAGCTACCCATTCTATTGGCCGCCCGGTTCCCACTCATCTTGTTCCCCGGACTTCCCCTGGGACTCATTTAGTGGATGCTGGGCGCGCACGGCGTTGACAAGGGAGTTCCCGTAGCGTAAGCTATACATATAACTTCCTGCTCAGCTACTGTTCGGACGCTCTTGCTTACAGCTCCGCGCTTTGCTCTATCCCTTTTATATTTTATCTTCTATACTCCAGCAGGAAGAAACAATAGGAAGAAGAAAAAAAATTATGTCGAACTCGACGGTGAGAGATTCAAGCGCGATGTCCGCTGGACGCGAATGAGAAATCTAGCTAGCTAAAACAACAAACACACACTGATTTTCACTGCTCACAAACGGACTCTCGAGGAAAACAAACAAACAAACAATAAAAAGGTAAATGTCAGGAAAAATGTCCATAGAACTTGCTAAAACAAATGGTCCAACTTCTCATCCACAGCTCCGTGAATTCACACACACACCACGTCAAAATGGCGCTACCTGACTCGTCACAGCATCAAACCACCGTGTTGAAGGCGTGGTCAGGAGACAAACTTCATTATTTGAGTCAATCTAACTTAAATTTATTCACACATTCAAATATGTCCTCAAAATAGTAGAATCTACTTATATTTTATAAGTAATGCAATCAAAAATAAAAATTTTAATTAAATTGTAATTAAATTCTTTATTAGATATAAAATCTGGGATAACAATTCATAGCCTTGAGATTTTGCAATAGCTCAAATATCTCAATATCCTTGAGGTATTATTATTGTGAAACTTTGTTTTGAACATCTTTTTTATGTAATTGTAAAGAATTATATATTTGTGTGTGTGAGAGAGTGTGTAAAAAATAAATGTAACACGTGGTTCCTACCCTCTGCTGGCACATAAGCGTACAATCATACAGGATCATTCAGCCTTCTTATATGATATTCAGTTTACCTCGATATTACTGTTTTTGCTCTGAAATCGCCTGAAAGAATTTATTTTTCCCAGAGGAACCACCGTTTCATAATTTCACAATGTAGGTTCACAATGTTTATGAAGCTAAATAAAATCTAATAATAGCCGAGGAATGTTTTCCATGCTTTTTTTTTTACTAAATAAACAAGAAAGAACATTGAATCGTTTTCATTTATATAAGGCTAAACATTTTTTAGTATATAAACAACAATATTTATCCACATATATATATATATTTTATATATATTTTTCATTAATATTTTTACTGAAGGGAGAACAAAGTGAAGTTTTACATACAAAAGAGTTAACAATGCTCCTTTTGGTTTTACAAAAAAATTAATAAAAAAAATAATTCACTTTCCCACAACCCACCTCCCAACACAATTAATAAAATAAATAAATAAACCAACAATCAATAAACAAATGAAAACAAATTCCACAATGGAAAAAGAAAATCTCAAAGTTCTGATAATACAAACAGAGGAAATAATTGACATCATTATTAGCCCATTGTGTCTGATTGCGTTATCCGTTGCATGGTGCACAGGCCTTTTCATTTCACTATTCATTTTAGTTTGGGGGAAGAGTTACTCCCTTTTCAAAATATGAGATGATTGGAGTCCATATTGAATAAAAACTTTTGGTAGATCCTCTAAGAGAATATTTAATTTTCTCCAATTCACTCCAGAGTGAAACTAAAGGTGGTTTACTTGATTTCCAATCAAGTAATATTCTTCTCCGAGTCAAATGACATGCAAAAGCGAATGCGTCTTGACCGTTTTTGGACATGACCACACGGGTAGGCTACTCCAAAAACAGCCATTTCAAAACGTAATCGGTTACTAATGTAACCTCGGTTCTCTCTAGAAGAGGGAAGGAGTATTGCGTAAGTTAGCTTACGCTACGGGAAAGTCATCTTTTCTCGAGATCTGAAGCCAAAAAATTATCCTTAATTTTTATAATTTTGTCAACGCAGTGCAGCAGCACGCAGACCTAGGGCAGGCTTACTAGCGTGCCCATTGGCTGCCCTGCGGCTAGCGTAAGATACTTACGCAAGTACGAGAGACCTCTCGTAAGAGAACCATCATATACTTTTTCAGGCTTTAAAAAACTGAAACAAGCAGACAGTGTCTTCATACCTTCAGTGCAGTGACTGGCAGGTGTACATGTTGGGCCCATCAATACACTTGGCCCCATTTTTACAGGGGGTGCTAGCACACTCATCGATGTCAAACTGGCATTGGCTACCCGAGAATCCTGAGAGGGAGGTAAGAGGAAAGAGTTGTGGGTCATAACAATCATTCCTCCGGTTTGCACTCACTTCATTCCACCACACTCGCCTATACAACTAAGCCAGTGTTCATTAATACACGGCAGCAAGCTTTACTCCTCTCTCTCTTTCTCTCATGTTTTCAAGCTGCTTTTCAACAAACCATCATGGTGAGTTTACTGTCTATAACTGTCTATTCAGTGGAACGCCAAGCCATGCCGGTTGCCTCCTTTGTCCCGTAGAAGTTTTCCATCACAGTGTGCATTCTCCCATCCAGCCTTTGCCCCCCTCTCTGAATCTGTCTCACCAAAAGAGCCCCACGCAACCCCTGACCTAATGCTATTCAGCAACCCTGCCGCCCAGGAACCCCCAACATTTGTGCTTTCTCCTTCAGTTATTTTAATCCCTCGCTAAAGACGTCTGCTGTTCAAATATACAGTCTGAACACATTAAGGGCTACAAATCCATCAGTGCAGAGACTTATGGGACACAATTGGAGACTAAAGTAAATCTAATGGATTTTTCTGGGTTGTTTATTGTATGCCTGGTTAAAATTGTAAATCTGATCACATTTAATTAATTACACATCTTGTTTAATAGTGATAATCCTGATAACAAATTATTAACTTGCTCATGCCATTCCCAGAGACCCCCTGGTATCTGTAATCAAGTTCTGTCTCATGAATCTTCAGAAAAACTGGATTTTCTTCTGAGCTGCTAAAATGCCACATTACAAAAAGCGCTTATTGTAGTTGCTATGGATTCAGTGTGTAAACTACAAAAGAATCCCTGCGAGGCTGCGCCGCATGCTGAAAAGGAGCTCTGATTTCCATCTGAAACAGCGAAGAGGCCTAGCTTCAACTTCTTCAGCTCACCGCCCTCCAAACTCCTCCACACCCCTCTATAGTCCCCGTAGGCAGGGGCGTAGCACCAAATTTTGGGCCCTGGGTACAAACCATCTTGCTGGGCCCCCGTACCAAATACCATAGTGATACCAATGGGTGGGGTATTGCATTTTTATCATAAAAACACTTAAAATGTAAACAAAATAAGCCACACTCTGATTAATATATTTTTGTTTTATTGTCAAAAGTACAAGATAATTGATGATTATTTGTCTGTTTAAAATAAATGCAGACTATAGAATCACAGGGTACACTAACCGCCAAACTAGACATTCAGTCTTTGAATTACGTTTTTAAAATAAGTCATTTTCAATCATTAAGATGTGCATTAAACTGAGAACAATCCTGTACTTAATGTAAGAGCGTGCGCGAGCTAATTTGCATAACATTGCGGTAAAATAGGAGTCTTTGATTAAATATATTCACTTTACAACCTGTTTCTTTATTGACTTTTACAACTAATAGGTCTCCATCCTATTTGTCCATTCTATTCACTCTATTCTATTTTGAAGACTTGTGCTGGCTGCACAAGTCTAATTTAAAGCAGGGCTCAGTAGTTTCGGGATTTCTTCGCTGTATTCTCGCTTTTTGCTCGCAGGTTTCTCTCTAGAGCTCCCCCCACAGCTTCGGAATAGATATTTGACAACACTGTTGTAAAAACTCGTTGTTGATTCTCAGACACCAGAGGCTAGTAGATCAACGACATCAAAGCATATGGGACATTCGTTAAAAGGTCTTCTTCATTCGGGTTCGGACAGCGTGAGGGAGCGCAATAATGACAGCATTTTAGCAGATTTCTTTTGGCCGTAAAGCAATTGTTTACATTGCGAGACCTGATATCACGCGAGACTTCCTGACGCAGCGGCCGGCGGCCCGCCGGCTCAAAGTTGCAAGTGCGTATTTTCCGCTCACGGGCACCAGGGGGGTGCGAAACGACCACCATTCAACCCGAAATAAGTAATATAACCATTCCAATGACTCCGAAGCTGTTCAGTTAAGGTAAAAAAAGTTACTTAGTTCACCTTTAAAATTAAATTAATATAAATGTATAAAATATTTATATTAAAATGTTTATATAACAAATAAGTGTTCTTATTTTGTGAATATATTCAATTTTATATTCACAATTTTATTTCTGACTAATTTCAGAACAATTCAAATTTAAAACACTGACAGACTTATGAACACAATAAATGCCATAAGCAGATTTTTGCAGCGCACCATAAATGCAGTACTGTGTAAAAGTCTTAGGCACGTTAGTATTTTCACAAAAACATTTTTTATAAAAAAAGTTATTTATATCTTTGGCTGTAGTGTATCAGTAGGAAATATCAGTTTACATTTCCAAACATTCCTTTTGCCATTAATTGTAAGAACTGTAATTAATAACAGTAATTAATTGTATAAAAAAAAGAGAGATTTTTGTGTGCCAACAGTCTAACAACAGCCGGAATGATCTGATCTCACCATCATCGAGTCTGCCTGGGATTCAGGGCTTAAAGTGAAAAAAAAAATCCTGAGCCTGACCTTTCTGTGGCTCAACCAGGACTTTTACCAAGCCCGTTTCAGGCATGAAAACGGGTCAGGGGTGAAAAAGGTGAGAAGGATATTACCCCTTTAGGGGGGTCCGGGGGCATGATCCCCCGGGAAGAAAAATGTGAAAATTCCATATTTTAAAGCATCAATCTGATGCATTTTGAGATGCATTTTGTTTGCCAACCTTGGGAGAGCTGGAGAAACTTAACTTCAGCCATGAGTCAAAAATATTATGGCCTCCTTACTTACTATTATGCAAGCCATTTCATGCCAGCCTGTCACTGGGTCTAACATTTACAGTATATGAGGCACAATGTGGTAAGGGCACCACAAATGGCTTAATGCAAAACCCCCACAAGATATGGTGGACATGCTGTAACTCGTCTACTCTCCCATCGTGATTGACTGCCAATACAATGTTATGTAATTCAGATTTGAATACATTTTATTGGCAAAGATAACCTAAAACACGCAATAAAGTGGTCTCCAGCACAGTGGCGGAGCCAGACATTTTTTAAAGGGGTGGCACTACCCAGAGTGGGGTGGCAACTTGAGGCGGCAGGGGGTGAGTTTGGTTCTTGACCACTTTTAATAAGCCAAACCAAATTTTTGAATAACTGTCAACTACATGTTTTGGGCTTGGTCCACTGTTTT
The DNA here is from genome assembly GCA_900092035.1 of Leuciscus waleckii. NCBI lineage: Eukaryota > Metazoa > Chordata > Actinopteri > Cypriniformes > Leuciscidae > Leuciscus > Leuciscus waleckii. The sequence continues at coordinate 34,685,845 of FLSR01004883.1, read as the reverse complement.
GGAAGCACAGCTCTATAAAATATGATATAGTCCTGGCCTACATCTATACACTGAAGCTGAAGGGCATCTAAACTGTTCATATTGATACAATAATAAATAATATGTCCTACTTCTCATGTAGTCTCATTAGCATATTGTAGCTGTACTGGACAGCAACAAATTGCAGCTACATCATCCTCTATTGACGAGGTTTGCCAAATCGGGTTACACAAAGAGCAAGTCGAAGAGCCCATATACTGTAGAAGAGCAAGTTTTTCACAGTCTATAGGACAGTCACTCCAGTTCAACCCCAAACTAAGTAATATGATACTGTCACTGTTAGGGATGTTAAGTATTTATCGATACTACTCCTCTTATTGATACTCCTTATCAATTCGGTACTTTAACGGTACTTTAAAAGGAAAAAAAAGAAGTTAGATAGAGACTACTGTATATAGGCAATGTAGCCGTTTACAGTTGTAAATAAGCCATTAACACTAGCTACAGCATCCGCGTAGTCATTGTTTTGGTTTCCGAGAGAAGCACGTTAGAGCGAGGCTGCGCGAGAGATGCATTCAGGGACCGTAAGAAGTGCGGGAAAGGCGAGTTTTTTTTTTCACAAATGCAAATATATAACAGTCGAGTTCTCCAGCGGGTGGCAATAGTGGTGACAGGTAGGTTGAAGGGGACCGGTGTGTTATTCAATCAGTTAAAGTGCCTCCGACTGTAATTTGCAGCCTGATAAATAAAATTTGCCTGCGCCGGAGGCCGGACCTGCCCTCAAGCCGGAAATCCGGCCCCCCGCCGGAATACTTTTAAGCCCTGGGGATTACATGAAGAAACAGAAAAAACTGAGACAGACTAAGCCCAGAAGAACTGTGGCAACGTCTCCAAGACGCTTGAAGAAACCTACCTGCAAAGCAACAGTACTGTGAAAAGTTTTAGACACTTGTATAAAAATGCTGTAAAGTGAGGATGCTTAGTGAGGGATTAGTGTTCTCCTCTCTGTTCTGTCCTGGGAGGTGATTGACCCCTGTATGCTCACCTGTGGGGCATTCGCATTGGTAGTTGTTTATCTTGTCAATGCACTTCCCATTGTTGAGGCAGGGCATGCTGGAGCACTCATCAATATTGATCTGGCAGAAGACTCCCTCGTACCCTGCCAATTAGAATAGGGGAATTAGCTCCAGATCTAACAAGAGAATTCAGCCTGCCTTAGCGATGCTATTAGTGTTTCTTTTGTCTATAATAAACACAATATATCAGCTTTATGTAGACAGGCATCAGTATAATTAGAGCTACAGCCAAAAAAAAAGCTATTTATTGGATCACAGGTTGGTCATGTGAGGTAATGACATCACCAGTGTAAGGTAATGACACCACCAGTATGAGGTAATATATAGTGAGCATATAGATATAGACTGTGTCCAAAACCAAATGCAGCAATTTTTTGGGATTACCTGGCATACAGATGCAATGGAAGCCTCCAATTTGATCCAAACAGGTAGCATCATTCTGGCATGGGTTGGACATGCACTCGTTTATGTCCAGTTCACATTGAGTACCCACAAATCCCTGCAGACATTTACACTGGAAGGAACCTTTTGTGTTTATACACTTTCCAGCATTTGCACAAGGGTTTGCACCTAAAATTAGACACAAAACACCTTTACATTTTTATTTTTTTTGTATCCATCATTCGATCACGAATACATTCAGGTTGGCAGGTGTTTAAGTGGTTGCTAGGGTGTTCTGGGTGGTTGCTGTGTTGTTCAAGTGTTCATTTTATTCAGGTGTTTTGTTTAAAGGAACCATTACTCACCCAGTGAGCATTCGTCAACGTCTTGGTCACAGGCTGGGCCAACATAACCCAGAGGACAGGTACAGATGGCCTTGCCGTTGAATGGGTTGGTATCACAGTTTGAGCCTTTCTGACATGGGTTACTAATGCAAGCATCATCCAGGTGACACAGCAGACCTAAGACATCGATACACACAATAAAAATGATCTTGTACAGAAATGTATGACAATAAAAATGAGTGAATGTCTCCTATTTAAACAGCATGGCAGGTTTTAACCCTTTCGCACGTACGATCACACCAGCATGGCAGGTTTTAAAGACCTCATGAAATCAAAACAAATGTTGGTTACACTTTATTTTAAAGGTCCTATGACATGCTGCTTTTTGGATGCTTTTATATAGGCCTTATTGGTCCCCTAATACTGTATCTGAAGTCTCTTTCCCGAAATTCAGCCTGGGTGCAGAATTACTGCCACTACGAGCTTGTCCCACAATGAGCTTTCCTTAGGACGTGCCATTTCTGTCTGTAGCTTTAAATGCTAATGAGGAGGAGAGAGGCAGGGCAAGGTGGAGGGTGGGGGTGTGGCCTTGACCAGCTTGCGGCCACGGTACCATGCGCTAATGTTTACAGTGGATGTATCGCAATGGCTCGTAGACACGCAGTCGTTCAAGCTTTCCAGTTTGACACAGAATCTGATCCGGATGGAGAAGCACCTGAAAAAGTTGCAACTCAGCAGCTACAGCAGGACGTCTCCGAATGGTTAGTTTAAAATATTGTGTCTGAATACACTACTTTTGTTGGATTAGTTGTTTATGTACGCCGTTACAATTATCATGTAGCTAACGCTAAGCCTACGTTGTTGGCTTTTCATGTTGCTCTGATTTGCTATCGTTCTAAAGCTGTATCAGTAATCTTTGTAGTTTAGAGAAGACTGTACTCTGGCTATTTTTAATGACAAAGTTCTCCATGTCCACGTATATTGAAGTCTTAATTAGTTCTTTAGAGGCTCAGATGAAAGAACTAAAAAAATACTTTTGTGTTCATTTGTACATCCAAACACTGAGCAACTGCCATGCTTCGCTCGTTTGCATGCTATTATGTCTCTCGAGGAAAAAACAATATCGCGCTCAAACGGTCATAGCTCATTTTCTCATGGGCGGGCCAAATTCTCTGGGCGGGCAAAGCAGAGAAAGGGGAGGTAACCTTTCCCCGTATGACGACATATAGGGAAGATTCCAGATTGGCCCATCTGAGCTTTCATTTTCTCAAAGGCGGAGCATAATACCCAGGGCTTGTTTTACACCTATCACCATTTCTAGCCACTGGGGAACTCATATTAATGTTAAAAAACCTCATAAAGTGAAATTTTCATGCCATGGGACCTTTAAGGTGTCTGTGTTACAGTGTAATTATACATTTAAGTACTGAGTAATAATAATTAAGTACATGTACTCACTATAGGGTTAGGTTCGGGGCTTGACATTAACTTTTTTGCTCACCAGCCACTGTGGCTAGTGGTTTTCCAAAGTTATCAGCTACTCAGCATTTTCACTGGCCACAATTTTGACATCAATACCATTGGGAAAAACTATCATATAGATTTTTTTTTTATATTATCTCATAATTTGGCAGCAGGTATATTAGGCTGCTATATTATCTCCGAAAGACCTAGATCGGCTTAGCAAGCTCAGACTGCTACGCCGAGGCTGCGCACCGGGTTCACTTGGAGCCACCGCGACGAGGAAGCATCATCGCCGGCGCTGTGACAGAACACGTAAGCGGGGGAAGCGAGGAGGCCTTAGCGTTAGGCTAAGGGCTAACCCCTGCAAGCCGGCTGTTCCCTCGGTCCTGTTGGCGAATGTTCGTTCATTGGACACTAAAATGGATTACATCAGTCTTTGGAGATCGTTACAGCGTGGAGTACGGGATTGTTGCGTCTTTGTGTTTACAGAAACGTGGCTGACGGACAAAATCCCAGACTCCGGAATTGAGCTAGCGGGGCTAACACTCCATAGAGCGGATAGAGTGATGTCAACATCGGGTAAGCTCCGAGGAGGAGGCCTGGTAATTTACACAAACAATTCGTGGTGCTATGATGTTAAGACGATTTTTAAATCCTGCTCTCCTGATGTGGAGCTTATGACTGTGAAATGCAGACCTTTTTATTTACCACGTGAACTGGCAGCAATTTTTATTACTGCAGTGTATGTTCCTCCAAATGCAGATGTAAAGCAGGCTATGGGAGAACTTTACAAAACTCTGTGTGAGCTACAGACAAGCAATCCAGATGCATTTTTTATCATTGCTGGGGATTTTAACAAGGCTAATCTGAAGTCTGTTTTACCTAATTTTTACCAGCATGTTACATGTGCAACAAGAGGGAAAAATACACTTGATCATCTATACACAAACATCAAGAATGCATATGTTGCAGCACCATTACCTCATATTGGCAGCTCTGATCATTTGACTATTCTGTTGAAACCTGAATACAGACCCAGAGTGAGACAGGAGCCACCAGTGGTAAAGGAAATTAGAGTGTGGCCACAGGAGGCTATCTCATCCTTACAGGGCTGCTTTGAGTGTACACAATGGAACATTTTTAAGGAAGCAGCAACATCTGAGGACTGTACAAACCTAGAGGAATATACAGAGATGTGTTGGATTTATTAGCAAATGCATTGATGATGTGACTGTTACACAAATTGTCAAGCTGCGTCCAACTGATAAGTCTTGGCTTAAAGGTTCGATCATTGCTAAGGCTTCGGGATGCTGCGTTTAGATCTGGTGACACTGAAGCGTACATTTTAGCAAGAAATGATCTAAAGAGAGCAATTCGAGAGGCTAAAAGAGAGTATGGAAAAAAGTTGTCAAGTAATTTTAATGACACCAGGGACACAAGGCGGTTATGGCAGGGATTTCAAACGGCTATAGGCTATAAGCCTACTGTCCGGACAACAGAAAATGATCCCTCTCTACCAGATAATCTTAACACCTTTTTCTCTCGGTTTGAGATTACAGATGATAAACTAGCACAAAGGCAGGTGCTGCCTCCCATCAACCAGGCATTCCAGCTTACGTCAGACAGCGTGAAGAGGGTTTTCTCTAAAATCAACCCTCGAAAGGCGGCTGGTCTAGATCACATCCCAGGTTGTGTGCTGAAGAAATGTGCAGAACAGCTGAAGGATGTCTTCACAGACATATGTAACATCTCCCTCAGCCAAGCCAGAGTGCCCATCTGTTTTAAAAGCCCAACTATAATACCTCTGCCCAAGACGCCAAATCCAGCCACCATGAATGATTATCGTCCTGTAGCCCTGACCCCAATAGTATTGAAATGCTTTGAGCAGCTTGTTATGAACCACATCAAATCATGTCTCCCAACCAGTTTGGACCCATTGCAGTTCGCATATAGAGCAAACCGATCAACGGAGGATGCTCTATCTACCCTGCTTCACCTCAGTCTGACACATTTGGAAAACAGGAACACTTATGCAAGAATTGTATTTATTGATTTTACCTCTGCTTTTAATAAAATTTTGCCACAACAACTCATTGAAAAGTTGCTATTGCTGGGAGTGGATCTTGGCATGTGCAGATGGATTTGGGACTTTTTGACGGAGAGGCGGCAGACAGTCAGAATAGGTAAAAACATATAAGACAACCACAGTGAGCACGGATCACCAAAGGGTGTGTACTTAGCCCTTTACTGTTTACTTTGTTGACACATGACTGTTCTGCTAGTTTTACCACCAATCATATTTTAAAGTTCGCTGATGACACCACAGTTGTTGGCGTTGACAGTCTTCCTTCATCAGTTGTGATCGTCTTTGCAGCGGCTCAACTGGAATGTTGCAAATTTATGTTGTAATGTACAATTGATAATTAAACAAGATGCTTGACTTTAATAAACAGATACATAGCTACATATTTAAGCATCAAGAACGGAAAAACATAAATACTGTCGACTACACTGAGATTCGATCTCAGATCGCTTGAAGCTCCAAGAGGCTCATGTTGTTACATTGACCACAGAGCTATCGTCTGAATATTGTTAAACTAATGTCTTATGCTCTTACAAAGCCTTATTGATGTGGCTTAATATTTTTCTATTGCAATGTTTTATGTTGATTTTTTTTTTCATTATTCAATTTATTCAATTTAATTTCAGTAATTTCAGCATTGTGATTATGAATTCGTTCAATGTTTCATTTGAATTGATTTGCTTCAGCTTTCAATCGCTCTCAGTGAGCCGCGGCAGATTACGCAATAGAGAGAATAAACTGACACTTTGCGACGTCTGTGATTGTAGCGCCTCTTAGCGGTAAGAGGCTGCAAAAACACACCCGCAATTTACCGCTGCGGGAACGGCGGCGGTAAAAGTATCATTCTGGTTGAGTACCATCTGTATGTGCAATACGGACTAAATTCATTTTAGCAGATTAAAAAAGCAAATTGATATGTCCCATCTTAACTTCTTTTTCAATAGAAAATAAGTAAAATAAGTGGTCCATTAAACTAAAAATAGGGTCTTTAAATTATCTTCAGTGGTTTTGCTCAAAGATCTCGTAAAGCTAATGCTCCAATAAAAGAAATGAGTGCCACAAACCAAGATTCAGTTGCATGTGAAAAAACTATGCACACCTGTGCGCCCGTGAGGACATTCACAGAAGAAGGAGGCCACCCGATCATGACATGTGGCTCCTCCGAAGCAGACAGCATGTGCGCAGTCATCGATGTTCTCGCTGCAGTCATCCCCTGTCCAGCCGTTCACACACACACAGCTGTATCCACCCTGCCTGTTCAAGCATGTACCACCGTTCTGGCAGGAATTGGGCATCAAATCGCACTCATTGAAGTCTTCGGTACAGAACTGACCTGAGGAATTAATATATAATACTCATAGCGTTAATTTCACTACAAAATACAGCATGTACATTTCTAAACACAGATACAACGCCAATAAAAAAAAAGAGATTTTATCCAATGAAACCTTGTTAGCCTTACTGATTCAAAAATGTCTTTGTGTCTAGCTGTACTTGAAGTGTAGGGTTTGAGTAGGCATTTGGTACCTGTCCACTCTGGCTTGCATTGGCAATTGTAGGTGTTCACTCCATCCACACAGGTTCCTCCATTAAGGCAGCGATGGTCTGGACAGTCATCAATGTTCTCCTCACAGTTCTGACCACTAAAGCCTGGAAAGAAAGAAGCGATTTCAACCAAAATTTTCTTAAAAATCTAGTTTCAAAAGCCAGAAGCAACAAGATTGTTTACATGCCCATATCAGGCACTGCCCATATTTTTGGGCAGCAAATCAGCATATTAGAATGATTTCAGAAGGATCATGTGACACTGAAGACTGGAGTAATGATGCTGAAAATTCAGCTTCACGTCACAGGAATGAATTACATTTTTAAAAAACATTGTAATAGAAAACAGTGGTAACACTTTATTTTGCAGTGTCCTTGTTACATGTACTTACAGTAGTAATAACTGCAAATTATGAATAATTACATTCAACTAACCCTAAACAAAACCCTAATCCTAACTCTATAGTAAGTACATGTTAATAATAATACTCAATACCTAAATGCGCAATTACATTGTAACAAGGACACCTTAAAATAAAGTGTAACCAAAACAGCAATAATATTTTACAATATTATTGTTTTTACAATATTACTGTTTTTTGATCAAATAAATTCAGCCTTGCTGAGCTTAAGAGACTTCTTTCAAAAACATTAAAAAAAAATCCTACCAAACACAAAGTTTTGAACGATAGAGTACCTATTAGGGCTGGGTGATATGGCCAAAAAAAATGATCACGATAATTGTTTTATATCAGTCGATATCGATAAGTGTCACAATAAATGTCAAATCTTTATTTCTTTTTGCTCCTAAGTGAAAGTTGTAGAAACAGAGCGTTAATGTGGTTTTAAACTACTCTTTATTGTCAGAAGATATAATGACAATGTTACAGAGCAGGCTTTCTCTCCACCTCCTCTTTACCACCGGAGGGAGCCGTCGCCAGAATATGAACTTCTTTTCACCGAACTCCAATTCCCATAATGCCTCTTACCTGGGACTGATTGCACAACACACCTGCACGTCATTCACACACACATATAACTCACTCACTCACTCACTCCCTCACTCCCTCACTCCCTCACTCACTCACTCACTCACTGAAAAGTCTTGATTTGCCCTGGCCATCATCTCTGAGCGTTATTTCACCGTGTTTGATTTCTGTGTTTGACCTTGGACTGCCTATTACTGCTGAACCCTTGCTGCCTGCCCTGACCTGGATTGTTTACTGGACTTTGATTCTTGCTGCCTGCCCTGATCCTTAGCTCGTCTACCTGGTTTGTCTCTGTCTCCTCTGCATTGCCCTGTCTGCTATTGATGACCTTGCCTGTTTTGATTATTCTTAATAAAAGCTGCAAATGGATCTCTCTGAGTCTGCCTCGTTACAACAGACAAACACTTGCCAAACAGGTGAACATTTCACAAATCTGAGGTAGAACATTCAAACATTTGTCATTTTTCCTTAACAAAATAAATATCTTAATAGAAAAATTTATTTCTTAGTTTCTGCATGTGCTAATGGGGGATATTGTTTCAAGTCTTGAAACAGGTTTGTGTTGCCTGACTTTGATGGCATGTATCTTCAGCACAGTTTGCAGTGCAGGCTGCAATATTAATATTACATGTTTTGTCTCGAAACGCATATTTGAGTTGACAGTAGTATTAGCTTGAATTAGGATGCAGATTTACTATGTTAAATTTATGTTCATTAACAAAAACAGTAACATCTGTTAAAAAAATTAACCTAATTTTTATTTGGTAAAATAATAATAATAATACATTTTATTTATTTAGCGCCTTTCTGGACACTCAAGGTCGCCTTACAAGAAAGTACATTAGAACAAACTAAAAACAGCATAAAACATGTAAAATACATCAGTTAAAAAACAGTACAGGAGGATAATGCAATAGTAGTCACGGTGAGTAGGCTTGTCTAAACAGATGAGTTTTGAGTGTGGATTGGAAGTGTTTGAGAGAATCGGAGTTGCGGAGGTCAGGGGGGAGAGTGTTCCAGAGCTGGGGAGCAGAGCGACTGAAGGCCCTACTCCCCATAGTGATGAGGCGGGCCGGAGGGCGGGACAATGAGATGGAGAGAGGAGGAGGAGCGGAGAGAGCGGGCTGGTGTGGCAATATGAATGAGGTCAGTCAGGTATGAAGGGGCGAGGTTATGGATGGCTTTGAAAGTGAGGAGCAGGATTTTGTAGTGGATACGGTGTGAGATGGGGAGCCAGTGGAGCTGTTGGAGGACTGCGGTGATGTGCTTTATGGAGGGTGTGTGAGTGATGATGCGTGCGGCAGAATTCTGAACAAGTTGGAGTTTATGGAGGGTTTTTTGAGGGAGACCAAACAGGAGAGAGTTAGGGAGGGGCGAGGTAATGGATGGCTTTGAAAGTGAGGAGCAGGATTTTGTAGATATCTTCAATAGGTATTACACTTGACCAAGCCCAAGACGAGGCCATACCTCTCGTGGAATGAGCTCTGATGCCTAAGGGGCAATGAAGGCCCTTAGACGCATAAGCCAGCGCGATAGCATCAACTATCCAGCACGATAATCTTTGCTTTGAAATGGCGAACCCCTTGGTGCGGCCGCCAAAGCATACAAAAAGCTGTTCCGACTGTCTGAATGAGGCAGAACGCTCCAGATAAACTCTGAGAGCCCTGACGGGACAGAGTAAATTTGCATCTCTTTCATCCTCTGGTGAGGGAAGAGCTGCTAGTGAAATAACCTGTGCTCTGAACGGAGTCGAGAGCACTTTAGGAACATAACCATGCCGTGGCTTAAGGACGACTCTGGAGTCGTTAGGCCCAAACTCAAGGCAGGATGCGCTTACTGATTGACTGAAGCGAGCACCAGTAAGAGAGTGGTTTTGAGCGGAGATGCTTCATGTCACAGACCGAAGCGGCTCAAATGGGGCCCCCTTCATTGCTTCCAGGACCGTGGAGAGGTCCCAGATAGGCACAGAGGGGGGTCGCGGAGGGTTTAGCCTCCTTGCCCCTTTAAGGAAGCGCACGATGACGTCGTTTCTTCATAGTGATTGTCCGGCCACAAGAGCGTGAGATGCTGTTATGGCCGCCACATAAACTTTGAGTGTGGAGGGGGTGCGACCCATGACCAAGAGCTCTTGTAAAAAGTAGAGTACACTTGGTATTTCAAACGAGTAGGGGTCCAGGCTCCGTGCTGCGCACCAGCCAGAGAGCGCAGAGGTGCCTAGTCAAAGGCACTTTTGCTTCAGTGATGGTTTTTAGCACCCTATCCGGGAGACACCCGGGTACCCGTTGAGGGGCCATGCATGAAGGGCCCACAAGTCGGGACAGGGATGCCAGATTTTCCTGTTCGCCTGCGGTATTGGCCATGGGGCTGTTTCTAGCAGTTGTGCCAACTCGGAAAACCATAACTGGGTCTTCCAGAGAGAGGCTATTAATAGCACTGCACACTTGCTTTCCCTGATCCGTTCGATGACCTGTGGTAGCATCGTGACCGGAGGAAATGGATATAGCGGACGGCTCGGCCAGTCGTGGGCTAGCGCATCCTTGCTTCTTGAGAAAAATGTTCAGCAACGAGCGTTGTCTTCTGAGGCGAAGATGCTCCATATCAGCTGAACCGTCTGTGGGTGAAGAGACCATTCACCTGGGGGAATATTGTCTATGGATAGCATATCCGCACCCTGGTTCAGAATGCCTGGCACATGCGCTGTCCTCAGAGAGCGCAGGCTGAGCCCATAGAATGAGACTCCTGGCCATTGGCGTGCAGGTTGTTTGACCTGAGACCGCCCTGGCAATTTATGTAAGACACCACTGCCATGTTGCCCGTCCGGACCAGGACATGGTGGTCTTTTAGATATGGGAGAAAAGCTTTCAGTGATAGAGCAACCACTCTCATCTCTAGACAGTTTATTGTGGGCGCTTCTCCGGCTTGACCATAGGCCAGAGACGGGCCTGCCCTCGTAAAGGGCCCCCCCAGCCTAGGTTGGAGGCGTGTGTCGAGATCACTTTTCTCCTCGAAACCACACCCATACTCACACCTGACTGAGACTAGTCGGCTGCTTTCCAGGGAGCCAGGGCTTTGATACAGCCGTGGATCGATCTGATTTGTAAGTGGCCAAATCGCCACACGTGAGCCGGTACTCTGGGTTTTAGCCAGCGCTGGAGAGGACGCATGTGCAGTAGTCCAAGCTGGAGTACTGATGATGCTGAGGCCATGAGACCCAACATCCTCTGAAATCTCTTGAGAGGAGCGCAAGCACCTGCTCTGAAGGATGCCGCTAGGCGTTGAATGGTGAGCGCGCGCTCTGACGTTAGGCGCACTTTCATTTGTATAGAATCTATCACTGTACCCGGGAAAGAAATACCCTGGCTGTGAGACAGTGTGCTCTTGGAAGCATTGATCCTTAGACCAAGGCATTGTAAATGGCTGAGGAGCCAGGATCTGTGAGTTATTAACTGTTCCTCAGATTGGGCTATAATCAGCCAATTGTCGAGGTAGTTTAACACTCGCACTCCCAGCTGTCTCAGGGGTTTAGGAATGGCCTGTGATGGGACGATATTTGGATGTGAAAATAAGCATCTTTCAGATCCACTGAGAAAAACCAATCCCCTGGGTGAATTTGCGCAAGGATTTGTCTGGTTGTCAGCATCCTGAATGGGCGTATCATAAGCGCTTTGTTCAGGTGTCTGAGGTCTCGGATGGGCCTGAGGCCGCCATCCTTTTTCAGAACGAGGAAGTAGCGACTATAAAAGCTCGACTCGCTTTGTGAAAGAGAGACTGGTTCGACAGCTTCCTTTTCTAACAGTTTCGACACTTCAGTGCAAAGGATGTGCGCCACATCTCTTCTCACTGTCGTTTCGACCACGGCTCGAAAGCGCGGGGTCTGCGAGCAAACTCTAGCGAGTAGCCTCGTTTTATCATGTTTAACACCATACTGATATACCGGGATGGCCTCCCAGGTCTTGGCCCTAATAGCTAGGGGTTGAATGAAAACTGGGGACGGGCCGCTCTGTGACAGGGACCTGGCCGCCCAGCCATCTTGTAATGCTGTGTGAACAGCGCTTATGTGCAGGGGCGCGTGCATTACAGCGGGCACACCTTTCATCACATCTCCAGCGCGAGCTGGAGGGAGAACTGAAACTGTGGGAACAGTTTTCATGTGTAGGGGTGCTTACTTCATAGTGGGCACACAACCTACATTTATTACATCTCCCGCATGAGCTGGGGGGAGAATTGGTACTGTGGTGGCAGTGCTTATGTGTAGGGGTGCGTACTTCATAGTGGGCACACGCACTACATTCATTGCATCCCCAGCGTGAGCTGGAGGAGAGATTAATGCTGTGGGAACAGTGCTTGTATGTAGGGGTGCATACTTTATCGTGGGTACGTGACCTACATATGACACAGACAGAAAAGAGCTATTTTCGTGCTTTATTTGTGTCGCCGTAAAATGCCGTTTGTTTGCAGGTGTGCGTGTTTTATAACAGACCCATTTACTGCAACATCGGCCTGAAAAAAGGGGACTGGGAAATGTGTGACACTTTTTGGAGAGTGGTCCGGCCTCGGCGGGACTCAAACTCTCTCTCTTTCTTCCTAAGGCTAGGAAGGTTTACGAGGCTCGGGGTCCAACACAATCTTGGGTCGGGGTCCCCGCCTCTTTGCAGAGCGAGAGCAGTGACGGACTTCAGCCGCTGGGCGGGGCTGGGAGACTGGAGGCGCTGATTTTCCTGCTGAGAAGCAGAGCTGGAGCATTTCGGGATAAAGTGATGCATAGGTTGTGGCGCTTTCTGAGCCTCAGTGTAGCGCTCCGCGAACCCTTTGACTGCTGGGCCGAAAAGACCGGTGGTGGAGATAGGGGAGTCCAGAAAAGCTGCCCTATCTGCTTCCTTCATATCAGTCAAATTAAGCAATAGGTGCCGCTCAAGCACCGTCAAACTGACCATGCTTCGTCCATCTCCTGGGCTGTCGATTTGTGGCTCGCAGGCCAGGTCTGTAGCGCTGCACAGATCCCTGAAAGCTTCCTCGAGGGTAGGAATCGCCTCATAGCCTTTCTCCAGAGCCCCGTCTACGGTAGAGATTGGTGAGCACGCAGAGAAGCTCTGCATCGATGCTCGTTCTCGTGCTGGCTTGTGTTGACGGAGCGGGGCCTGAAACGGAGCCCGTCGACTCGTCGCATTCGGATGAAGCGATGGAAAGGCTGTCATCCTTTTCGTCCTCCTAGTCCGATGCCCTGAAAGAGACGAGACCTGCCACTCGCAGGGAGGGGCGCTGGTCCGCCTGTGTAAATAGGACCGGTGAGGGAGTTTCTCTGGGAGAGAGCGAGGCACGCGGGACTGGGTCGGCATGTGTTCGCTCGCATCCATCCGCTCTGGCATCCTTTGAGAACGGCGCTTCTTTTTGCGTCGCTCGAGCAAAGGGAGAGAGAAAACAGCCAGTCGAGCCCGCATGGTGCGGAGATCCATCAATTCGCACTCAGGGCAGCCGCCCTTGGTGAGTGCAGCTTCCGCATGGTCGCGGCCCAGACAGCAAGCGCAGAGAATGTGACGGTCCCCGCCGAAGAGAGGGCCTCGGCATGATGTGCAGGTGGTGCGAGGCATTTGAAGCAACGCCTCGGAAATTTAGCTCTCTTAGAAAGTGTGACGCGATGGCGAGCACACTAGCATTAAAGAATATTTATTCTTTAATGATAAATATTCAGAATTATTCTTTTATTCTGCTGTGCTGGATGGCACAGCAGAACAGCGGGCTGAAGGCGTCGTCTAGTGAACCCAGGAAGCTGGCATCCTCAGGGCTGAATAGCAGAAGGTGTTGGAGAATTTTCCTTTGTCTCATCTGTCTCATACATGAGTCCAATTCAAATGCATGATATGAATATTAGGGAAACTAGGCCTAAGATATGGGAGGCCTAAAAGCAGGGGAAACGAAGACCTAAAATCATGGGAAACAGAGAGAACAGGTCAACAGGGGACAAAAGATGGGAAACACTGAACCGTCAAAAGTGTTTATGAGGAAAAGGTTGTAGTGCGTGTAGCGTATGAGGTGCGCTACGTGACGTGGAAGGTACGTCACAGTGAGTAAGAGGTGCTCACATGTTTGTCTAATTGTGTATTTAAACGCATGAAGTGCGTGTAGCGTATGAGGTGCGCTACGTGACGTGGAAGGTACGTCACAGTGAGTAAGAGGTGCTCACATGTTTGTCTAATTGTGTATTTAAACGCATGAAGTGCGTGTAGCGTATGAGGTGCGCTACGTGACGTGGAAGGTACGTCACAGTGAGTAAGAGGTGCTCACATGTTTGTCTAATTGTGTATTTAAACGCATGAAGTGCGTGTAGCGTATGAGGTGCGCTACGTGACGTGGAAGGTACGTCACAGTGAGTAAGAGGTGCTCACATGTTTGTCTAATTGTGTATTTAAACGCATGAAGTGCGTGTAGCGTATGAGGTGCGCTACGTGACGTGGAAGGTACGTCACAGTGAGTAAGAGGTGCTCACATGTTTGTCTAATTGTGTATTTAAACGCATGAAGTGCGTGTAGCGTATGAGGTGCGCTACGTGACGTGGAAGGTACGTCACAGTGAGTAAGAAGTGCTCACATGTTTGTTTATTTGTGTATTTAAACGCAAGATGTGCGTGTAGCGTATGAGGTGCGCTACGTGACGTGGAAGGTACGTCACAGTGAGTAAGAAGTGCTCACATGTCTGTTTGTTTGTCTTAAACGCAAAAAGTGTGAAGTGAGTGCGTTAAAAGGTGCACACTGTTTGTCTGTCTCTAGGAGGAGAGATCTACAGGAGTGCAGAGAGAGTAGAGAGAGAGTATTAAATATATATATATAATTGTGAAGAGTGTAGTGCTTCAAATAATAGTTACCAATGAGTTTTTATTGTAGAAAAGAGAACAAGCTAAAACCAGTGATTTAAACTAAAAGTGATTAGGAGATATAAGATCATTATTATATTGTACTGCAGGAAAATCTTTAGGAGAAGAGCAGAGAAGGAGGGTGTAGTCTGGCCGGTCCGGGCGTGCTGCCAAGCTGTCCGGTCCGGGCGTATTGCTAGTTTATTCTTAGTGCGCTATCAGTAGTGCAGAGAGAAGTGCAGAGAGAGAACAAAGAAAGAGTAAAAAATATATATGTGAAGAAAGCATTGTTATTAGAAAGAATTGCTTATAAGTTGAGAGAGAACAAAGAAAGAGTATTAAAAAAAAAAAAGAAAAAAAAAAAAAAGAAAAGAGCGTTGTTTCAAGAAATAAGTGATTTGAACTAAAACTGTATGAAAATTAAATATATATATAGGCAAAAAGAGAATTGTCTAAAAAAGTTGCTAACAAGTTTTTATTGAAGAAAAAGAATAAGCTGAAATAAGTGATCTGAACCAAAACTGAATGGAAGATATAAAATTATCATTATTGTACTACAAGAGAATCTGAAGGAGCAGAGAGGAGGGGGTACCAGCTGTCCGGTCCAGGCATACTGCCAGGTCTGGGCGTGTGACCAGATTATTTTGGGCTTGTTGCCAAAAAGGTACCTAACTAGTCAATAAAATGTATAGTTTGCTGAGCTGCAAGTGAAAATCTAATTTAGCAGAGACTAGCAGAGGATTTGATTAAGAACCAATACAAGGATAAAAGCTATTCAAATTGGATGGATGGTGACAAACAAATGAGTGAAAAAAGAATACAAAGATATAAGTATCAAAGAACAAAAAAAATATTCCAAGAAGCTGGCCTTGTCGATTGTTTGGTCATTTGCCAGACTGCAGGTGGTGCGATCCAGACAGAGAAACACAGCCTTTGCTAAGTAAGAACTGAGCAAACAAGCATTGTTTCTGCATTTATAACAAAAAGATATCAAAAGAATGAATGAAAGTGTGTGATTGAAATCCCGGGTGTATGAATGAAGAGTGAAATAAAATAAGCACAATTGTGTGTGAAGTGAAGAACCACAGAAGGTAGAGGGGAATAAGGAAATAAAGACAACTGATAAAGTTTTTCTTTCTCTTCAAGAAGTCTTAAAGTTAAGTGAGAATAAATGTGGAACGGAATTACTGACAGTGAAAAAGATAGATATAGACGATGGGATAGAAGGCAACGAGAAGAGGAAAAATTAAGACAGACACTAGAATTAACAAAAGGCATAAGAAATCATTTTTCGTTGGAAAAGGAATTTATAAATGAGGAAGGACAAAGGCAGGAGCTGCTGTAATATGAGAAAGAGAGGCAAAAAGGAGGGGCTGCCTCTGACAGAGAGAGTAGGGGCTGCAAGAAGAAAGTGAGACTGCATGTGTGTTTGTGTGAGGAAGGAAAGGAGGGAGACAGAGAGAAAGAGTTCACCTTTCCTAGTTCTGACTAGCATATAAACCAGAAAGTGAGTAACCATTTTCAATACATTGGTGTACACTTTGAACAACACATTGAGAGATTTTATTTGTAACTGTCATCCCCACCAGTGGACCTGTAATAGAGGAACTGCATTTTTAAAATACCTGAGAAAGACTAATCAGATATCTTAATAAATGTCTGACCATCTTGCTGAAAACTAGTTAAGAATAGATGCAAGCTGGGGTTAGTAAGGTGTTATATGATAATAATTAAGATTATAATGGCATCAACACCTGTAGAGATACCAAGATCAAAATATTAATTTTGCAGAGATACTATAGGACAACCCTCCAAAAAATGGAGAAAGAAGTCTAAAAACAAAATGACCAGCTGACGGAACATTAGATGTGGCTATGTGCAGAGAACATTCGTAAAAAATAAATAAATAAAAAGGTATTCAAAACAGTTTACTAAGAGATCAAGTAAGATTGGTGAAAATACTATATATGTGACTGAAAATAAGGCAACTTAGACAGATTGAAAGGCTGCTATTTTCTGCAAACTGCAAAGAAGAAAAATGCTTGCTCTTTTCTGCAAAGAAGAACTTGCTTTATTAGAATTGCATGGGGAAACTGCTGTTATCAACCAGATGAGACTTCTGAAATTCAGGGACAATTGAAAGAGATGGTTGCAGAATTTATAAAGGATGAATTTGATTAACACGGATCTCTGAGTGTTCAATTTCCAGATGACACCAGACAGCACTTGGGACGGCTCCCTCAACATAACCAACAGCAACTGGACTGGGCAACAAGTGAGAGCGAGAAACATAAGGACACGGCTGCAGAGAAAAGAAGAGGCGTTCGGTTGGTGGGCCTTCATCCCCTCTGGAAGAGGAAGTTGAAACTTCTGAGGGGCTGGTATGGACAAAGACTGTGTGGATGCAGAAACAACCAAGAAAAACATCCTGCCATCATGCAAAAATCGCCTCCTCCGTGGCTTGACCGAAAGCCAGACTGAGGAGAGGCAGAGAGACAACAGCATCCAGAGTCAAACCACTATGTCTCAACATGACACCAGACCCTTGAATGCCAACAAAGACTGACAGATCAAATGCATCGGATGAGGAGGGAAACACTCAGACAGCAGCCCAACCAGTTCAACTGATCGCTGGTCCAAGCAGAAGGACTTCATCCTTTATTAAGTGGGCACAGGTGATGCGTTTTCAATGATCACTACAGAGACCGCTTCAAAGTTTATTGATAGGCCATATAAATTGTATTTTGATTATTCACTGGTCCAACAGCAGTTCTCTATATTCTGTGAAGCTGACACTCTCTATTTGCTTTCTTTCAATAGACATTAGTCCAGCTGTAAGCATTAAAAAAATGGGAGGGGAAGTGTTTGCATGACTCAATAATTAACTACAACTGACGCTGGACTTAGCATAGTGAGGGACTACTGCATTAACCAATTAGGGGTAAATGCATAATTAGATAATTGATGATGTTGTCCATTGAACATAGAGCTTTTGGGCTCTGCTTTCAAGACAGAGCTGATATAAACTTGAGTGATACTGTGCTCTCTATCAGGAAAAGAGAGGACATAATATGTTCAACAACAAAACATATGGATGATAAAGCTATGGTGCTGGTCACTCCATCTTGGTCAATAGTTCAATTTTTTTAGGTTTAGAATAAAAATAGTGATTACACAAATACAAACAAGTGATGTCACAAATGCTGTCATTACCAGGGATTTCAGGATGTTGATATTGTTGGTTATGAATTCGAGATTATGCTAAAATCTCCAGTCATTTAAAAGAGCATCTCATAAGCAACAGAAGAAAAGATTATGAAGAGAAATTAAATTAACAGATGAATGACAAATCAGATAAGAGAAATTGATAATTCTATATCATTAGTCAAGAAGGCATAAGCAAAACCCTCAACTTCAGTCTATTGGACAAATGAGGTATTAAAAGACAAATAATTACACTAGCAACCCTTTTTACTATTTTAATTTCAGATGCGCATGGTTTTGACCATTGCGCAAGGGGGGAGATTATTAGAAAAATAAAATTAGAAAAATAAAAAGACGAAGATTCACAAAATAATGTCAGAAAAGGAACAGCAACTCCAATAGGCTCTATCCCAGTTCCAGAAGGACCCTTCAAACATCTAGTGATGGATTATGTGGACATGATAAAATCAGTAAGAGGAAAAAGATACAGATACAGTTTTCATAGATAGATTTAGCATATGGGTTGAAGCAGAACCCTCAGCAGACCAAGGAGCAGAAACTGATAAAAATTTTAACCAAAGAAGTCATCCCAAGATTTGGCATACCATCTCAGATTAGCTCTGAAATCAACAGAACAATTAAGACTAAATCAAGCCTTAGGCCTTAGGAATGGATGTCTTAGGCCATCCGCTAAAATACACCAGCAAAATGACATGGCAAAACAGACAAGCTCTGAATTGGCTACTGGCAGAAAAAGGAGGGGTATGTGTGATGTTGGGAATTGACTGTTGAACCTTTATTCCAAATAATACAGCCTCTGATTGAGCTTTTACTAAGGCGATGAAGAAGCTGAAGGAACTGAGACAAGAGGTCGATGAAAATGATGGAAAGAATGGTTCATTAAGGTGGGCATAATAATAGCCGTGGGTGTTGTTGTTTTTCTTTTGTTGTTCTGTTGTGTTGTGCCTTTCCTCAGATCCATGCTAGCCAATGCAGCTGCCAAGCAGATGATCAATGTGGTGGTAGGACCACTGGGAATGGACACTGGATGCTACAAACCAAGAGTGCACTCCATTGGCCCAGGCATGGATGAGCTGGATGACTTTTTGTAAGGGTCTGGATGAATGGAAAAGGGCACTTTATTACTTTTAATACATTCTTGTGTTTCTGGTAGGAGAGGGAGGTAGCCCCACTGTGTATTTTATTTTGGGGTAAAATAGATAGACTAATGAGAATATGGGTAGAGTAGGAAGTTAGTTAGAGGTTTTTTTTGTATTTCTTTGTTCTTTTCATAAGGGCCCTTTTCCTGAGAATATTTACTCATATAATCTTTCGGAAATATTTTACCATAATCCTACTGAAAATGTGTTTACATATAATCACATTAGCTGCTAATTTATATAATCTGTGCATGAGAGGGGACGATAGAAGGTCTAAAGCAGGTCATTGCCCGTGGTACGAGGTAATGCAACCAGACATAAAGGGAAAAGATAAGAATGTTTTTATTACTAATAATCACTTTATTCACTTTTTATATTTTGAGATTGGAACATGTATATAGTTATAGTGCAAAAGAGGAATTATTTACAAAAGCGGTCATCGACTGTTGAAGAAACAAGAGCTGACTCAACTGGTGGTTTAAAAACCGCTGTCTGCTCCAACACCAGATACACCCTAGGTGAGACCAGGGCACCTCTGGCAACGATGGAGCAACCCAGATAGCACTCCAGGCCACCGGAAGCACCTGCGCAGTACCTCTGGCACCGCAGCACCTCTGACACCGATAGATAAGGGACTAAAACTCCAAGTTTTTAACAAGTATTGAAAGCATGATGTTTAAAAACAACACATCTGTTAGAATGATGAATCTGTTAAAACGATGATTCCACAGGAAGGTGAGATCTTTTACTCCACTCTAGCCAAGTAAGGGTGGAGATGTTTGGTCTCATTCTTCCTCCAGAGTGTACCTTTGTGATGGGGGTCTGTTGATAAAAGATGGATGGTCTATATTGACCATATTGGATAGATAATGGAAGAGAAGTACCCTGGTCATGAAGATACATTCTGGGAAGCAATAGTCAAAGGTGGGACTAGATTTCGCATGATTAAACATGAGTCTTTATATGGCGATAAAACAAAGCTTTGTTGCATTATTTTTTTGAAGTGGGGATTGGGGGTGCGCCAACCCGGTTGGGACATAGAAGGGGGTGCGCAGGAAAAAAAGTTTGGGAACCGCTGCCTTAGGCCATCAGCTAAAATCCACCAGCAAAATTACATGGCAAAACAGACAAGCTCTGAACTGGCTACTGGCAGAAAAAGGAGGGGTATGTGTGATGTTTGGAATTGACTGTTGCACCTTTATTCCAAATAATACAGCCTCTGATTGAGCTTTTACTAGGGCCATGAAGAAGCTGAAGGAACTGAGACAAGAGGTCGCTGAAAATGCGGGAAGAGACAGAGATTTGGGAAACTGGTTTGATTCTGTGTTTGGATGATGGAAAGAATGGTTCATTAAGGTGGGAATGATAATAATAGCCGTGGGTGTTGTTGTTTTTCTTTTGTTGTTCTGTTGTGTTGTGCCTTTCCTCAGATCCATGCTAGCCAATGCAGCTGCCAATCAGATGATCAATGTGGTGGTAGGACACTGGAATGGACAATGGATGCTACAAATCAAGAGTGCAGTCCATTGGCCCAGGCATGGATGAGCTGGATGACTTTTTGTAAGGGTCTGGATGAATGGAAAAGGGCACTTTATTACCTTTAATACATTATTGTGTTTCTGGTAGGAGAGGGAGGTAGCCCCACTGTGTATTTTATTTTGGGGGTAAAATAGATAGACTAATTAGAGTATGGGTAGAGTAGGAAGTTAGTTAGAGGGGTTTTTGTATTTCTTTGTTCTTTTCATAAGGGCCCTTTTCCTGAAAATATTTACTCATATAATCTTTTGCATATTTTACCTATAATTATAATACAAATGTGTTTACATATAAACATATATAGTCAAAACAGCTGCTAACTATAACCTGTGCACGAGAGGGGACGACAGAAGGTTTAAAGCAGGTCATTGCCCGTGGTACGAGGCAATGCAACCAGACATAAAGGGAAAAGATAAGAATGTTTATATTACTTATAATCACAAATAATCACTTTATTAGCTTTTTATATTTTGAGATTCGCACATGTATATAGGATAAAAGAGGATATGTAAGCGCGGTCATCGTCCGTTGAAGAAACAAGAGCTGACTCAACTGGTGGTTTAAAAACCCGCTGTCTGCTCCAACACCAGATAGCGCCCTAGGCAGGACCAGGGCACCTCTGGCAACGATGGAGCAACCCAGATAGCACTCCAGGCCACCGGAAGCGCCTGCGCAGTACCTCTGGCACCGATGGATAGATAGAGACTAAAACTCCAAGTTTATACAACAAGATGGATTGAAAGTATTGTAAGCATGATGTTTAAAAACAACACATCTGTGAGAATGATGAATCTGTTAAAACGATGATTCCACAGGAAGGTGAGATCTTTTACTCCACTCTAGCCAAGTAGGGGTGGAGATGTTTGGTCTCATTCTTCCTCCAGAGTGTACCTTTGTGATGGGGGTCTGTTGATAAAAGATGGATGGTCTATATTGACCATATTGGATAGATAATGGAAGAGAAGTACCTAGAAATAAGTAAAATAAGTGGTCCATTAAACTAAAAATAGGGTCTTTAAATTATCTTCAGTGGTTTTGCTTAAAGCTCTCATAAAGCTAATGCTCCAATAAAAGAAATGAGTGCCTCAAACCAAGATTCAGTTGCATGTGAAAAAACTATGCACACCTGTGCGCCCGTGAGGACATTCACAGAGGAAGGAGGCCACCCGATCATGACATGTGGCTCCTGCGTGGCAGGCAGCATCTGCGCAGTCATCGATGTTCTCGCTGCAGTCATCCCCTGTCCAGCCGTTCACACACACACAGTTGTATCCACCCTGCGTGTTCAAGCATGTACCACCGTTCTGGCAGGAATTGGGCATCAAATCGCACTCGTTGACGTCTTCGGTACAGAACTGACCTGAGGAATTAATATATAAATATTTAGCTGTTAATTTCACTGAAAATACAGCATGTACCTTTCTAAACAGAGATAGGGTTTGAGTAGGCAGTTGGTACCTGTCCACTCTGGCTTGCATTGGCAATTGTAGGTGTTCACTCCATCCACACAGGTCCCTCCGTTAAGGCAGCGATGGTCTGGACAGTCATCAATGTTCTCCTCCCAGTTCTGACCACTAAAGCCTGGAAAGAAAGAAGCGATTTCATCAAAAATGTTCTTAAAAATCTAGTTTCAAAAGCCAGAATCAACAAGATTGTTTATATGCCCATATCAGGCAATGCCCATATTTTCGAGCAGCAAATCAGCATTTTAGAATGATTTCAGAAGGATCATGTGACACTGAAGACTGGAGTAATGATGCTGAAAATTCAGCCTTGCTGAAGAGACTTCTTTCAAAAACATAAAAAAATCTTACCAAACACAAAGTTTTGAATGATAGAGTACCTATACAATTTTATTCCACATATGAAAGTGAGTCCAGATCTGAATTTTTTTAAATGTCAGAGATTTTTTGCTGTTCACAGTATTATGCAAAACACGTGAACATAGCCTGTAACTTTCGAGCAGGGTGAATAAAAAATTCAGCACTAAACATAAACCCATAAATTCAAATATACTAGACATGGATTAATATTTGAGCAACTGTTTGCTGACAGAATTCATGTCGCCTTGCAAAGAACTAAATATTTATATCAGATTGCACAGCACAGATCCTTTAACACAAACATGAAAATTTGATTGTTTCCCAGAATAAACAGAGGGATAAAATGTTGTGAAACTCCCTATTACATTAGAAAACAGTCGTTACTGTTGTTGCGGTCAACAGCCTTCCTTTTCTGAGAAGGCTGGCAGTACCAGGGCTCTGTTAGAGGCACCAACGACAACGACTTAACCGACTCTAACCACAATTTCCTACGATTTAACCCCCCCCGCGTGGGAGTTTTGTTTATCATTGTATTTTGCTTCTATTTTATTAAAATCCCATTTTGGTTTTCTGCAATTGAGTCCTCAGTTTTGTTTTTGAATCCAGTCGTGACAATAATAGACTTCTTTCAAAAAAAAAATCTTACCAAACACAAAGTTTTGAATGATAGAGTACCTATTCTATTTTATTCCACATATGAAAGTGAGTCCAGATCTGAATTTTTTTAAATGTCAGAGATTTTTGCTGTTCACATCCAAAACACGTGAACATAGCCTGTAACTTTCGAGCAGGATGAATAAAAAAATCTGCACTAAAACATAACATCTCGGTTACTAACATAACCTCGGTTCCCTGAGATGAGGGAACGAGTATTGCATAAGGCTAGCTTACGCTATATGGGCAAAAGTTTAAAACTTTTTAAGGGAAAACTTAAAATGCCAATTTTTTTAAACGCAGTGCAGCTGCACAGCACACACAGACGAGCGACTAGCGTGGTCATTGGCTTTGCTGCGGCAACTGCACGAACCTATGGCGAGGCGGCTCAGACGTGCAAACCAATCAGAATGGTTGACCAGAATGGGCGTGGCTTATGGCTATTTAAGCACCCATAAGAGTGAGCTGGAGGAGAGTTTGATACTGTGGGAACAGTGCTTGTGTGCAGGGGTGCGTATTGTATAGTGGACACATGACCTGCATTTATTACATCCCCAGCGTGAGCTGGAGGACAGGTTAATACTGTGGGAACAGTGCTTGTGTGTAGGGGTGCATACTTTGGCACGTGACCTACATATGACAGACAGAAAAGAGCTCTTTACGGCGTTTGTTTGCAGGTGTGCGTGTTTTATAACAGACCCATTTACTGCAACATCGGTACTTCCAGCCGCCTGAAAAAAGGTGTGAGACGCTTTTTGGAGAGTGGTCCGGCCTCGACTGGACTCAAACTCTCTCTCTTTCTTCCTAAGGCTAGGAAGGCTTACAAGGCTCGGAGTCCAACACAATCTTGGGTCGGGGTCCCCGCCTCTTGAGAGCGAGAGCAGTGACGGACTTCAGCCGCTGGGCGTGGCTGGGAGACTGGAGGCGCTGATTTTACCTGCTGAAAAGCAGAGCTGGAGCATTTCGGGTGAAAGTGATGCATAGGTTGTGACGCTTTCTGAGCCTCAGTGTAGCACTCCGCGAACCCTTTGACTGCTGGGCCGAAAAGACCGGTGGTGGAGATAGGGGAGTCCAGAAAAGCTGCCCTGTCTGCTTCCTTCATATCAGTCAAATTAAGCCATAATTTGCACCAAGCAACGGCAAGCTGGCCATGCTTCGTCCAATCTCCTGGGCTGTCGACTTTGTGGCTCGCAGGCCAGGTCTGTGGTGCTGCGCAGATCCCTGAAAGCTTCCGGTTCAGGTCCAGACTCGTCCAAAGAGCGGAGATGTTGAAACTCCCTATTACATTCAAAAACAGTCGTTACTGTTGTTGCGGTCAACAGTCTTCCTTTTCTGAGAAGGCTGGCAGTACCCCAGGGCTCTGTTAGAGGCACCAACGACAACGACTTAACCGACTCTAACAACAATTTCCTACGATTTAACTGCAAAAATGTTCAGTTAGGATATATTTAATAACTGATCACATTATATAAAATGTATTCCTTTTTCAAAACCCAAGAATGCATGGAATAAAAAAAGTGAGAAATTACTTTAGTGATGTTTCCTCACAGCTGAGGTTTAGGTTATGTTTGTCTGACATGATACGAGTTCCATTCAGGTCCAAAGTAGTGAAAGGAGACAAGCACACACACACACACACACACACACACACACACAGACAGACTGGGTGGCATGGTAGACTGTTTTTAAATGAGGCTGAGAGAAGGGCACGCTGGAAAACGTAGCCTATCCCATGTTCCAAAGTTGTGGGAAACACTGATACTGCGTTGTTATTGCAAACTCACTGAGCTCATCTAAAATCTCTACCTTCAGTGTTGACCCGGACAGAAGGCCGATATCATTTGTCTTGCCACTGGAACTGATGTCGTCAACAGGACACTTTTGAGTCAAAATAAGCAGAGTGGATTTCCTCTGAGTGATCAAAGTTAAGAGGCTGCCATTGATTCGTCATTTAATGAACTAATTTGTTATGTAACTAATGTCAGTTAAAGCCTTCATTGTTATTAAAAAGATTCGAGATTCAAGCCATATACCCCATAATCAGGAGGGGTGTTTAAGACATTGTGGCTTTGAATTGTTAGCATGGTAAACAGCTTTTAAGCCAGGAAAGGGTATATGCTAGAAAAAGTCTTCTAAATACATAATCACATAAGTATTAGACCCAGGCAATATATCAAATATTCACAATACATTCATGGTGATTCAGCTGGCCATATAAAATATGGCAACATTGTGAATATTGCAATTATTTTAAAGCTTTTTATTTTGACCAATATTTCCATGTTATGTGGCTTTGTTTTGTCTCTACTTTCTGTCACGAAGCCAAACTGCATTGTAACTGTATTTTTTTATTTTTTTATTTATGTATTTTTTATATCCATTTAATTGTATTATTTATTTTTAAATTATGCTTTTGTGTTTTGATATACTATTCGGTTGATTCATTTATTTAGTTTGTAGGGATGCACCGATTCTTTATATTTGAAAGCTGATAACCGATATATTGGCCGATAAATCTAAATCCAAATTTTTATATGATTTTTGCCTGATTACAAAAACAAAACTCTCACAATTAAAAGCCATGTCCTAAGCACAAAATGATATGTTATATCTATAATTTCATGTAGCCAATATGACAGACAGCTTTACATGTTGCACTCCAATCATTTTTCAAGCAATTCAAAAACCATCGTGGCGAACTAAAGTGTCTCAGCCGAGGGAAATTATCTTTATTTATTCGGCTGTAACATATCGACAACATTTTCTTATCAGGCCTATAACGATAACAATAACAATATTTCACTGCTATATTATATGTAATTGGTAGAGATTTTGTTGATTGGAGTAATAATATTTAGGAATTTCAATTTGAACTAGATTTACTGTACTTTATAACTTTCATTAAATGATTGCAGAGAAAGCACATAAACATTGAGAAAAAGAATATCATCAAAAGATGGAAAGATGGACTCTTATTATTTTGTTAGTCAGAAAGGAACCTGAACTGGTTCCTTTGCTTTGTCAGTTTGGGTGAAGTATATGTAGCACGATTAGTTCCAGATTTAGCAAGAGAATTCAGCCTGCCTTAGCGATGCTAATATTGTTTATTCTGTCTATATGAAACACAATATATCAGCTTTATGTAGACAGGCATCAGTATAATTAGAGCGACAGCCAAAAAAAGCTATTTATTGGATCACAGGTTGGTCATGTGAGGTAATGACATCACCAGTATGAGGTAATATAGTGAGCACTTAGATATAGACTGTGTCCCGAGATTCAAGCAATATACCCCATAATCAGGAGGGGTGTTTAAGACATGTGGCTTTGAATTGTTAGCATGGTAAACAGCTTTTAAGCCAGGAAAGGGTATATGCTAGAAAAAGTCTGCTAAATACATAATCACATAAGTATTAGACCCAGGCAATATATCAAATATTCACAATACATTCATGGTGATTCAGCTGGCCATATAAAATATGGCAACATTGTGAATATTGCAATTATTTGAAAGCTTTTTATTTTGACCAATTAGTTTCCATGTCAATTGGCTTTGTTTTGTCTTTACTTTCTGTCACGAAGCCAAACTGCATTGTAACTGTATTTTTTATTTACATATTTTTTATATCCATTTAATTGTATTATATATTTTTAAATTATGCTTTTGTGTTTTGATATACTATTCGGTTGATTCATTTATTTAGTTTGTAGGGATACACCAATTCTTTATATTTGAAAGCTGATAACCGATATATTGGCCGATAAATCTAAATCCAAATTTTTATATGATTTTTGCCTGATTACAAAAACAAAACTCTCACAATTAAAAGCCATGTCCTAAGCACAAAATGATATATTATATCTATAATTTCATATAGCCAATATGACAGACTTGCGCTTTACATGTTGCACTCCAATCATTTTTCAAGCAATTCAAAAACCATCGTGGCGAACTTCAGTGTCTCAGCCGAGGGAAATTATCTTTATTTATTCGGCTGTAACATATCGACAACATTTTCTTATCAGGCCAATAACGATAACAATAACAATATTTTACTGCTATATTATATGTAATTGGTAGAGATTTTGTTGATTGGAGTAATAATATTTAGGAATTTCAATTTGAACTAGATTTCAGCTTTATGTAGACGGGCATCAGTATAATTAGAGCTACGGCCAAAAAAAGCTATTTATTGGATCACAGGTTGGTCATGTAAGTAATGACATCACCAGTATGAGCTCATATAGTGAGCACTTAGATATAGACTGTGTCCAAAACCAAAGCAGCAGATATTTTGGATTACCTGGCATACAGATGCAATGGAAGCCTCCAATTTGATCCAAACAGGTAGCATCATTCTGGCATGGGTTGGACATGCACTCGTTTATGTCCAGTTCACATCGAGCACCCACATATGCCTGCAGACATTTACACTGGAAGGAACCTTTTGTGTTTATACACTTTCCAGCATGTGCACAAGGGTTTTCACCTAAAAAAGAGACACAAATGCCTTTACAGTTTTTTGGGGGGAAATCCATCATTCGATCACTAATACATTCAGGTTGGCAGGGTGTTTTAAGTGGTTGCTAGGGTGTTCTGGGTGGTTGCTGTGTTGTTCAAGTGTTCTTTTTATTCAGGTGTTTTTTTTTAAACAAGCCATTACTCACCAAGTGAGCATTCGTCAATGTCTTGGTCACAGGCTGGGCCAACATAACCCAGAGGACAGGTACAGATGGCCTTGCCAGTCAACGGGTTGGTGTCGCAGTTTGAGCCTTTCTGACATGGGTTACTAATGCAAGCATCATCGAGGTGACACAGCAGACCTAAGACATCGATACACACAATAAACATTAGCTTGTACAGAAATGTATGACAATAAAAATAAGTGAATGTCTCCTATTTAAACAGCATGGCAGGTATTAAAGACCTCATGAAAACAAAACAAATGTTAGTTACACTTTATTTTAAGGTGTCCGTGTTGTAATTATACATTTAAGTACTGAGTAATAATATTTAACTACATGTACTGACTATAGGGTTGGGCTTGACATTAACTTTTTTGCTCACCAGCCACTGCTAGTGGTTTTCCAAAGTTATCAGCTATGCAGTATTTTCACTGGCCACAATTTTGACATCAATACAATTGGGAAAAACTGTAATTTAGATCTTTTTTTATATTATCTCATAATTTGGCAGCAGGTATATTAGGCTGCTGTCACTTTAAGACCTGACGCACGATCCATTATACTGTTACACATGCAAATTTCTTTCTCAACTGTAACTGTTTACTTAAAACACAACTGACTGTGTTTACATGAATACTTGTCAAGACTTTTTGACATTATGGGCCCTATTTTAACGATTTGAAACGCAAGTATCAAGCGCAAAATGCAAGTAACTTTGTGGGCGGGTCTCAAAATTACTCTTGCGCCCGACGCAAATCTAAAATGTGTTGGTCTGAAGTAGCTTCATTACTCATAGGTGTGGTTTGGGTGTAACGTGAAATAAACCAATCAGAGCGACATCTCACATTCCCTTTAAGAGCAGGCGCGCTTGTTCCATGGCGGATTGCTATTAAGTGATCAGCTCTCAGATTTCATCAAAAATATCTTAATTTGAGTTCCGAAGATGAACGAATTCGGTCTTACGCGGTTGGAACAACATGAGGGTGAGTAATTACTGACAAAATTTTCATTTTTGGGTGAACTAACCCTTTAAGATCTGACGCTCAGATTCATTATACTGTTACACATGCATTTTTTTCTCAACTGTTTACGTGCACTTAAAACATAACTGACTGTGTTTACATGAAGACTCGCCAAAACCAGCATTTTTTTTTCATTATTTTGTGTGTTTTTGACTGTTTAAGTGCAATAAGCAGTGAAAAAGAACTCAATTAAGTACTGAGAGGTGGCTTTATGTGTGCAAACTTTGGGTGTGAGCACAAAAGCTGAAGAATGAGCAAAATATGCGCAATCCTATGCCGGGGCAATTCATTCTAAGCAAATGAGACGAGTGAGACAGGGGAGGCAGGTTTGTGTGTCAACTCGCTGTCAGAGAGATGAGAAAGCGCAGCTTGTATCATGTATCAATTCTGCGGAAAATTTGTATTGGAAGCATTTCAGATATTTCGGTATCGATATTTATGGAAAAATCTATATTTTTGACAACAATAAATTGCACTTAGTTTATTATTTCAGATGATTTTTAAAAGACTACAATTGAAACATGCATATATGATATATATAATTCAACCTGCCAAATTGGCTAGTAGGAGTGACTGCGTTACACGCCACTGCTGAAATCCACACGCATAATACCAAACCCTGATTAGGATTAAGGTGTGGTTTAGGTTAGTTGCATGCAATTATGCACAATTTATAGTAATTACTATAGCAACTACATGTAAGATGTGTAACAAGAACACTGTAAAATAAAGTGTTACACATAATGTCATGACACTTAATCCATGGCTATTAGCTTTACATCATCTATGTGCAATACGGACTAAATTCATTTTAGCAGATTAAAAAAGCCAACTTAACTACTTTTTCAATAGGAAATAAGTAAAATAAGTGGTCCATTAAACTAAAAATAGGTCTTTAAATTATCTTCAGTGGTTTTGCTTAAAGCTCTCATAAAGCTAATGCTCCAATAAAAGAAATGAGTGCCTCAAACCAAGATTCAGTTGCATGTGAAAAAACTATGCACACCTGTGCGCCCGTGAGGACATTCACAGAGGAAGGAGGCCACCCGATCATGACATGTGGCTCCTGCGTGGCAGGCAGCATCTGCGCAGTCATCGATGTTCTCGCTGCAGTCATCCCCTGTCCAGCCGTTCACACACACACAGCTGTATCCACCCTGCGTGTTCAAGCATGTACCACCGTTCTGGCAGGAATTGGGCATCAAATCGCACTCGTTGACGTCTTCGGTACAGAACTGACCTGAGGAATGAATATATAAATACTTATACCGTTAATTTCACTGCAAAATACAGCTGTACCTTTCTAAACACAGATACAATGCCAATAAAAAAAGAGATTTTACCCAATGAAACATTTGTCTAGCTGTAATTGAAGTGTATGGTTTGAGTAGGCAGTTGGTACCTGTCCACTCTGGCTTGCATTGGCAATTGTAGGTGTTCACTCCATCCACACAGGTTCCTCCATTAAGGCAGCGATGGTCTGGACAGTCATCAATGTTCTCCTCGCAGTTCTGACCACTAAAGCCTGGAAAGAAAGAAGCGATTTCATCCAAAATGTTCTTAAAAATCTAGTTTCAAAAGCCAGAAGCAACAAGATTGTTTACATGCCCATATCAGGAACTGGCCATATTTTTGAGCAGCAAATCAGCATTTTAGAATGATTTCAGAAAGATCATGTGACACTGAACACTGGAGTAATGATGCTGAAAATTCAGCTTCGCATCACAGGAATGAATTACATTTTTAAAATACATTGTAATAGAAAAGAGCAGTAACACTTTATTTTGCAGTGTCCTTGTTACATGTACTTACAGTAGTAATAACTGTAAATGATGAATAATTACATTCAACTAACCCTAAACAAAACCCCTATCCTAACTCTATAGTAAGTACATTTTAATAATATTACTCATACCTAAATGATCCCTGAAAGCTTCCGGTTCAGGTCCAGACTCGTCCAAAGAGCGGAGAAGTTTGGCCTGAAAAGCTTGGAGGACAGCCATGGTGCGAAGCACCGAAGCAGCTTGGCCAGTGGCGGCGTATGCACGGCCAGCGAGAGCTGGAGTGGCGCGGCAAGGCTTGGATGGATGCAGTGCTTTAGCTTTCCATCCAGTAGCGGTGGGCGGGCAAAGGTGTGCAGCCACAACTTCCTCAAGGAGAGGAATCACCTCATAGCCTTTCTCCAGAGCGCCGTCTACGGTAGAGAGCGTCGAGGAGAAGGAAGGCTTTAAGCGAGCTGAGTGTGGCGCCTTCCACGATTTCGTCAGCTCGACGTGCACTTCTGGGAAGAGGGGGCGGGTCTCTGATGAGGGGCCTGCTGCACGTGGGCTCATTGGGCGAAGACCACTCGAGCCCGAGGTTTTCAACGGCCTTGGTGAGCACGCGGAGAAGCTCTGCATCGATGCTTGTTCTCGTGCTGGCTTGTGTTGACGGAGCGGGGCCTGAAACGGAGCCCGCCGACTCGTTGCATTCGGATGCAGCGATGGAAAGGCTGTCATCCTTTTCATCCTCCTCGTCCGATGCCCCCAAAGAGACGAGATCTGCCGATCGCAGAGAGGGGCGCTGGTCCGCCTGTGTAAACAGGACCGGTGAGGGAGCTTCTCTGGGAGAGAGCGAGGCATGCGGGGACTGGGCCGGCGTGTGTTCGCTCGCATCCATCCACTCTGGCATCCTTTGTGACCGGCGCTTCTTTTTGCGCGGATCGAGCAAAGGGAGAGAGGCGGGAAGCGCGGGGTCGTCGTTGGCGAAAACAGCCAGTCGAGCCCGCAGGGTGGGCAGATACATCTAGTCGCACTTAGGGCAGTAAAATAAGTAAATAAGTAAAATAAGTGGTCCATTAAACTAAAAATAGGGTCGCAGTGCAGCTTCCGCCAAGCAGCTTCCGAAGCTTCTCGCACTTCTGTGAGTGCAGCTTCCGCCAAGGCCGCAAATATTTCCTGCCGGCCTGTTCACACACACACACATACACACACAAACACACACACAGAGCTGCAGTGGAAGTGCAGATACTATGACTAGATTGGGTTTAAATGAGGCTGAGAGAAGGGCATGCTGGAAAACGTTGTGGGAAACACTGATACTGCGTTGTTATTGCAAACTCACTGAGCTCATCTAAAATCTCTACCTTCAGTGTTGACCCGGACAGAAGGCCGATATTATTTGTCTTGCCACTGGAACTGATGTCGTCAACAGGACACTTGTGAGTCAAAATAAGCTGAGTGGAGTGGAGTGGAGTGATCAAAGTTAAGAGGCTGCCATTGATTCGTCATTTAAAGAACTCATTTGTTATGTAACTAATGTCAGTTAAAGCCTCATTGTTATTAAAAAGATTCAAGATTCAAGCCATATACCCCATTATCATGAGGGGTGTTTAAGACATTGTGGCTTTGAATTGTTAGCATGGTAAACAGCTGTTAAGCCAGGAAAGGGTATATGCAAGAACAAGTCTGCTAAATACATAATCACATAAGGATTAGACCCAGGCAATATATCAACTATTCACAATATATTCATGGTGATTCAGCTGGCCATAAAATAAGGCAACAGTGTGAATATTGCAATTATTTTAAAGCTTTATATTTTGACCAATAAGTTTCCATGTCATGTTGCTTTGTTTTGTCACTACTTTCTGTCACGAGGCCAAACTGCATTGTAACTGTATTTTTTATTTCCGTATTTTTTATATCCATTTAATTGTATTATTTATTTTTAAATTATGCTTTTGTGTTTTGTGATATACTATTCAGTTGATTCCTTTATTTAGTTTGTATGGATGCACCGATTCTTTATATTTGAAAGCCGATAACTGATATTGTAACGATCACCAGCTGGAGTGCCCTCGAGAGCCACCAGAGGGCGCTCCACAATAGACTATGATCATTTCCTCACAAACTACATTTCCCATACTCACTGCCGGCACTCATCAGCACTCATCATCTCATTCACCTGTGACTATACACCTGCAGCTCATTCACACACACCCATATAAACCTCTTTCACTCTTCAGTTCTCTGTGAAGTATTGCATTGCCCTGGCTTTCAATTCCGAGTGTTTATTCTTGTGTTTGCTGTTCTCATTACTGACCTTGGACTGTGTATCTCGACTCCTGATTGTTCTCTGCCTGCCTTTACCCGGATTGTTAATTGGACTTTGCCTTTTGCTGCCTGCCCTGACTTCTGCTTGTGACCCCGATCTGCTCTGTGTTCTCTCCGTTGTTCTGTCTGCTGTTGTTTAACCCTGCCTGTCTGACCACTCTAATAAAAGCTGCAAATGGAT
>FLSR01004883.1:34604374-34650828 GCA_900092035.1 Leuciscus waleckii | reverse complement strand
CTATGTAACGATCACCAGCTGGAGTGCCCTCGAGAGCCACCAGAGGGCGCTCCACAATAGACTATGATCACTTCCTCACAAACTACACTTCCCATACTCACTGCCGGGACTCATCAGCACTCAGGTCATTCACCTCAGACTCATACACCTGCAGCTCATTCACACACACCCATATAAACCTCTTTCACTCTTCAGTTCTCTGCGAAGTATTGCATTGCCCTGGCTTTCAATTCCGAGTGTTTATTCCTGTGTTTGCTGTTCTCATTACTGACCTTGGACTGTGTATCTCGACTCCTGATTGTTCTCTGCCTGCCTTTACCCGGATTGTTAATTGGAGTTTGCCTTTTGCTGCCTGCCCTGACTTCTGCCTGTGACCCCGATCTGCTCTGTGTTCTCTCCGTTGTTCTGTCTGCTGTTGTTTAACCCTGCTGTCTGACCACTCTAATAAAAGCTGCAAATGGATCCCTCCTCGTCCGCTGAATCATTACAGATATATTGGCAGAGAAATCTAAATCCAAATTTTTATATGATGTTTGCCTGATTACAAAAACAAAAGTCTCACAATTAAAAGCCATGTCCTAAGCACAAAATTATATATTATGTATATCATTTTATGTAGCCAATATGACAGACTTGCGCTGCATATGTTGCACTCCAATCATATTTCAAGCAATTCAAAACCATCGTGGCGAACAGTGTGCATCTGAAGTGTCTCAGCCGAAGGAAATAATCTTTATTCATCAGCTATAATATATCGACCAAATTTTCTTATCAGGCCAATAAGAATAACATAAAAAAATGAACATATAGCGCTGTTACCGATATAGTAGCCGATATAGCGTGCATCCCTATTATTTTGCCAGGCATTTTATTTTACTGCTATATTGTATATAATTGTTAGAGGTTTTGTTGATTGGGTTAATAATATTTAGGAATTTCAATTTGAACTAGATTTACTGTACTTTATACATTTCATTAAATTATTCCAGAGAAAGTACATAAACATTGAGAAAAAGAATATCGAAAGATGGACTCTTATTATTTTGTTAGTCAGAAAGGAACCTGAATTAGTTTGGGTGAAGCATATGTAGCATGATTAGTTCAATGCTATCACTTGTAACTAATGGAAATGGTTATGAAAGAATTAAGGATGCCTACCTGGCAAACAGGAGCACTCGTAGTTCGTCTCTACCTTCTGTACGCAGGTGCCCCCGTGGTAGCATGGTGAGGGGTTACAGGGCTGATAGAGGGTCTCGCAGTGTTTCCCGGTGTACTCCGCAGGGCAGTTGCAGCGATACGTGCCCACCTCGTTCTCACACACGCCACCGTTCTTGCAAGGAAAGGGACTCTGGGCGCACTCATTGACGTCTTGTTTGCAGGTTTGGCCTGAGAAGAAGGGTGTACAGTGGTAGAGGTAATCAAAATCAAAAGGACTACACTGACCGCCATGGCACAAGGATTTGAGGCACAAGGATCAGCTTGCTGGCAGTTTTTACCTAGTGAATAAGAGCGTTTTAAGGTCAGATTATGCTCTACACTGTCTGGCTTTGAGATTTTAGTTCATACTTCTCAAATGCCTCATTTAAAACTGGATTGAGGTCTTACCTGACCAGCCAGGTACGCATTTACACTTGTAATTGTAAATGCTGGTGAGTTCACACGTGCCTCCGTTTCGGCACGGGGCGCTAAGGCACACGTTATTGGTGGGAGTGAGGCACAGTCGGTCAGTGTAGCCCAGGCTGCAGTTGCAGACAAAGTCCACCTTGTTGGCAGAAGTAATCAAATGGCACACGCCGCCATTTCTGCATGGGGAGAGGAAGCAAGGGTTGCGGAATGGCACCCTGAGCCAGCATAAGAATCGAGACACCTGGAGAGTGGAAAGCAACCATAATTCATTAAAAATTTATTTAAACAATTCAGTATATGATTTGAGCTTTGTAGTCATAAGGCCACTTTCATTAGCTTTTAGCCTAGTACGGAATAAAGTGTCAGTGTAAATTGAGGTAACTGGGCTGTATTGCAAATACTTTTAGACAACTAGACTTTTTTTGTGGTTTTATATGGAAATTACAAAACATTAATGTCTTACAGTTTGGAGTAAAAAAAAAACTGTATTGAGAAAGAATATTGAGAGGACTGGACATTAGTAGATCTCTTAAATCAACTGATTCAATTATGTGAAACCACAACATTTTTAACTTTTTAAGGTTTTACAAAGTATCTTTTAACAAATCACAACCAGTAATGTTATGCGTCTAACTTGTCGGGATGCTCAGACAAAAAAACAACAAAAAAAACCTTTTATTGGATTCATCCTACAAACAATCTAGTTGCATAGTAAGTTAGGATAGCATTTTAACGTCAAAACTATTACACAAAACAGCTTTAAGGGGCCATCTAAACAAAGTATGTCTTTGCTTTTAAAAACTTGAAACGCAGGGGAAAAATAGCAAGACCTAGAGAGGTGTTTTAAAAGCTGAACTTTGAGTTCAACAGTCAAACACATATATCTAGTGCATGTTTATATATAAAAACAATGGAAAAGAAGCACAGAAGTTTTGCCATTAGAGGGCGGGAGGGCGGTGACAAAATCTAGCGCTATGTGGGACCAGGGTATCGAAGGGACAGACAGCGGTTGGAGTAACCCATCAGGAGGTCGGTTAGACGTCTTACCAGTGGAACAAACTGAGCAAGCCAAAACAAAACTGTGAATGTCGCGAGCCATTAATGGCCACCAGAATCGTTGCTTTACTAAACAGCTGGTGCGGTTTACTCCTGATGACAAGCCACGTTGGAGCAATGGCCCCATCGTATAACTTCGGACCGTAACTCCTCCGGTACAAACAATAGACTCGGGGGCAACCAGGCGGAGGCGTTACCCCTTCTAAGGCCGTCTTGACCTTAGATTCGACCTCACATGTGAGTGTGGAGATAACAACGTTCTCTGGTAAAATGCACTCAGGAGTAACCGGGCATTCGGGTGGATCAAAAATACGAGATACGGAATCGGGTTTGATGTTTTTGGACCCCGGGGCAGTACGAGAAAGAAAAGTCAAAACATCTGAAAAAAAAAGTGCCCATCGAGTAGTGTTGTTTTTGGCGGCCTGTTTTAATTTTAGTTTTAGTCTAGTCTTTGTGTATAGACTGGAGTTGAGTCTTTTAGCAGATCTAATATATTCAAGGTTCTTATGATCAGTCCAAACGATAAAAGGTACCCCCGACCCTTCTAACCAATGACGCCACTCCTCCAATGCCAACTTGATGGCCAACAACTCTCTGTTACCAATGTCATAGTTACGTTTGGCAGGTGATAAACGGTGGGGGAAAAAATGCGCAAGGATGCATCTTGTAGTCTGC
This sequence comes from Leuciscus waleckii, assembly GCA_900092035.1. Classification (NCBI taxonomy): domain Eukaryota; kingdom Metazoa; phylum Chordata; class Actinopteri; order Cypriniformes; family Leuciscidae; genus Leuciscus; species Leuciscus waleckii. The sequence goes on along the minus strand of FLSR01004883.1, from coordinate 34,647,471 downwards.
GGAAGAGCGTTGGGAGAGAACTGCACCTACTCCTACTTCTGACGCGTCGACCTCCACCACGAACTGACGTGAGGGATCAGGGGCGACTAAGATGGGAACCGAAACGAAGCGACTTTTGAGGTTGGCGAAAACAGCTCGGCTGTATCGGACCACCTGAACGTCGTTCTGGGGGAGGTCAAGGCGGTCAGAGGTGCGGCTAGTTGGATGAAGTTGGCGAACCCCAGAAACCTCTGTAAGGCCTTTACGGGAATCTGGACTTGGCCAATCTATCACAGCCTTAACCTTGTCAGGATCCATACGCACTCCCTCAGAAGAGACAATGTAACCTAGGAAAGGAACAGACTGTGCATGAAAAGCGCATTTCTCCACCTTGACAAAAAGCCCATTCTGTAGCAAACCTCTGAAGCACTCGTCTGACGTGCTGAACATGTTCCTGGAGAGACGATGAAAAAATCAATATGTCATCCAGGTAGACATATATGAATTGATCTACCATGTCTCTCAACAAGTCATTGACGAGTCCTGGAAAACCGCTGGGGAGTTGGATAGCCTGAACGGCATAACCAAGTATTCAAAATGGCCCCTGGGGGTGTAGAACATGGTTTTCCATTCATCCCCCTTCCTGATGCGAACCAAATGATAAGCATTACGTAAATTCAATTTTGTAAGGACGGAGGATCCCTGCAACCGCTCGAAGGCTGAAGACATCAGACAGACAGAAGACATATACTGTCAGCTGAAGACATCAGCTGAAGACAAGGATAAGTATTATTTATAGGGGTTGGACGATTAATCGGTCGGACGATTAATCGGACGATTTTTTGAATTTTTTTACATAATCGGCATCGGCCAATATCCAGTATATCAAGCCGATTATTAGGCGGGCGTATCTGTGGGCAGCCTAGTGTTGTTGTTGTGGAACACGTGTTCGGCACGCTGTGCCTAGAGTCATTCTCCAGCAGAGTGAGCAGACCTCATCCAGTGCCTAAGGAAGGAGATAAGTTCCTTGGAGAAAACTCCTTTATATTTAATTAAAACCTTTTGATATGTTACTGCCAACTTCGAGAAAAAATATGAATAGGCGACATGACGTCTTTAGCATGCTGTTAGCTAGAAGCTGGCTTAAACACGGTTAAAATGCTGGCCAAACAGTGTAATGTGTGACTGTATTTCACTGTAGACTAGGGGTGGAACGGTACATGTATTCGTATTGAACCGAAACGGTACGGGCGTCACAGTTCGGTGTATAAATTTACACGTAGAATACATGGTATAAAAATAAATAAAACTCGCGTGCAAATTAATTCATGTAATGCGGAACTACTGTTAGATACGCGGGTTCTTTGGGGACACCTAATCTGTAGCCCCGCTTTAGCTCTGAAGCAGGCTGCGATCATAGACTGTAAAAAATAGGCTGCGATGTAAAGATTGCATTGCTGTAATATGGTGTGTGTGTGTGTGGGAGAGAGAGAGGGAGAGAGGGGCGCGGGTGCGGGCGCGATCGAAAAGTCACGTGTGTTTAAAGTCGCAAAGTGTTTACTTATATTTGTGTGTGTGTGAGAGAGAGGCGCGGATGCGATCGAACAGTGGAAACATAAAAACATACTCCGTCATTTTGTTTATAAAAGACATCATTCAAACTGCAAAGTGTTTAAGTTACTGTTAATTAAAATTTAAGGAAAACAAATATATTAATCTGAAATGTAGCAAATTAATTTTCAATTCATTCAGGTACAATTACCAAACATACCTCAAGGTCACAACAAGTGCAGATTGGTCAAGTGTTCAATAAATGTTTTTGTTGAGAAATCTTGTCTATCTTAAGTAATTATTTGTGTTATATTTTATCTTTCAAATAGAGGTTAAAAACAAGCACATAATCGGCCAAATATCGGCCAAAATAAATCCGCAGCATTAATCGGCCACCGGCCGACCCGGATTTCAAAAGATCGGCATCGGCCTGAAAAAACCCATATCGGTCGACCTCTAATTATTTACCGTGATGTTGTTCAACCCTCGGTAATCAATACACGGTCGCAGAGAGCCATCCTTCTTCCCCACAATCAATACAAGGTCGCAGAGAACCATCCTTCTTCCCCACAAAAAAGAACCCCGCCCCCGCTGGAGAAGAGGAAGGGCGGATGAATCCGGAGGCTAGAGAATCAGAAATATATTTCTCCATGGCCTCCCTTTCCGGAACAGAAAGCGAGTAAAGTTTGCCCTTAGGCGGAGACTTACCTGGGAGTAAATCTATAGCACAGTCATAGGGACAATGCGGAGGGAGAGAAGCAGCACGGGACTTACTTAACATTTCCTTCAGGTCGAGGTACTCTGCGGGCACGTTTGATAAATTCACCGCCTCCTTCTGAAAAAAATAGTCCAGGAGGAGAAATGATATTTGTTCAGTGTGGTTGCCGGATGTGACGAGTGTCAGAGGGTTGGTGGTAAGTGTTATGGTGGGGAGTTCCTCACCGTTAAGTGCACTGACAGAAACTGTCCTTGAGAGGAGTGATGGGTATTTTGAGTGTCCGAGCCAACGATAAGTCCATAAAATTACCTTCTGCCCCCGAGTCCAGAAGAGCTTGACTGAGGTGGGACCGGGTTTCCCAAAGCAGTCTTACCGGAAGGAGAGTAGAGGATGAGGTCTTATTCACGGAGATCCCGCCCGACAGTAGCCTCCTGTTTACTGTCGAGCTCGGTCTTTTACTGGACAGGTGTTCAAGTAGTGTCCGGTCCGCCACAGTAGAGGCAAAGACCCCTGGATCTCCGTCGCTCTCTCCCCTCCCGGGAAAGCCGAGCTCTACCCACCTGCATGGGCTCGAGATCAAAAACAGGGCAGACCGCATCACCGCCGCTGGCCTGAGGGCTTTCGACGCTCACGGGAAGCTGGGCCATCCTGGTCCGCTGCTCCAGTCAATATAGGCGAGCATCCACCCTCAGAGCCAACTCGATGAGCCCGTCAAGTTTCCCAGGCAGGTCCAGGGTGAAGATCTCCTTCTGGATGCGGTCAGCCAGCCCATGCATGAACAAGTCCCATTGCGCTTCCCCGTTCCAGTGGCACTCGGCAGCCAGGGTACGGAATTCGATCGAGTAATCTGACACTGAGCGATTACCTTGGCGGAGTCAGCGAGTTGACGAGCTGCCTCCCGTCCTGCAACCGCCTGGTCAAAAACCCGTCTCATTTCTTCTGAAAGTGCCTGGAACGAGGAACAGCATAGATGTTGGTTCTCCCACACCGCTGTTCCCCACAGAGCCGCCCGTCCTGAGAGTAGCGTGAGCACAAAAGCCACCTTAGATTCCTCCGTGCTGAAAGTCTGTGGCTGAAGGGAAAAGAACATTGAACATTTCGTCAAAAATGCCCTACAATAGTTCGGCTCACCAAAATACAACTCCGGGGTAGGAAGAAGTGGTTCAGGTTGGCGGCTGGATGCTGGTGGGGGGGAGAACAGGCGGTGGGCTGGGCGCAGTGGGACAAGCTAGGTGTTGAAGCTGTTGGGTGAGCTCGGACACCTGTGCTACCAAGGCTTGCACTGCTCGTCCCGTGACGGCCAGGTTTTCCCCTTGTTGATAAATTCTGGAAATGCTTTGTGACAGGAACTCGTTCAGGTCTAGAGTACTTGCTCAATCCATCTTGGTCAGAGCGTTCTGTCAGGATAATAGCCAGAGGATTCAAGTGCAAGTAAAATATATGTTTATTATAGAATTGGTCAGATGCAGGGAGAGTGATGATGAGTGGTAGTCCGGTATGAAGGCATTGGCAGCACAGAGACGCTGAGGGCAAACCCGATCTCTCCGGTGACGATGAAGATGATGACGATGATGATGATAGCAGTCCGGGGAAAATGGAGATGGATCGGAGACCGGACACCAGGAAGTAGACGGCGTGAATGACAGGAAACAGGAGTGCAGGAAACAAACGACACACGGGAACTTGAGACAGGCAGGAACACACGGGAACATCCACAACGCTCTGACAAAGATAAGGTGACTACAGAGGGACTACTGCTGGGTACACACCAAAAGATAATCGGGCTGATTTTGGGCCGATTTCCCCCCTTCCGACAATCCTAGCTATGACCCGATTATTTTGATGGTTCTACAGATTATCTTATCAGATTTTCCCTTGGTGTAAGGTGTGTTAAGAGGTCTGAACTTGATCGGAAGAACGTCGGAGCCGCCCCGATCGCGAATCGTAAATTTTCAACATGTTTAATATTTACGATCAGAAATCCTGATGTGTGGGGGGAACCCCGAGGACAACGCTCTGGAGATTATTACGTGAAAGAAACAATATCCAATCAGAAAGCGAGATGATTGAAGACGGAAGCATAACAAACGCAGTCATGGCGCAGCACAAAGTGAAATTGTTGTGGACAGCAGAGATGGGGGATCAGCTTGTTGATTTGTGGCAACAGCACAAATGTTTATACAATGTGCTGTGTAAAACCTTTCCAAACACTATCATCGAAATTTCTTCCTGCATATTGTGGGCATTCTTATTCTGAGGTCTCGCGAGATTTTGCGAGATTTCCTGTGTTCACAGTCGAGACTCTGGTTGAAAATCTGTTTGTGTATTGTGTGCTGTCTTTGTCACATCATGGCAAACCACACACTATAGGAGCAAAACGGTTAAATCTAGGATTTTTTGTCCACATGTTTGTGGTCTATCACATTTTGAAAATCTTATAAGATGTAAAAAATCTTTTGGTGTGTACCCAGCATAAGTAGGGTTCGCTGATCAGCTGCAGCTGGCGTGCTGATCAGACGCGGCTGGTTGCTGATCAGCGGCAGAGATCAGCGACCCCGCCCACACGCACACACACACACACACAAAACGAGAAAGGAGACAGCGAATTCATAAACCGTGACATAAAATGTTTTATAATTTAAGTTTAAAAATTAATCATTTTGATTCTGTACATTATAGCCTAATGTCATGGTGCCTAAATTTACTTGTTGCACAAAATTATTTTTAATAATGGCCATCTGTCGGTTATCTTCTGTATTGGCCAGAATTTTAGTATTGTGCATCCTGACATTTAATGTATGCTTGAGAAATACATAACAGTATACAGCAGTAAAACACAGCAGCAACAAAAGTGTAAGAAGTACATATTTATTTCATTGTATTGAAGTGAGAAATGAATTCAGATCAAATATCTGGATTTTTTTAAAGTATAAGGAAAATGATAGGGCTTTTTCTAAATGTTTAAAGTTCTAATCCTTCAAAAGGTTCAAGTTTCAAATGGATTTATGAAAGTCAGTCATCCATCAGCGGCTCTTAGGGAGAAAATCGAGCACCTCAGCCTTTCTGAATGAATCTGAATTCATTCATTCCAAAGACAAGGCAGTGTCTATACAAGCGTCTTTGAACCCAGGGATAACATTATCAGGACTTCAAAGCTGTCTTCCTCCACCTCAATGCCTGCTATTGGATGTGAAAACTTCACAGTGAAAACTTTGTAAAAGAGCCGTACAGGCTTCATAACAGGTTTTTCCTGGGTTGGCTTGAAAGTAATATTTTGCCGATTTTACTCAGCAACACAAAAGGGGCCCTCCCACAACATGACTATACTGAAATAACCTTTTGCGAAAAGCTAAAGCCATCCAGAACATGGAATAACTATGCCATGTTTTTGGCATCTGGGGGAAGCCGGAATAATAATGAACATTATAATTGTCACGAATAAGTGGCTGTAATCAAGTGCCAGACGACGGAGACGATAAAGACTTTAATCCAAGGATTCTCATGAAAACGTACAACCACATATCACATATTTAAATAATACAAGACAAGAACAGACAGAAACAGAGGGTTTAAATACATAGCAAAGAAGAGGAACTAACAAAGAATAATTAATACAACACACCTGAAACGAGGAACCTAATTAATTAGTAACCAAGAAGACAAACAGGTAGGGAACAGAGGAGAACTGATAAACAGACTAGAAGTTTAACAAACTCAGACATGAACAGAGAAACATATCAAAAACAAACATAACCCTGACAGTATTCCCCCCTCCCGGTGGGCGCATCCTCGGTGGAGCAGGCTATGCAGGCGGCCAGGGCGGAGCAGGCTGTGCAGGCGGCCATGGCGGAGACAACCCTTCAGGCGGCCATGGCGGAGACGACCCTTCAGGTGGCCAGGGTGGATCGGCCTTCGTGAACAGTCTCTGGCTTGGCAGGCATATATGACGTGAACAGTCTCAGGCTCAGCAGGACTGGTGTGAAGCTCAGGCTCGGCAGGACTGACGTGAAGAAGTTCAGGCTCGGCAGACATGACGTGAAGAAGCTCAGGCTCGGCAGACATGACGTGAAGAAGCTCAGGCTCGGCAGACATGATGTGAAGAAGCTCAGGCTCGGCAGACATGACGTGAAGAAGCTCAGGCTCGGCAGACATGACGTGAAGAAGCTCAGGCTCGGCAGACATGACGTGAAGAGACTCTGGAAGGGTGCTCTCGACAGGACGAGACTCTGGAAGGGAGCTCTCGACAGGACGAGACTCTGGAAGGGGGCTCTCAACGGGACGAGACTCTGGAAGGGGGACTCCATCTTGGCCGGAGACGAGGGCTCAGACGTGATGGCGGCCATCTTGGCCGGACACGAGGGCTCGGGCGTGGCGACAAAACACAATCAGTGCATTTTGATGAAAATAAGGATGCATTGTACAACTATGCATATCAAAACTGCAGGATCCTTTTTAACCTAGGTGAAAAATCTCTCAGTTTGCAAATCTCCATCCAACTCAGACAGAAAACCCCCCATAAAAATAAATCACAGATTCTGTAAACAGCCCTTGTTTGTGTTTGATTTTGTGCCAGAGAATGACCCCATACTGTTATTCTACCTTCACTATGATGGGATTCATTCTGTGGCCACCAGTAGCCAATGACAACAGTGTTTTACTAGTGCTACAATGCTCGCCCAGGCCAGAGCAGATGTTCCCTTTCGAGAGGTCTCTTGTATTGCGTAAGGCTAGCTTACGCTATGGGAAAACTCCTTTTCTCGAGAATATTGAAGCAAAATCTTTAAAACGCAGTGCTGCGGCAACTGCACAAACCTATGGCGAGGCGGCTCAGACGCGTGAACCAATCAGGGCACTTCCCACCCTGACACGTCAGAGCCCGCCAAAATGGGTGCGGCTTTTGCCTATAAATAACCCATTTCTAGCCTAGGAAACCCAGATTTTATCTCCTTCAGCAAACTCACCATTCGCTGATCTCCGGATGAGAAGCCCTCTCGCCGCCATCGAAAAGCCTTCAGTGGGACAAGCCACCTGCCTTGCATTTCTGAGGACGCCGGCATCCGTTTTCCTGGATGCCACCTTCAGCCCGTTGTCCTGCTGTGCCATCCGGCGCTACATATCCTTTCAAAAAGCTAATATAGTGTGTTCGCCGCTGCAACGCACTTCTAAAAGAGTGAATTTCTGAGCCGTTGTTGCAAATGCCTCGAGTCACGTGCGCCTCGTTCAGAGGTCCTCTCTTCGGCGGAGATCATCACATCCTCTGCACTTCCTGTCTGGGCTGTGACCACGCGAAAGCTGCACTCGCTAAGGGCGGCTGCCCTGACTGCGACGGGATGACGACATATCCTTTCAACGGAACGAGCGGCCTGCGAATGATGCCTGCGTCCGCAGCTAGCTCTCTCTACGTTCAGAGAACTATGAGTCACTATGAGTCACTTTGAGTGAGTTTCATGACGCTCGCTGAAACTGCATCACTCACATCGGCGAAAGGAAGAAAGAGTGTTTGAGTCCCGCCAAGGCCAGACCAACATCTATTTCTCACACATTTCCCAGTCCCCTCTTCAGTTAAGGCGGCTGGAAATGTCAATATTGCGCAAACGAGCCTGTTATAAAACATGCACACCTGCAAACAAACGCCATTTCTACAGTGGACACAAAACATGCAGCTCTCTTCTCTGCTCGCACTAACTGTCTTACGTCATTCCCCCCTATGGCTCAGTGGTGGAATCTTAAGGCTTTCGCGCCTGAGACCCGAGTTCGAATCTCGGCTGCGCTGAATCTTCTCACCAAAGCGAACGAGCTCACGCCGGCCCCGCTGCCGCATGACTCACTCTCTTTGGCAGCGTCTGAAGACGGGGTTTGTAGGGCTCAACTTTGACCCCGCCCCCCATCTAAGCCCAGCAAAAGTGCGATTGGACGAAGCATGGCCATCTTAGTCATGTTAAAGAGCCATCTCTGGCTTCCTACACAAGGGGTAGGGAACACAATCTCTCTAGCTCAAGCTGGAGGTATTTAAAATGCAGGTTGAGTCCACTGTAATGTATGCTCCCCTGCAAAACATGGCTCCTCTGGCTCATGGGGAGAAAGAGGGAGAGTTTGAGTCCCGCAGAGGCCGGACCAATCTCCCGAAAAATTCTCAAACATTCCCCAGTCCGGTCTTTTCAGGTGGCTGGAAATGTAAATACTGCAGTAAATGGGTCTGTTACAAAACACGCACACCTGCAAACAAACACCGTTTTCACGGCGACGAAAATAAAGCACGAAAATAGCTCTTTTCTGTCTGTGTCATATGTAGGTCACGTGCCCACTATAATGTATGCACCCCTACACACAAGCACTGTTCCCACAGTAACCATTCCTCCAGCTCACACTGCGAATGCAACAAGTGTAGGTCGTGTGCCCACTATGAAGTGCTCACCACTACACATAAGCACTGTTCCCACAGTTTCAAGCTTCCCCTCAGCTCACGCTGTAAGTGTAATGCTTGTAGTTCGTGTGCCCACTATGACGTGCACGCCCCTACACACAAACACTGCCAACACAGTATCAACTCTCCCCCAGCCAGCACGGGAGAGATATTAAATGTAGATTGTGTGCCCACTGTAACGTACGCACACTACACATGAAAGCTGTTCCCACAGTATCAGTTTTCCCCCCAGCTTGCGCTGGAGATGTGATAAAGGCTACACATGAGCGCTGTTCACACGGTGTTCACAAGACGGCTGTACGACCGGGTCCCTATCTCACAGCGGCCCGTCTCCAGTTTTCATTCAACCCCTAGCTATGCGGGTCAAGGCCTGGGAGGCCATCCCCGGTATATCAGAATGGGTGTTGAACATAATAAAATGAAGCTACTCGCTACAGTTCGCTCACAGACCTCCGCGCTTTTTAGCCGTGGTCGAGAAGACGGCGAGAAGGGGCGTGGCCCACATTCTCCGCACCGAAGTGCCGAAACTGTTAGAAAAGGGAACTGTCGAACCAGTTCCCCTTTCACAAAGCGAGTCGGGCTTTACAGTCGTTACTTCCTCGTCCCAAAGAAGGATGGCGGCCTCAGGCCCATCCTAGACCTCAGACACCTGAACAAAGTGCTTATGATGCGTCCGTTGGTTTGGTTTGTCTCAGTGGATCTGAAAGATGCTTATTTTCACAACCAGATATCGCCTCATCACAGGCCATTTCTGAGATTCGCCTTCGAGGGGCAGGCTTACCAGTACACAGTACTACCATTCGGCCTGTTACTGGCACCTCGTGGACGCAGCATCCTCTAGAATGCCTGGGTCTCAGGATCAACGATGCCAAGAGCACACTGTCTCCCAGCCAAAGTATTTCTTTATTAGGTATAGTGATAGACTCTATGCAAATGAAAGCGCGTCTTACACCAGAGCGTACACTCTCCATTCAACCCCTAGCACCATATTTCAGAGCGGGCGGGCGCGCCCCCCTACAAAGATTTCAGAGGATGTTGAGTCTCATGGCTTCAGCATCATCAGTACTCCAGCTAGGACTACTGAACATACGTCCACTTCAGCGCTGGCTGAAACCCCGTGTACCAGTTCACGCGTGGCGATCTGGCCAATTACAAATCAGAGCGAGCCACGGCTGCATAAAAGCCCTGGCTCCCTGGAAAGCGACCGATGGTACCAGTCTGGCGTAAGTTTGGGTGTGGTTTCAAAGAGAAAAGTGATCTCAACAGACGCCTCCAACTTAGGTTGGGGGGCCCTTTACAAGGGCAGGCCCATCTCTGGCCTATGGTCAAACCCAGAGAGGCGCTTACATATAAACTGTCTAGAGATGAGAGCGGTGGCTCTATCACTGAAAGCTTTTCTCCCATATCTAAAAGACCACCATGTCCTGGTCTGGACGGGCAACATGGCAGTGGTGTCTTACATAAATCACCAGAGTGGTCTCAGGTCAAACAACCTGCACATCATGGCCAAGAGTCTCATTCTATGGGCTCAGCACAACCTGCGCTCACTGAGGGCAGCGCATGTGCCAGGCATTCTGAACCAGGGTGCGGATATGCTATCCAGAGCAAAGTTCTCCCAGGGGAATGGTCTCTTCACCCACAGACGGTTCAGCTGATATGGAGCATCTTCGGCGAGGCAGAGGTCGATCTCTTCTCACGCAGGCAAACGGGATGATTTGGCACCCCCGTCCCGACTTGTGGGCCCTTCATGTATGGCCCCTCAATCTCCCGGATAGGGTGCTGAAAACCATCACTGAAGCAAGAGCACCTTCAACTAGGCGCCTCTATGCTCAGAAATGGGTAGTTTTTTCTGGCTGGTGCGCAGCACAGAGCCTGGACCCCTACTCATGTGAAGTACCAAGTGTACTCGCCTTCTTGCAAGAGCTTTTGGATGTGGGTCGCACCCCCTCCACGCTCAAAGTGAATGTGGCGGCCATAACAGCATCTCACGCTCTTGTGGCCGATAAACCACTAGGAAGAAATGACCTCATTGTGCGCTTCCTTACAGGTGCAAGGAGGTTAAACCCTCCTCGACCCCCCTCTATGCCTATCTGGGACCCCTCCACGGTCCTGGAAGCCATGAAGGGTCCCCCATTCGAGCCACTTCGGTCTAAGGACCTGAAGCCACTTTCGCTCAAAACCGCATTTTTACTAGCAGGCTTCAGTTAAGCGTGTGGGTGATTTACAAGCCTATCAATAAGCGCTTCCTGCCTTGAGTTTGGGCAAAACGACTCCAGAGTCGTCCTTAAGCCAAGGCACGGTTATGTTCCTAAAGTGCTTTCTACTCCGTTCAGAGCACAGGTTATTTCGCTGGCAGCTCTTTCCTCGCCAGATGACGAAAGAGACGCAAATTTACTGGCTCTCAGAGTTTATCTGGAGCGTTCTGCCTCAATCAGACAGCTCTTGTATGCTTTGTCGGCCGCACTAAAGGGCTTGCTGTCACAAAGCAGAGATTATCGCGCTGGATAGTGGACGCTATTGCGCTGGCTTATGAGTCTAAGGGCCTTCATTGCCCCTTAGGCGTCAGAGCTCATTCCACAAGAGGTATGGCCTCATCGTGGGCTTGGTCAAGTGGAATACCTATTGAAATATATGTGAGGCGGCCGGCTGGGCCTCGCCATCCACATTTAAGAGATTTTATAACTTGGAAGTGCCCGCTTTGCAAGCGAGGGTTCTTTCTGTATAAAGTATAAAACACATTTATGTTTTGGGGTGAACTACCCCTTTAAGGGAACCTCTACACTTTTTCACTATATACAGTGCGGCTACTAAAAGAGCAAAGTATGTCATAAAGCATTTGAGGGCATTCACAATAAATCAATTTGATTAGAGGGACAGTGTGGCCCAAACTGACCTCCGAACTCACTTTTAGCCAAAGTTTGTCAGACATGTTAGAGGCCAAAGCAGTCTATCCACCAGTTGCATTTAAATAAAAGATAAAAGGTACTACACATAGTAACGTGCCATCCTGAGCGGGAGAGCGGCCTTCGTTTGTATCTCCATGTTTAATTAGTGGAATCTGAGTATGATAGGGCACAATGGTGGCTTTGTGGCCTGACTAAGGCAGGGAGGCTGCCAGACAGAATTAAGATGTGGCCCACCACCAGCGGCCCTCCATGTGCTTGCAATCCACTGAGGGAGGCCAAAAAACAGAGCCACCACATCCCATTTCAAATAGTGCTCCTTCATAGCTACCCTGATAAACTCATTGCTCGCGCTCAATCGGCCCAAAACCGGCATCCGACCAGCACGGAAGGTCTTTACATGTTACTGTCCTTTTCTCGAGGCAAAGTATTTTTTGATTAAATGCAATACATTTGAATATGTATTCTCTCGTTATTTCATCTGACTCCATATCTGTGCATCATTAAATGAGCGAATGTTTGACTCTTCCTTTTAACTCTTTATTGAAAATAATGTCAAAGTCAGTTAGAATAATCAAATGTAACAATTTATTATGTCAGGTAAATGTATCATGCCAATTTCATAATCAATTCAAAGATAATCGATACAAAACATCAAATGCTCTGGAATAAAGAGAAAAGATGCAACCCAACATTAAGAAATACATGAGGCTGAGAGGTCTCACTCTTAGCCTCACGGGCTAATCGAGATGCAGAAAAGGCCCCGAATCCCCTGCTGCATTTCATTATATAGTCAGGACTTCTTTCACTTGGAAACATCTTTTAACAATGGAAATTTGCATTCAGAGGTTACACCTTTTGGGGGGGTAGGAGACCATTTGTCTAGAGGCCAACCCCTCCTTGTGTGCCAGTTATCCATAAACTCTTAAAAACCGTATTACCTTTTGTTTTACTTATTAGGAAATTAGACATTTGTACCAGTCGCACTGTGACATTTTAAATGATACCAAACATGAAAAACACTCTGTGATAATCATTCACATTAAACTATACATTTTCTTGGGTGAATTCAGGTGATCTAAGCATGAGAGAGAGGGGGTGAGGGAAGAGGGAATGAAATGATTAGGATGTTTTGGAGGTGAGACTTTCGTCTCGATAGTGCATGAGGGCTAGTTCAAATGTTAATTTCCAGAGAGGTCCTTTGTCCTCTCAGGGTCTGGTTGCTCTTCAACCAGACTGTCCGGCATCTCCTAATTTCTCAATTCTTACAATAGCTGAAGACAATGCTACCCTGGCCAAATGCTTGCAACCCAATGGGGGTGGGGGGTTCGGCGGGTGTGGGGGGTGATGCCCTAGACTCTCTTCATCGAGGTTGTGTATGTCGTTCATTAGCTGAGGCCATGTTCTTCAAGGAGAGAAGCAGACTAGCATGCTCTGCTTTTGTTTGTGAGGCAGGAATTCAAATTGATCATATGTGTTTTGGCATGCAATTGTTTGTACACGGCATTCAAAACTTTTGGAACCGGATCAAAAGGAAATCTCATATTAGTGATTTGTGCAATTCAAAAACATCATATTAAATTCCTCCAGGGTTCCAATATGGTTCAGACGCAGCAGCTTTATGTAATTGAGTTCTAATTACTCACTTGCATTCTCCTCTCCCGTCTGCCGTAGGTTCACATGTACCATCATTTTGGCATTTTTCGGAACATTCCAGGCCTGGAAACACAGAAACAGGGTAATGCATTTCTATTGAGTGTTGCATGATTGATAACATGATATACATATTTCCAAAAGTAGTATTATCCTTAATTTTAAAAAGACTATAATTAAGCAAGCTTGCTTTTTAATATATATATATATATAATTAATAATAATATTTATTACATTTTCTTGATTTGTCAGTTTGGTTCCAAACCAAAAGAAACAAAAAAACGGCTTGCAATAAATGCCTGTTAGGTAGCATCTAACTGCAAAACTGGTGAACCTTTACTCTAGGTAGCATCTAACTGCAAAACTGGTGAACCTTTACTCAAACTGCGCTAGATCAATATTTGCACCGAATTGTACTTATGAACCGCCATATGCGGAGCGACATCTCAGTTCAAATCTATATCATTACGAGTGACGTGCGAAAAATACAATATCCAGAGTTTACTAAAAAGATTAATATGTATTTGCGGTAAAGTTACACTAGTTACAAGTTAACAGACGTAGTCCAAAATATTTTGATAACCCTATAATTTGTGATACAGTTACAGGCAGCAAAGTTAAACTTTAGTCTACTGAAAATCAAACGATTTATGATGCCTGCTCTTTCTGTGGTTTGAAATAGGCCTAAGTGAGGCTGCGTGCTGACATCAGTGCGCAACAAGTGACTTCTTCTCGACAAGGTGTTTTATTTTACAATAAATGTCAGAAATTAACTTAGGCTATTGATTAGTAATCACATTAATCCTAATATAAGATTGTGTAGAAATGTGCTACTTGTCTGATAACGAAGAAAGCATCTTCCAATGAAACGTAGCCTACCTTGCGTCAAAGTAATGAGTGATGTCAGAAGAATTAGTTTCACGAGGAAAAGATGCATTCCTTCTTATGGATAGTTGTGGGATTCCACGCAAGCTTAACATATATCCAACACTGGTCTGTTCAAGAAAAGGAAATAAATCACGTAAGTAAAGAATAGATCCAAAAATGGCACTTGTGGCTTGTCCTCGCGAACTCCGGTGCAGCTCGTGCAGTCTCAGCTGAGTGAATGAGATCATGTATTCAAGGCTTCATTCCCCTCTCTCATCCAGAGGCTCCCTCCACTTCACGAGCTGGAGCCTTAGCTATTCATTTACTTGACAAACTTTCTGAAATGGCAGTGGGAAAAACACGCCCACCCATTAAACTCGGTTGGGGATCTCAAAACATGTAATCGGGAAAAATTTCAGCACCAAAATTTGAATGAGCTGATCGATGTTGTTGTTTCAATTACAGTAAGATTTTAGTTACCATCGAAATATAACTAATCTACGGTACTAATCAAATATGGACTTTTTTATTTAATTTAATCTAAAGCCTACACTGCACCTGCGGGATCCAATCCAATTTATTTAAAAAAATAATATAAAGTGTAATTTGTTTTCACATAGTACAGAATTTTATTTATGCTAATGTATTTGAAGAGTTGTGTATTATTATTATTATTATTATTATTATTCTTATGGGAGTTTTTGTCATCCATATAGGCTACACTTTTTGTGCTTGTTTTATGGATGAGACTATAATGACTTTTAGTACAGAAACTCTTCCTGTAGTAACATAGACTAATGATAACTTATCCATATCTTGTAGAAACAGATTTTTCTCAATTTGATTTGCATGATGATGATGGTTATTGATAAAGTGAAAATAGTTGCATAATTATGCAGCATGCTGTCACTGAGGTTTGGGGTTTTGACACCATACATTTTTATTGTTTTGATTTAGTTCAGAAAGCTATCAGCCAATGGTCAAAAAATAAGCCAGGACAATGGCTTCAAACATTTACAATTTTGGGGCAAAAATTCCCCCATAGTTATATTACATCTTATCCTATTATATCTCTCCAGTTTAGGAACTAGTGCCTCTGCAGACACTAGTTGGCCTTTAGTGTTCAACCAGGTGACTGTTGTTAAACAGAGAAGCAGAGAGCTTTAATTGATGTTGTTAGTAACATCATAAGTTTTAATTAACTGATTCAGTTAAAGTACTTAACATAAATACAGGACATGCTGGCCATAGAGGCGCTGCGCCTCCATGTGTGGACATGACGTGAACAGTCTTGGCTGGGCAGGCGTAATGTGAAGAGGCTCTGGCTTGGCAGGCGTGACGTGAAGATTCTCAGGCTTGGCAGGCGTGACGTGAAGCTCAAGCTTGGAGGGTATCTCCTGGATTCATCTCGCAATAGATGTTTGGCATCTTACTGTTTGGAATGAGAACATTTTAAGACATGGTAGATGTAGAGCTCACGTTGGGAAGGGGAAGATATGAGCGAACCAAATGGTAAAATGTAGAATTCAAAAGTTTCAACCCAAACATTTCAACCCCAAATGCCTGCGCGACATGTTTACCAGCTGGTTGCACTACAGACTTGTCTGTTTTAGGGAGGCCACAGCTGCTTCCCAGCATTGTACAGAGATACAGTGTGTGGACAGACACCCAGCGCACATGTAATGCGCCATAGAGCTGTAACTGTAGGACAGTTCCCTTACACACTTGGTTTTTGGCTACATAATCACAAACAGGAAGTTGCTTTGGGCTAGTGACACAGAGGTACTTCCCCCTTTGTTTGTTGGAGGTTGTGTGAAAGTTTGTGGTACAGAGTAGACCCCATGTTGCCCCATTTCTCTTAATTCTCAGCAATCTCTGCATGGATCCTTGATCATTTAAAGATCCAAATTTAGGTCAACATACATCACTTTCTGATTTGTATACACATGATAGCAATCTTTTCTGATAGATTTCCACGTCACCATGTTGATTATAATTTGGGACTAATACAAAAGATTATGTTTTAATTTGCTTTTTGACTGAGAACCCAACACATGGCTCAGATTTAGAATCTTTTTATTTTGTTAATCAGTAAAACCAATCTGATTGCATGTAAAAACCTACCCTGTAAATCCAGAGTTCTCGCGAGAGCACAAATTGAATTTGCTGAGCGAGTTACTCTGGCATCGAGTAATGATGCTCATTAAATATGCCCTTGTACCCGAGCTGCACCAGTCACATCGGGTCATCTGATATAGGTGGGCCAGAGGCGAGTTAAACAGATGACGACAGCGCTGTGACGTCGAAGTCATTAGTAAACATTGCAAGATGGCTATGGATGAACACCAGTTGTTTGAAACGGCTTTGGCCGCTACAATGAACGAGTTAGACTTGGCTTTTTATCTAAAACAGGAACAGAAGACGCCGCTCGAATCCTTCCTTTGCAAGAAGGGCGTTTTTGCTGTTTTGCCGACCGGATACGGTAAGAGTCTAATCTACCAGTTAGCTCCGCTGGTAGCTAAGCGTATGGGGTTTATTGTTGTGATTGGTCGTAGTGTTATCCAATTGCGTGCAGTGAGATCTTCAAATGCATGCTTGGTGCCCGCGGCAGCAGCTTTAGGTTGGTAATCCAAGGCATTGTTGTTTATCTTTACTTCCGGGGTTCTTCCCACCGGAGCCTCACTTCGATTTCAAAATGGCGGCTGCGTGAAATCAGCGTATTATTACCCAATAATTAAAGTCCCCCTAATAATTGTATCCCTTTAAACTCATCTTTGATCACCAAAATGACATATTTAAAAGTTTTTTCCTTGAAATAAATCATTGTGCCCTTAAAAATAGCTTGAATGTTACTCTACACTCTTGCCTAATTTAATCCGGTTCTATGAATATTCAAATTAGCCCCGCCTCCACTCACTCACACCAGCTCAGAGATTCACTCATGGATGATCACAAGTTGACGTGATTGGTTACAAGGTAGTTTGTGAAGTCAGAAACACCAGCGATTTCAAACCGTCTCTGTTTTAAAGAGAAAATACTCAGCAATGAATTACAAATTTACACATGGTCTGACTTAAAGGACAAGTTCGGTATTTTACACTTAAAGCCCTGTTTTCAGATCGTTTCTGATGAAATACAATGGTTAAGATTGAAATTTGGACAAATGCTGCTGGCCCGAGAATTTTCGGTTTCTGTGGTTTCTTTAAGTGTAAAATACCGAACTTGTACTTTAAATTATATTAAAAACATCACATAGACATACAAACAACATTAAAACCTCGATTTTATTTGCTCACATAAATTCTATATTAACATTAACTAATGACAAACAGTTATGAAATATCACCAAAATGACATATCCTGTAATGCTTGTAACACTGTCATTATATATATATTTTTTTTTAAGTTTAAACAAAGGGGGATTATAGGAAATTTTTATTTTTTTATTTTTTTTTTTTTTTTTACAAATATTTTTGATAGTTTACAAGTTTGTAAGTACTATAGTATACAGTACAAAGAAAACATACATTATCTTTGCAGTTTACTTGATATACACTATGAAGAAAAAAAAATACGTAGAAAAATGAAAAAGGTACTGGTAATTTTCTGACAGGACATTTTCAAAAGTTTACGCACATTTCCTTTAACCTTAAAACACATTTTAATGTGTAATTTAAAATATGATCAAAACAATGTGGAAAATTAACAGTATACATTAGGCACTATTCTTACATACTTTTTTAAAAATGTAGAATTGATCTCAGTCTAATGCAAGGGTGCACAGCCCTGATCCTGATGCTCTTCCTTCCTGCATTCAGCTCCAACCATGTATTAGACGAACTCCAAAACCTGATGATCTATAACTCAGGTGTGTTTGATTAGACAAATAAACCCTGTAGGCAGGTAAATCTCCAGGAGCGGCACTATAAGAGAAATTATGGGTGCAGTACAGTAGCTCATGAGAATGAACATCACTTCTGGCTCTTTTGTTGAAACCAAAACATCTACTTAAAGGGATACTTCACCTCTGGAAAGATGAATGTGTATTTAAAATAGGTCATTAATGTAATAGAAATGTTAAATTATTTTTGAATTTGGAGCTTTCTAGATTGAGAAAAGCCAGAAAATGTATTTTTGGCTTATGTGGATGAAAGACAACAACTCCCAGAATGCACTTGCTTTCGCTGCCCTAGGAGGCCACTCCCAAGCCACGCCTACCGGTTAGAGAGCGCAGTTGAAAACAACAAGGCTAGGCTACTAGTGAGACTCTGACGAGTTTGCCCTGGATTTCGAGATCGCCCAAAATGTCCGGGATTCGGCTTTTGCGTTAGTCGCCATTCATTATGTTTACTGTGGGAGCAGGACGAGGCTGAGGGGCGCGGGAGAACGGCGCGAGGCCGGTGGCGTGATTACTGAGACGCACCGGTCTCCTATCTCTCACGGAGGAGCGGGAATTTTACTTTCTAAGCTTTCTTTCTAAGCTTTCTTACTAATCTTTTTAACTAATCTTTCTTTCTAACTAATCTTTCTTTTTTCTTTCTAACTTATTTCTTTCTTTCTTTCTTACTAATCTTTCGTTCTTTCTTTCTAACTAATCTTTTGTTCTTACTAACTAATCTTTCTTTCTTTCTAACTAATCTATCTTTCTTTCTAAGCTTTCTTTCTAAGCTTTCTTACTAATCTTTTTAACTAATCTTTCTTTCTAACTAATCTTTCTTTTTTCTTTCTAACTTATTTCTTTCTTTCTTTCTTACTAATCTTTCGTTCTTTCTTTCTAACTAATCTTTTGTTCTTACTAACTAATCTTTCTTTCTTTCTAACTAATCTATCTTTCTTTCTAAGCTTTCTTTCTAAGCTTTCTTACTAATCTTTTTAACTAATCTTTCTTTCTAACTAATCTTTCTTTTTTCTTTCTAACTTATTTCTTTCTTTCTTTCTTACTAATCTTTCGTTCTTTCTTTCTAACTAATCTTTTGTTCTTACTAACTAATCTTTCTTTCTTTCTAACTAATCTATCTTTCTTTCTAAGCTTTCTTTCTAAGCTTTCTTACTAATCTTTTTAACTAATCTTTCTTTCTAACTAATCTTTCTTTTTTCTTTCTAACTTATTTCTTTCTTTCTTTCTTACTAATCTTTCGTTCTTTCTTTCTAACTAATCTTTTGTTCTTTCTTTCTAACTTTTCTTTCTTTCTAACTAATCTATCTTTCTTTCTAAGCTTTCTTTCTAAGCTTTCTTACTAATCTTTTTAACTAATCTTTCTTTCTAACTAATCTTTCTTTTTTCTTTCTAACTTATTTCTTTCTTTCTTTCTTACTAATCTTTCGTTCTTTCTTTCTAACTAATCTTTTGTTCTTACTAACTAATCTTTCTTTCTTTCTAACTAATCTATCTTTCTTTCTATCTATCTATCTATCTATCTATCTTTCTTTCTAACTAATCTTTCTTTCTTTCTTTCTAATATTTATATCTAACTAATCTTTCTTTCTTTCTTTCTAACTAATCTTTCTTTCTTACTAATCTTTATTTATTTATTTCTAACTAATCTTCCTTTCTTTCTTACTAATCTTTCTTTCTTTCTTTCTTTCTTTCTTTCTTTCTTTCTTTCTTTCTTTCTTTCTAATCTTGATGATCTATCTATCCATCCATCCATGGTCATGTTAAAACATGCTAAATCATGCTAAATCACGTGGTAAACCATGTAAATAATGCTAGCATTGAGGTAAACCACTAGAAACATGGTAATTCATGTTAAACCATGCTAAAAACTTTTTAAAACTTTTTAAACTTTCTGGCTAGGCTTTTTCAAGCCAACTTAAAGTTTGTCTGCGAACTTTACCATCTAGTTATAGATGTAGTTACATTTGTAATTATATGCAGGAATTTTTAAAGGTAAAACATGTATGTACATAATAAAAAGTACATTGAATTAATTATTAATTTAAATGTTTGTACATACAATGAAAAAAATTGTGTATAATTTTTTTTCACTCAGAAATTGCTAGTAAATTTTGAAGTTGAAAGACTGAAACAGTATTTTCTTGTAAAACATAGGCCTACTCCAATAATCTTCCATTTTCTCCAATAATCCAATAAATATTTTTTTTACGATACTTAACATATTAGTGCAGCCAGTGGTATAAACATGGGATAAATATGGAATCCATCTCACAATTATACCCTCATTTCTCATTATATCTCTTAACTCCCAGGACAAAACAAGCAGTTTTCAACATTATGTTCAAAGTTCAACAATATTTTGTGGCAGGATCACTGAGAGAACACATTGGCTCCATGCAGTCTGGAACCCTGGGTAAATAACTACAGTTCATTCATGGGAATGAAGCTTAAATAAAGTTCCACTGCTGGGACTGTGTGACACATGGCCCCATAACAGAGATGACATTCAAATGGCCCTATCTTTAACTTGTTTTCCCTATTGACTTCGGCTGAATGTGACTTCACTGTAATTTATGCAGTTTGACTTATTGCTCTCTGTGTATAAATAACAAATAACTGACGTCAACATACACAGTTGTCTATAAACTTTGCTAACCCCTGAGTGTTATTATGTTACTGCAATACAAATGTTGTTGATGTTGTTCCCTGTTGACATCTGAGGTCACGATTCTCCAGGGAGATTTGGGCAGGGAATATGAAGTGTTCTCGCAAATATTTTGGTTGTTATGCTAGCCTAGCTAAATGGGATAAATACCTGATTTTCCAAAATATATCATTGGTCCACGAGTAATCAATGATGCAACTTCTGCTCCTTTCCTTCTCTAGAGACTGTTATAGCAAGATTAAAGATGCCCCTGTCTCACTAGATGATAAGACTGATGTCATGGTTAAAAAAAAGCACAGCATATGTGAAATGTTCTTGTCGAATTGTCTTTGAAGTCTTCTCTGTTTACTTAAGTCTCTGTTATCTATGTCGGTCTTATCACACGTGAGACACTTTTCCCAGATATATGGCGGTGAAGCGAAGCGTTTTCACAGGCTCCTCAAATGTCTGTAAAGATGCTGGGCAAACAAAGTAAATTTTAGTTTTTGTCACCGCTCATGTTCAGCCAGGGAGTGTGAAGTCTTGTGAAGGAAATGTTGTTCAAATGGGAAACTACAAAAGGAAATCTTTAATAAAGAATGTGGGAGAGAGTGTGACTGTGAGAAAGGTGGACGGAGACAAAAGGCTAATTTACGTTCACTAATCCTGCGTAATCATTCTGTTTTACAACATCTATTCAATGTCGATGTAAAAAGCCTCTGTTTGCAATTGTCTACCACTTTCTCACCTAACACAGGATAAAAGGTTCATTGGGATTTTCTACTCAACTCCAAAGAACTCTTTATGCAGAAAAATAAAATAAAATAAAATAGTAATTATACATAGAAAACCTTTCTGGCATGAAAGAGTTTTTTAGGGTGAAAAAAAATCAAATATAAGACTTTCGTTCATCTTCGGAACACAAATTAAGATATTTTTGATGAAATCTGAGAGCTGGATCACTCCTCCATAGGCTTCAATGGGATTGAAACTTGCAAACCCAGAAAGTTAGTAAAGACATCGTTAAAATAGTCCAAGTGTCTACAGTGGCTCAACCATAAGTTTATCAAGCAACGAGAATACTTTTGGCGCAAAAAACAACAAAAATAACGACTTTATTCAACTATTCATTTTCGTCTGTGTGGGCCTGAATGAATATGAGAATGAATAGTTAAATAAAGTCGTTTTTTTGTTGTTTTTTGCGCGCAAAAAGTATTCTCGTTTCTTGATAAACTTGTGGTTGAGCCACTGTAGTCACTTGGACTATTTTAACGATGTCTTTAATAACTTTTCTGGGCCGGCAAGTTTCGATCCCATAGAAGCCTATGGAGGAGTGATCCATCAAAAATATCTTAATTTGTGTTCCGAAGATGAACGAAAGTCTTACGGGGTTGGAACAACATGAGGGTGATTAATTACTGACAGAAATTTCCTTTTTGGGTGAACTATCCATTTAAATACATAATGGTGATGAACTAAATGATGAACAGGTATGATGATTGAGTTAGTGTCCATGGAAACAGATGAGTGGTGAGAAACTAAGACAAAGGAACACATATTGACTAATGAATACAA
Organism: Leuciscus waleckii; assembly: GCA_900092035.1. Classification (NCBI taxonomy): domain Eukaryota; kingdom Metazoa; phylum Chordata; class Actinopteri; order Cypriniformes; family Leuciscidae; genus Leuciscus; species Leuciscus waleckii. The sequence goes on along the minus strand of FLSR01004883.1, from coordinate 34,625,259 downwards.
ACTAAAAGTCCATGAAAATGAAACTAAGAACAAAAACAACTTAATACATGTAACACTTTGTCTTATCCAACAAATATTTTTTAGCATCCAAAAATCTGATGGATTTTTTTATTTTTTATTTAAACCTTGAAAAGATTTAGAAAATTAGTATGAAGTATTTCAGATTCTACACTATTTCTAGGTCACTAATCAAATAAGTAAATTAGTGACATTGATCATGCATGTGACTCTTTGTACAGATGCACAAGATGTTTAAATCACCTCAGATCATGCTAGATAATGATCACTTTTGGGGGTAATGCATTACAAGTATAATGAGTTACGTAACAGGAATACTTTTTTCAAGTAATTAAACTAGTAAAGTAAAGCATTACTTTTAAATTTACACCAAAATATCTGAGTTACTTTTTCAAATAAGTAATGCAAGTTACTTTGTTTTCACACTTGACTGACACATTGTTGAGAGAAATTGGGTGCAGATGCTTAGTTAGGGTAACTTACTTCTAGACATTGGGCCCTATTTTAACGATCTGAAACACAAGTATCAAGCGCGAAACGCAAGTAACTTTGTGGGCGGGTCTTGGGCGCTGTTGTTATTATACCGGCGGGATAAATGACTCTTGTGCCCGATGCAATCTAAAATGGGTTGGTCTGAAGTAGCTTCATTACTCATAGGTGTGGTTTGGGCGTAACGTGAAATAAACCAATCAGAGAGACATCTCACATTCCCTTTTAGAGCAAGCGCGCTTGTTCCATGGTGGGTTGCTATTATAACGGCGGATTTGCCAGATGCACGCCAGGAGCGGTTCACAGCCGAGAAGACCGACGTTCTCGTCAGGGCCGTAAAACACAGAGAAGTGACATTGGGGATGGGAGAAACCCACCCAAATTAGCTTCGGTTAAACAGGCGTATAATAATTTGGGTAAATGTGTAAGCTAGATTTATGCCTATTTTTTCACATATTCATGGACACAATAATGATTTCCCTCATGTGTTAATATTTTTCCTTGTAATAATGTATGGTTTTCTAAAAATGAGAACTGCTGCGTCTGTGTGTAGATGAGAGAGTCAAAGTGTATGTGCACACGCTACATTGATTTTGGCCAAGCATGCGCCCTTAAAATAGCATATGAATAATATGCGTAACGCGCCACTGACTTTAGACTAGGTTTTTCCTGGTCAGTGGCGGAATTGTTTTCTAAACCTGCAAAATAGCATCAGGGAACGTTTGCGCCGGAACACCCTCCTCTTTTCGCTGAACCGCCCCTGGGAGCTCAAGTTCATTCCCTAGTTTACCGCCGTGCGTCAGTGGAGGGAAAAGTCCGCTGTGCGCGGGCGCAAAATAGGAATGATACATGCGTCGGTGTACAAAGTCAATTGCGCTGGGTGCAAGATAGGGCCCATTATGTGAGCATGCATTTACTCATCTCACTTTGCACAAAAACAGTTGCAGTAGGCTAAATAAATAAAAAATTCTGCAAACTCAGAATATTACGTAAACCTGTAATAATGAAATATGTTAAATAATACAAATAGGCTATACTTTTATCTCACTTTATTAACCAATAACTTTGCTGCTGACCTTCGATGATAGCCTGGCAAGCCAGACCTATACATCAAGATGTTAGGTCTGGCAACTCACCATAGACACGGCCAATCTGAAGGGCGGGATAAACGGCTGTCTTTCAAATTGACTCTGCACACAATAGGACAGCGCTTCAACCAACCAGAGCGTTTTCCCAACAGCGGAGCTAACGTTAGTTGATAGATTCAACTTTTGAATCTGGCCCGCAAAACTACGAACACATCTTCCTTTTTTAAGAATGACTTAAGTGCCGTTCTTTGCTCGAAAGACTGTTCGCCAGCAGCAGCAGCCATTCTTTGTTTTCAAGTAGCAGGGAACCGTCACAAGTCTGTCGTCATTATGTTAAGCCCGCCCCGCCTACTCTATACACGATGTGATTGGCCTGACCCAATTTAGGTTTTTACAGCTCCGAAAGTCAACGGAGAGTTGCTAGACTACCCTGGCTGCAAAATAAATGTTGCTACCGCTAGGGTGCGTCTAGATTTCTAGGCTACTTCGATGATCCAGTTCAACCCAACCATACCAAAAGGCAAAAATGAAGTTCAGATAAACATCACATTTGTTTTTCTTTTCTTTTCTTTTCTTCTTTTCGTATCTGCAATCCAGCAATCCAGAATCACAGCAGCGCCCTATACAGTTCAGACATGAATTTGCATCTCTTTCAGCCTGAGGCTTAATCTGGCCCACACTAAAAGATTTTTTAAATCTTATCAGATTTTCAAAATATGAGAGATCACAAACATGACGACAAAAAAAAAAAAAAGAGATTTAACAGTTTTGTTCCTATAGTGTGTGGAGTGCTGTGATATAAAGAACTAAAAGATTCCATACACAAACCAGATTCCAGATTAAAGCCTTCCTTGAACGGATATGTTCGCAAATCAAACAATGACATGTCCCAACGGAATGATTAATTCTCAATTTAGAGTTTGTTGTTCGTTTGGTCTAGACTCTAGCATATGCCTGCCTGCGTATACGCTTCTTTGATGCCTTAAATACGGGACGATTCCGTATTATACGGAACGGTTGGCAATGTTTGTCCTCTGGGTTTCCCCCACACAACAGAATTTAAAATCAGAAATATTCAACATGCGGATATTTACGATTTGAGATCGGTACCACCCCGTTCTTCCGAGCAGATTCAGTCACTCTTAACACACCTCAAACTACAGGAAAATCTGCTAAAATAATCTGTAGAACCATCAAGATAATCAGGACTTTACCTAGTAAGATTGTCAGAAGGGGAGAATTGGGCACAAAATCATCCTGAATTATCTTGTAGTGTGAAAGGGCCTTTACATTTGCCAAAAATATAACTTTTGTTTTTAAAAAACAAACTAGGAAGCCCAGCCAAGGTGAGAGGAAGTAACCCAAAAGTAATATAACACATTACTCTCCATAAAAAAGTAACTTCTTATGTTATATGGTAATGCAACTTTTAAAAGTAACTTTTTGACAAATCAGTGGAGTTTGAAATGTGCATCTTTGCATTGACTTTGTATGTAATCTACTCACGCAAATAATTAAATTCGCGTTTGGTGTGAACACGCCATTAGACGTGGACTAAACAAGGGGGCGTGGTAACTGGAAACAAGGAGGCGGAACACGAGGAGCACATGGCAAACACAATTCCAAGACAGAGCCATGTGCTCAAACACACGACAAACATGAAACAAAAGACAACACAGACAAGGCTGCCGGGCAGAACCCTGACAGAGATCTTGTGGAAATATATTTGTAGGTGATTTGTTATGTCTTTCAAGGGAGTTATTCATTGACACTGTAACCTTTAGCAGCATTATATGGCAATATAGTTTGTAAATACCTGAAACAATATGAACACTTATTTATAGCCACTATATGTACACATTAAAGATTGATACATCTTACTGTACTCTAATTGTGGGTACCAACTCAATACAGTATTTTTTTCCAGATAAATATTAAATTTTTATATTTGCTTCAGCTTCAACAATGACAATAAAAAAGCCAGTAACATTCATTCTGTAGTAATGTCTTATAATGCAATGTAGACTTTAGACATGACTGTAATTATTGTATATGATTTTTGTTTATTTTTGTTTATCTAAGGGACAGCATCACAGATGCTTTCATAACATTTTACCTTTTGAACATATTTAGTTAAAGAATTGTGAACAGAATGTTTGTTGGGTTTTCATACTTCTATTCATGTGGAGTTTAAGAAGCTGTGGAAGGATATTTTGTTAGATGACAGTATCTGTAGAAGCTTTGGATAAAAGCATGGGCTAATCCATGAATGTGTTTGCTGACAGATAAGAGTGATTGTATGTGGAGGGCCATGTGTTCAGCCTCATTTGAAGGCCCTTGAGGAACAGCCTTGACAGGCTAAGAGATTGTTGTGGCCTTAGATGGACAGCCAGTTGTTGTTTTTAACATGAGAGACAGGTGAGCAGGGCTTGAGCTGTGGGCTTTAGTGCTGTCACTTAAAGTGGAACTTCTTTCTATAGCCTAATAAAAAGAGTATCAGATGTTTGAGATCTATTCAGCCACACATGAAATAGAGAATCAGGAAATGAAAGCTTTAGCATTAAGTTCTGCCAGGAAGACTTAATTGTTACGTCACTCTACCTTTTCATCCAATCACATTCCAACACTTGTGGTATAAAAGATCGGTACTTACTCATGTTTGAGTTCGCAGATGCTGACGCTTCAATTCACCACCATCCTCCCCACCTCCTCAAATTGAATTCCTCCCTCCATCCTCCTCACCACCACCACCAGGATGGTCCCTTCCATACCTCACGGGGGTCGGCTGCGCCCCTGCCTTGATCTTCAGGCAGGATATGCAGAGTCCGGACCCTCAGATTGTGAGCTACGGACGCCAAAGAACTTTATTGCTTGCTGGGTTGCTAATAAATGGATAATTGTCACAGTATTTATTCTCCCGAGTCTTTCTGGTAGAACTATTACGACCAAGAAGCCAGAGATAACTGTGTTAAGGGGGGAAAATCATTGAGGAGGTTAATTCATAATTTATACTTTAAAGAATTAATGAATTAAAACTCCTTGGCATGCATGAGGCTATAATGGAGAGCTCTGGATCTTGTATTCGTGTCTGTACTGGGCTGATTTCCAGCTTGTCGTTATTCACCGATGAACTGCTCATTAATAAGTATATTTTTCTCTTCAATGATAAACTGGAAGTGGGTTGACTATAGTTAATTGACATTTACATTTTAAATATAAGACTGATGTTTTCCATCAATTGACTGTATCTGTCCGAAAGGAAATTACAAAGGATGTCTGGGAAATACAAATACAAAATTGCATGACACACTAGTCATGAATAAAACTAAGGCAGGGGGGTCACATTTCTGGGAAAAGCTTCATTTGTATTGGCCTCAAGGGCATGTTTGACAATGTTAACTCTACTAATTTGAGGGCACAGTGGCCCCTAAAGCCATTTGTTGTGGTGGAATCCACTGCCTGCTCTATTTAACCTTTGTTTTCGAAACCTAAGATGCATCAAGAATGTGTGTCCGTCATCAACCATTTCTTCACCTGCTGCCTCTGCCGGTCCCATGGCCCGACCAGCGACATACAGCGGCGAGGCGGAGGATTGCAGCGGGTTTATATTGCAATGTAATCTCCATTTCGAAATGCAACCTCATCTCTTTTCCACAGATCGAGCTTGTGTCGCCTTTATGATCTCTCTCCTCTCCGGACGCGCTCTTCAGTGGGCTCAATCGTTATGGCAAGTAACGCTCCAGTCACAAACTCATTGTCTGCCTTCCTACTTCACTTCAAAGAAGTCTTTGCCAAACCACATCCGCTCTCTGTTCATGATAAACTTTTTCAACTTCGTCAAGGAAATCAATCTGTTAGTTCCTACTCATTGCAATTCCGTACTCTTGCAGCTGCAAGCGGATGGAACGAAACTGCCCTCCTCACTGCCTATCGTCAAGATCTTAATACTGATGGTGATCCACAATGATTGTATGGGATTAGAGAATTTCATCCAAAAGACCATTCGAGTCTCCCAACGCCTCTGAGCTTGCTCACTGCATCAACCCGCTCTGCATCCTTCACCTCCGGTACCATCTGTCGCCCTTCCAACACCAGAACCGATGCAGGTAGACTCATACCATCTCACTCATGCAGAGTGTCAAAGAAGATATATAACCATCTTTGGCTGTACTGTGGGGAAGAAGGATATATAATTTCCAACTTCCCCATTCGACCCCCACGCCCAGCAATGAGTACCATCCAACTTCCACCTAAGATTGCTTCTCTAACCCGTACCACAGTATACATTATAACTTCTTGCTCCACTGTTCCAGCACAAGCTCTCATCGACTCCGGCTCAGCGAGCAACTCAATGTCAAGAGGAAACGCTGTGACCAGAACCTAGAAATCCATACCATCCTGGGAAAGCCGCTGGGTCGTCACTTCTCCACCACCATGACGCTCCGCATCGGCTGCCTGCATTCGGAGAAGATCTCGTTCTTGGTGTTGGAAGGATCCACTGCTGACATCATCCTGGGACGCCCATGGATGCTCCAACATGAACCCCGGATCAATTGGAACACCGGTGAGATCCTCCAGTGGGGTGAATCCTGCCACCACGGACGTCTGGCTCCCATCACCAAGATTCCTCATCCTCCTTCTCGTATCAGCTCTGATGTCTCATCTATTTTTATCTCCCTAAACTCCACCACCAATGAGAGTCCTGAGACCGACAACAAGGTGGAGATTCCTCCAGAATACCAGGTGTTCCAGGTGTGTTCAGTAAGCGGTTGGCAACCCAATTACCACCACATCGGCCATGGGACTGTGCCATTGACCTGCTACGTGGGGTGATTCTACCTAAGGGTCAAGTCTATCATTTGTCCATACCGGAGCAGAAGGCCATGGAGGAATACATCCAAGTGGCACTCCGACAGGAATTCATTCGACCTTCGACATTCCCTGCCGCTTCCAGCTTCTTCTTTGTGGCTAAGATGGATGGAGGCTTGCGGTCGTGCATTGACTACCGGATTCTCAACTCCCAAACCATCAAGTACAGCTGTCCTCTTCCTCTGGTCCCAGCAGCCTTGGAACAGCTGCGTGGAGCTCGTATCTTCTCCAAGCTGGACCTGCGGAGCGCCTACAATCTGATCTGTATTTTGCAAGGGTGACGAATGGAAGATGGCCTTTGGACCCCCGGGCATTATGAGTAACAGGTCATGCCCTATGGCCTGTCCAATTCACCTTCAGTCTTCCAGGGCTACATGAACAAGGTATTCCGAGATTTCCTTCAAAGGTTTGTCATCGTGTACTGTATATCAACAACATCCTGATATACTCGCGTAACCTGGCAGAACACCGCCAACACGTGATGCAGGTCCTCCATCGTCTGAGAGAACACCATCTCTACCTAAAGCTGGAGAAGTGCGAGTTCCACACATCCTCAGTTCAGTTCCTCAGATACATCTTTTTTTTTAAACAAAAGGGACAATACATATTAATGAACATTTTCACAAATGTAAATATGTCAGATTATAGCCTTAGGCTAATTTCCATCTGCAGACCCCCTGGCAGGTTGGTGTTACACACAAGTTAGTAAATACATACAGATACACTATAAACAGACTATATACAAAGAGACAAGGAGACAAGGACAAGAACAGTGATCACATCATGTTAGAACAAACAATAACAACAAGAGTGGACAACAAGGGACATATAGAAAACAGGAAAGCATCGACTGTATTGCACAAACCACAATTTTGCACATGCCCTGACTGACCTGATATTGCACTACCCATATTACACCATTCTATATTGCACTGACCCGCATTACACTGACCCCTATTGCACAACCCATGTTATACTGACTCTTATTGCACAACCCGTATTACACTGATAATTGTATCCCTTTTTGTAATACACTAACTCTGTTTTTTATGTCTGATATATAATGATTAACTAAACATGATCACATGTTTGTGTGTCCCTCAGCCACACTTTTAAATTACTCCTAAAGGTAGGAAGACTTGTGCTTTCCCTCAATGACAGTGGAATACTATTCCAGAAGCTCACTCCCTGATATGACAGGACGTTCTGTAAAAAAGCGGTCCGCCTAAATGCCAAGTCACAATCACCTCTCATAATAGTCAGGGGGCCAATTCTGAAAAGGGCTTCCGTTAAGACTTTTGCGGACATGTTTTGGTACAAGCTTCACCCTATTTTTTTAGTTAGAAGACACCCATAGGTAAGATATTAGGGTGGTTGTCAAGCTGATTTTATTTATTTTTTTTGTGACTTGTACAAGCAATTTCAGGCCAATTTTTTGGTTTCCTGCTCAACACGACATGCCAACAGTAAATGTTGAATATCTCCACAACCACAAGGACCATATTCATAAAAATGGTATCAAATGAAAGCCAACACTCATGGGATGTCTGCTGAAGTGTCAGAATGAACATGTATTGTACAGTGTAAGAGACAACAGAACTAGAACATGAAAAAAACAATATCCGCCTAAAGAGAACCAGTTTTCAAAGTGAATATCAGCTTGGAAACATAACCTAGTATCCCAAAACCTCTATCAATCAGTACCCATATCTATGGGAATGAGTCAAGCCAAGCAACCACAAGGACCATATTCATAAAAATGGTATCAAATGAAAGCCAACACTCATGGGATGTCTGCTGAAGTGTCAGAATGAACATTTATTGTACAGTGTAAGAGACAACAGAACTAGAACATGAAAAAAACAATCTCCGCCTAAAGAGAACCAGTTTTCAAAGTGAATATCAGCTTGGAAACAACCTAGTATCCCAAAACCTCTATCAATCAGTTCCCAAATCTATGGGAATGAGTCAAGCCAAGGTTAAAGCTTGTAGGGAGAGACAGTGCAATGCTGCACAAGTTATAATACTTTAATGTCAAGGCGGAAATTTAGAACTGTAGATGATGGTCTATGGTGCTATTTGACTTAATTAGTGTACCAGGTTGTAACACAAATTAAATTTAATTATCACTAAAGTTATTAATTCCATCCTAAAAAAACTGCTCTCTCACTTCTTTAGGGTTAGGGGTTAGTAACTAGTTAGTAGTAATAACTATGTAATAGTCGTATGGCAAAGGTATGTTTTTCCCCATCAAAGCAGTGGCTCTCAGGTTGACAGAGGTTGGCTCTCAGGTTGCAGTCTCATCCCTTTGAGACTGAATGGATTGAATAAGCAAGGTCAAGCTAAGCACAATGCAAATAATGGTGTGTGTCTATTATATTGCAAAAATATTGCACAGTATTATACTACAATAATCTCCAGAAAGAGCACAAAGACACCACTTCCTGAAAAATCAAAGGGCTTTATCTTGGCTGTATTTTCCATATTTGTCTTGACAAATGAAACATTACAGAATCATAGCTGATATAAAAAATTCCTCCAAAGGATTGTCAGTTTTGATTTCATGGTGACTTTAACGCTAACAGATGGTTGTACTCTGCTGAGATATACGGCAGTCAACATTTGAAGTGGATCAAACAAGTTCATCAAAGTTGTCCTAAGACAAGAACGGGTATTGTTCAAAATGTATGTATAACTTTGATGAAAGATTTTGATCCACTTCAAATGTTGAATACTGTTTTTTATTTTCTGAAAAAAAAAAAAATACTTTTTGTGTGTTTCAGATCAGAATATGGCAGTACAAGAATCATCAGGTATGTTTGCTACTATTGTACATAATGTCCATTATAGTGCACATCACTTATTCATATGATTACATTATTCATGATTTGACCATTAACATTACAAAATTCAATTCAATGATAATGACCCATGTGACTCATTGAATCATATGGAAATCAAGATGAATGACAGCAAAAATATGGCAAAAAACATATAATTATTTAAATAATGTTAATATTAATAATATAACTATAATAACTATGCCTAAAAGTTTACAAATGTTAATTAAAAACTAGATTGTTTTGCATATGTCATTCTGGATAACGGATGACATGTCCTGGCTAGCAGAGGTTTTCTGTTATCCAGGAATGACAAAACAAATAATTTTTCTTTATAATCAGGCACTAACTTAACCACCTATGGAAAACTACAACTTAGCTATAATCACTTAAAGTAATCTTTTTGATCAAATAGATAGTCTTTTAATATAAAAATATTATAAATGTTTTATTAGTGTTGATATTGATGATATTAATGATTGACATGATATTGCTACAAAATGCACCAGTGACCAAAAAGGTCAAAATATCAACATTTTAAGAGACACTTCCTGACCTTTGCACATGTTCTGGTGCTTCTTCAGGGTCTTCTTTTTGATACAATATTATGTCACATGACATACCAAAATGCATTATGGTCTAAAATGGTCATTGATGTCTGTTATCCAGGACTGACATTAGAGAAATCACACTTTGAGACAAAAGTCTTTCTGTCATAAACATGTAAATAAGCTTAGTATTATAACTTTATTTGTAGGTATCGTTGAAAACATCAGTACAATTATGCCCAAGTAGATTTTAAATACTTTTATTTATATTTTTTACATTTTGGGGTATTTTTGTATTCATATTTTAAGCCGGGACAGTTACCCGGAATGACATTTTGGGACTTTTGAGCTCAATAGTGCCTTAAAGATGAATTATTTATAATGAATTCTCACATAAGTAATTAAAAAGGGGGAAGTTGAGTCACTTAATGAGAAGTGCATTTAAAAATTTATACATTTTTAATATTATGAATATGCTTTGGACACCAGATTTGACAGGCCACGTCATTGACCCTCGTATGCATCACATTTGGTGACAGCGACGGTCCTCGTCCACTTCTGATTGATAGGAGCAACATCAGCTTGGACACGCTGCATGAATCGACCGTGATGCTGAGTGTGTGTGTGTGTGTGTGTGTGTGTGTGCAGAAGGCATACGTGTCTCCCAGTGGCGGTGCCGGAGGGTCCCAGCAGCCTGCGGTCGGCCGTGTGCAGAAGGACTGAGCCCCGTCGACAGTGGACGTCTGCAACCCTCGGGTCAGCCTTATCTACACTACACAACACTCATTTACAGTGCAAACAACAGTGTTTCATAGCACATAAAACACACTGTAATTATTCCCTTTGTCCTATTTTATAAAGTAAGTCACGATACATCAGTTCATTTTTACACCTTTATTTATGATAGTATATTATATTTCCTACAACATACAGAATTAACATCTTCAGTTCTATGCGCTTTATTAAATAAACACCCACAGAATGATTGTTTATAATGGCAGACATACAGTATTAATGAACAGAAGAGAAGTAAAGTGTTAAACTAACAAAGCATCAGCTAGATTCACTTCATGCTATACGTGTAAAAATCCCAGCAGGACATATAGTTCATCCATGTGTTGAAGCACACAGAACATGTGATAGGACAAACGCTCAGACAGTGATGAGTGGCACGTGGTTTGATGGGGGGAAAAACATACATTGAAAAACAAAACCGCACCAACTCTCCCTTTATACTGACCAAGCTCAGGAATCGCACTGATCATCAGTATTGCAGGTCTCTATGTCTATGAAAGTGTACACTGATCTAGTCACACTGCTGTCTAGTTGTTATGTTGAGAATTAAGCATGTATAATAAAGGTTCACTGTCCCACTTGAGCTTTCCTAGCTGGTGCTAATGTGCTTTACTCAGGCATATTAATGGGTACAGGAAGTCAAGATCTCATGTGTTCAAATATCTACAGAAGGTAGTGTCTAAAAACAACCGAAGTGCGACAACCGAAGCTGCAAAGAAAGAGTTAGCTTTCGTTATCACAGCACAAGTGTGTGAGAGAAGCAGAAACACTCTGCAGTTCTCCCGATCCACCAGATGAATCCGTAAAACACATTTCAACACTATTGGAGAGGCTGTGTGTTCATCAGTGGTGTTCCTGCTGAGGACAGGGTTATACCCGCTGCTCGCACTCCCTCCACACTCTCCAAACTCCTGCTTATTCCCCTTCTGATTCAGTCTGCACATTAAAGAGGATGTTTTGACTACATAAGTCTGTCATAGCTACTGATTTGAAGACCAAGTGCTTTCACACTCCTGTAGCAGAACTGACGGTCTGGGTGAAGGGCACGGTTAGCTGAGGCATATACAACAGGCCGCTTCAGTCCTGAGCTGATGTAGAGCTGTGCCCAATCTCAAACCAACTTATGATTCATGATTAATGTACATTGTAACGCACAGAAGCTGGGTCTATGGGGATCATACTCCTGAAAATAAAAGCAAATCTCACAAAGTAGCTGACAATAGCATTTATTGTATCCCATCTTCACATTGCTAACCCAGGAGATCTTCCCCTTCTGTCTACAGTCTTTACCAGAGTGCACACCATGTTAGCCTCACAGCATGTGTGTTTTAAAGCCGTCTTTGATTAGCCGTGCCTGATCCGGCTGGCACCTATAACAAGCCCACAGATAAATATCAGAACTGTGTAAAAGTCTTAGGCCTGTTAGATTTTCATTTGGTATATATATTTTTTCACATATATGATCTTTTGCATTAGTGTGCCAATGAGAAATATTAGTTTACATTTCCAAACTGCCCTGAACTGTAATAATCCGGTGAGATTTCTGTAATCACCAGAGAGCAACAACAGACAGTATGGTCCACAGAGAGATCTGATCTGAGTCCATCTGCGATTACATCAAGTTATACGCACTTATGAAAAATGCTGTAAATCGAGAATGCTTTCAAAAATCCTTTTTTTATTATTGTTTTAGATTGTATTCTTTAGATTTGCAGGAAGATTTCTTCAAGTGTCTTGGAATTTAGCCGATCTCAGTGTTTATCCTCCGTGTAATCCCAGATGGACTCTGATGGCGGGATCCGATCTCTGTGCGGACCGTCCTGTTTCAGACTACCTGTGCATATGGAAATCCATCCACCCATCCATCGTCTCTTCCTCTCCTTCTCACTCCTGCTTTTTCACCCATTCCTTCACTTCCCAAACTCTGTCACTGCAGTTCTGACCGACGTCTCGGACTTGTGCTGTCCAGGTGTGACTGGCCTTATGGGAGTGCAGAAATGATAACTGTACTCTGGATGTAACCAGGTCTGTAGATTAAGAAAGAAATGTTAGGCATGACAGTGTTTGTCCATAAGCATTTGAACTGAGATGGTCCCAATGTTTCGACACAGAACATTAAACAAAGTTTATTCAAATAAATCTGATTACAATTATCAGAAAAGTGTTAATTGAATTCAAATTCGTAACCTTGAGATCTAAGCTTGGTCTTCATCAGGGCCAGAACAAGCGTCCTCCACTGAGGGAGATGGAGATTCAGAAGATGAGATAAAAGTTAAAATTAAAATAATTATCATTTTAATCATAATAATAAACTCACATTGAAACCTAAATACTTCTAATAATAAAATGGTACTGAAAACACCCTGCAGGAGTATCTTACCGTTTGTCAGCATTGTCGGCATCGGATCCATCACTGCATTGCTGATGTCACGACGTGACAGAGTTGACCAATGAAATCGAGCCGTAGACGCAGGGTGTGGTTTAAGGGCCGAGGCTTGTGCTTAACTGGTTTGGAGGTAAAATCAGGCAGTGTGTTGAGATGTGTCGGGTTATCTGCAGTCCTGTTACTGTTCAAGATGTGAGACTTAAAGCTGACCTGAAGCTTTTCACTGACTGGGAAGAAAAGCCTCTAGAATCTTTACGTCTCATGTCCAGTAGTGTTCACTCCTGAGCGTAGAGTTAGGTAGGGCAGATTCTGGATCTTAGTGTTAGTTTAAGATAAAGATTGTGTAAGCACACACATAGATCATCTCAGAATTTCCTTAATGTATGTAGTGCCTCTGAATGTTGCAAGTTATGGAGGAAATCCAGTGAGGAAAAGAATTCATTTCTATTCTCAGAACAAACATTATATAAACACAAGAGATCTGCTGTATATAAAGACTATTCAGATGAGCACGTTTAAACTAAACAATTAATACCATCATTAATCTGACATGCTACTCCACATAGGCAGAACAGACATGCCAACTACTCACTGACCCGATGCAGACTAACAGATGTTTGATATCGTCGTGGTCTGGAGGGAGGTTTACATGAGGGAACGTGGAAATAAATGGAGGAGTGTGAAATCTGCAGTTATATCTACACCACAGATTTTTTTTCTTTTTATCTCTTTAATTTTCTTAAAGACAACACACACACACACACAATGTCACCAGAACAGCAACTACACAGGATAAATAACTCTCCAAACTTTCTAAGCAGTTCCATTGTACATGCACTTTGAACTAGGTACTTACACCCCTCCCACACACACACACACACACACACACACACACACACACACACACACTCTCTCTCTCTCTCTCACACACACACACACTCACTCACTCACACACATTATATACTGTACAAACTGTATATTATAATATGCTCTAACCCTACCCATACCCATATCAGAAAACTTTCTGCATTTTTTTCAGAAACTTTCTTGCGGGGGTCCTCATATTGTAATTAAATGAAAAACGCTATCAGTTTCACTATTAGCTTACTCTAGCGATGCAATCGCAACAACATGGATAACGCTGTTTGGCCTTGCCTAACTTTATATGACATAATATGCGCCATATGCTAGAGTTACACATCCCACTGCCATTTCAGGGCTTGAATTTCGGTGCGGGAATGTGGGGATTGCGCATAATTTAAACCATTCCCGCAAGGTTAGCTTTTATAGTGCGAGAAATTCCCGCACACTTCATCTCAGAACAAATGATTAAAAAATAAATTCACAGATGCGAGAAAAAAGATGTCAAACTGTCTTTTATTTTCTAATTTAATTCCTCAATCAGCGCTGGACCGGCAATTTTCTGTCTTCCGCTGAGCCCTGGCCGTAGACAGATCATATGTTTCACGCTGTCAATGCAGTGGTCTGCGTTGCGCTGATCTTATTCACACTATCGAGTGTAGGTGCTGCATTCTAACATTGAGTCATAATGAGCTGTTTGTGAAGAAATGATCCGCTTCCAAATTATATCATTTTAATCACGAAATTGAAACATTAAAAAACAATTTGCTCTTTATGGTGTGCGAGTGATAGAGCGCGGCAGCAACGAACCAACTGATCAGCTTGCAGCATAACAACATAGAATGCTCGGCCGAACAGCTGATCATAGCTGTACAGGGCGCCTTATTATTTTTCATCTCCATAAATATATCTAGTAGTAAAGCTAATGCAAGAGCTAGAAATCAATTAATCTTTTGCTGATACTTCCTTGTCATCATGGAGAGCGCAGTTGGTTGCAAGCAACGACAGACGCCACGGGAGAGCAAGCGCTTATGGAAAGGAGACAGCGGCGTGCTCGCGCTTTCCACTTGTTTTTACACATCTAAGGTGCGTTCCATTCGACAGGGTCCATACGCAGTGTTCACTGCTCCCCTACTCCCTATTGACTTCACTGACAATAACCGCTCATTTGAAACGCCCTGCAAACGTCATCAAAGAAAGTCAATGACGGGGTCGCCAGATTATGATATAACATAAATATATATAGGACTACATTCATATTTAAATTTTTATTATTATATTATATATTTACAATTATATTGCACTATTTTACAACTACATCAAATAAAATCACTTTACTTCACAAACTAGCTAAGCTGGCTGCATTCACTGAGGTAAATTATAATCATCAAAAATAGTATATGTAATATTCACAACAATAACCGTTAAAAATACTGTAATTTGTATAACAATGGCAAAATGTATGAATACTTACACACATACGTAAACTCCTCCATCGTTAGTTATGACCGTTCTGACTGGTGATAACGTGGTGCGTGAAATGACAGTTGGGTGATCATCGCTCTCCACTTCCTGTGAAGTGATGTATCGATGTTCCCTTATTCCCTATGCCGTGCGCAGTGCCCTTCGAACTGAATATGTTCGCTCCCTTCGGATTGGAATCTCACTTAAGATGGCGGAATCCGCTCAGTAAAGCACAATAGCTTAGGCTTTAGGATTTGGACCTGTCACGGTGGAGACCTAAAGTGCAGAATATCAGTAGCCTAACTGTCAGTGTGTGTGACTTAACTTGTATTCCCCCTACCTACTATACTTTACAGACAGAGGATGAGACGCCCCTACTTCAGGGAAGATGGAAAAACTTCACAGTAGAAGCAATAGTGTAAAAGTTGAGAAATGAGTGGTTATTTATTATACTAAATAACAGTATTTTAATACTGAGTAAAATAAAATAAAAAAATATATAAAAAATAAAAAATATATGTTTATAAATCAAATGTAAAACGTATAGGAAAGGTTTCCCTTTCAACCTGTAACCATCATAAAATGTTCAAACCCTTGTATTAACATCCACTTCACCAGAGTGGCTCAATAACACTTTGAAAGTTTTACTTAACAACATCAGCATATATCTGAATACACTGCAGATAAACCTCATATGCCAATAACAGCAGCATATACTTGTGAATGTAATTCACACAACAGTAACCTTCAGGTCTATTGTAACCTCAGCAACAGTTTTGCACAATACACTTAACAACACTCCATGACCAACCTCAGTTCAATGTTCCTTTTGGTTCGGATTGTCCACGTTACGTATGTGCCGACCGTACACCAATTAATAGAAAATGTCCATCACAAGAGTGTTGCTATCCCGTGTCAATGGTGGAGTCATGTGTGGCAGGGTAGCCTATTACTCCTCGACCGCACCGTGTATCAATGGCGTGAGAGATAGAGGGAGAGGGAGAGAGCAGGTGAGATGAGCCACAGACACGTCCCGGGCTATAGCTGTGAACTGGCTGGTTGTCTTCCTTCCCTTGCGTGAAAGCTTCTAACGTTGGCGACGAGCTAGTATAGCTAAATAATCGCGAGAACGTTTGCCTCGCACTATGCGAACTATACTTGTTGATGATATGACGACGGATGAATCTTCAGTACTGATGGCATGGAGTCTTCCGCTCTTACAGACGCCACTCAAACCGTAACTGTTCCGTAGCTCAGACCAAAACATGTAGCACACGCAATAACTAAGAGCTAAACTGTATTTACTTAATTATCATACCGAAATCTCCGTCAGCATGGGACCTCTTCGGACGCCGCCATCCTCTCTGTTGTTCTTTGCAAAACTTTTTTAGTCCCGCCCTCTCCTCTCCTCTCATTCACCAGTGTACCAGCATGCAAGTCATTGATTGGCCGAGTCTATGTCCAAGTTCCTGTGTGCGATTGGGTGAGAGTATTCTGGGGGATTTCTTCATGTTATCGTAGGAGCTACATATCAAGAAATATGTGCACACTCTGGGTGTACACCTACATTCCCCCTTTCCAAACCCTGCCACATCATAGACTTCACTGTTTGAGTCCCTTGCTAGACCACAGTGCATGTTCTTTTCTTTTTTTTTTTTTTTATACAATGTAACATCAATACATCCAGAACAGAAGTACACATGCATTCACTTCTTTTAGACTTTCGTTAGTGTAAAACAAAATCACATAACAAAACAAAACATAAAGGAAAAGGAAAAGGAGCTCACTTCAGAACATACCCCTCCCGATATCTAACAGGTAACTGACCCCTAGTGTTCCTCTGTGGGTGTCTCACTATTACAGACTCATTATCTGACTCCGAGTTATCTGCATCCTCAACTAAACCCCCCATAACAGATCCCTCCCCAGAGCTAGCATCAGAGGCTCCCCCACTTTCATGATCAGATACCTCCCCCAGGCTACCACCCAAGACTGCCTCTGGCTCAACATACCGCAGCTCCCCTTGACTAGCCCCCATACTCTCGCCTGGTGTTGGTGCATTGTGAAGGGTATGAGGAATGCAAACTAACCCTACAGAGTCAGGTCTGAACCAGATGCAGCTCTCTTGAGCCTGGGAGCAAGTGCTTCTCTAACAGGTGTCTGAAAGGTACAATGCTTCATCTGATTTCGGTGCACTACTTTTGACGGCCCCCCAGTTTCGGGCCTGACTGTGAAGACAGGTAAGTCGGGGTGATTCTGCTTGACAACTAAATATGGCTCTGGCTCCCACTTGTCTTGGATCTTGTTCCTTCCCCTTGGTCGATGATTCCTTAGCAGTACTCGATCCCCCGATCTGACAAGTGCAGCGCGTGACTTCCGATCGTAGAGCCGTTTGCGTCGCCGGGACGCATCCTGAGCGGCGTCCCCAGCCGCCTCTGCTGCCACTTTCAGCCTCTCGTGGTGGTCGAGGACCCAATCATCGAGGTTGTCAATGTCACTGGGCTCCAAGTCTCTTCCCCCCAGAATGTCCTGAGGCAGTCGTGCATCTCGCCCGAAGAGGAGATAAAACGGGGAGTATCCCGTCGAGGAGTGAACATGACTGTTATAAGCCATCACAAGCTCAGGAAGATACTCCTTCCAATTGCGTTTCCTCTCTGGCGTCAAAGTTCGGAGCATATCATGCATCGTTCTATTGAATCGCTCGCATTGAGCGTTGCCCTGGGGGTGATATGGGCTTGTACGACTCTTGGAGATGCCATAGATACGACAGAGTTCTTTGATGACACTGGCTTCAAAGCTGCGTCCCTGGTCTGAGTGAAGCCTAGAGGGGCAGCCATAATACACAAACCAGTGCTTGACGATGGCCCTGGCTGTGGTTTTAGCAGACTGGTCTTTCGTGGGTACAGCCATCGTAAACCGTGTGAACATGTCAGTCATGACTAACACATTCTCATAGCCACCCACAGACACCTCTAATCGGGTGTAATCCATGGCCAGTACCTCCGGAGGTGTGGTCACATTGGTGCATGTCAATGGGGCTCGGATAGCTGGAAATACGTCTTTGGCAAGTGCACAACGCTTACACTGCTTCACCCACTCATGTACGTCTCTGCTCATTGAGGGCCAGTAAAAACTGCGTGTCATACGTGCAAGTGTACCCTTCTGACTAAAATGACCCCCATGCTCATGTTCCATACTGAACACATGTTTCCGCAGAGCCTCTGGTAATACCAACTGGTGTATCTCCTCACCATCTCTGGGGTCACAAATGCTACGAAATAGGACACCATGACGGATGCTCAGTCGATCCCATTGTGATGCCAGTTTTTTTTTTCCTGGAACCATTTCCTGTAACTGGTCTTATTGGGCCGCGCGTTATATTTCGTTGCCCTTGCTATAGGGCCCACAACAGGATCCTCTGCCTGAAGTTGCTGAAGATCCTCCCAGCTATATCCAGTAACCTTAGCTGTAACAGCAGCTTGTGAAGCCACCTGCACACTCGGCTTTCTTGCATTTGTCTTGTGTCCAGGCCATAGAGAGCCAGGGAGGCTATATTTAGCCTGAATTTGTTCAAATGAGGATAAGGAGGATCCCACAAACAAATCCCACATCTTTTTAATTCCTTGGCGTGTCCAAATATCATAACCTATATCTGTCATGCCTGGCTCGAAGTCAGAGTTTCCTTGTATTGGGGAAAGCAAAGGAGTCAGTAAAGATCTTCCCTCCAACTTACGCACTGCAAACCATGCTTTAACAGTATTAATAACTATAGGATTGTTATTGCACAAAGTCCTTACAGATTTTATATTCTTACAGGACAAAAGACCGAGCAATGAACAGTGAGTATGAAATTTGTCTAGACATAACCAGACAGAGGTGGGATCCTCCTTCACCCATTCGGCTACAAACTTCAAATGTGATGCCAGTTGATACAATCTGAAGTAGTGTTGCACGGTGTACCGATACTTCAAAAGTATCGCGATACTCGGAAATTAAAAACGTCATGATACCTACATTTCTTAGTATCGATACTTAAAAAAATTGTTTTTACTAAAAACGCCTCCCTATGGACGTCTGTGTTTTTTTCCTGACGCACGCAGCAAAGAACCTGCCGCTGTCAGTGTCATGTGACAAAACACTACAGCGAGATGGCTGCATGTGCGAGACAAGCCATTCTCTGTGACGTAGTGATTCTAGATAATACTCCAGACTTTGGCTGTTGATAAAGGGAGTCAGCAGACAAAATATGAAGTCATCGAAGACAAGCTGTACCTAAAAACGCTGTCCGACAAGCAGTCACACTACCGTATCTTCCTCCCTAGGGATCTTATTTCACCTATACTGGAACACTATCACAGTGACCCCACAAGTGGGCATGCGGCATCTTTAAAACTTACAAAAGAATTCAGGATGTCGCATTCTGGCCGGGGATGTGGTCCGATATAAAACAATTTGTAAAGAGATGTGTAAAGTGCCAAACCCTAAAAACAGACCACCGGAAACCTGCTGGAAAAATGCAGAAGATTAACAGCACACGTCCAAATCAAATAATGGGTGTGGACATTATGGGACCACTACCCCGTAGCACCAATCAAAATTAATACCTTTTAGTATTTGTTGACTACTTCACCCGTTGGATCGAACTGTTTCCTATACGTACAGCTACAGCAAGGAGTGTTGCAACTGTGTTCAGAAAAGAGATACTAACAAGATGGGGAGTACCGGATTTCTTATATCCGACAGAGGTACCCAATTCGTATCTGCAATATTTAAAGAACTGTGTGAGAATTGGAATGTCACGCCAAAATTGACAACCGCTCATCATCCGCAAACAAACATGACCGAACGGGTAAATCGAACTCTTAAAAGTATGATTGCGGCATATGTGGAGGACAGTCATAAACGATGGGACCAGTACCTGCCAGAAATCAGGTTTGCTATAAATTCTGCAGTGCAGGAAACCACAGGAATGTCTCCTGCAGAACTCCACATAGGAAGGAAGCTACAGGGGCCAATGGATAAGATTCTGAAAGGTAGAAACCATGATCTGTCACCAAATGCACCCCACTATGACACTGTATATCATTTAAAGCAACTGCAGGCAAGAGCACAAGAGAACTGTAAGAAAGCCCATCTAAGACAGCTTCGAAATTACAACAAGAATCGAAGGGACATTCTATTCAATGAAGAGACAGGGTATGGATGAGGCATTTCCCACAGTCCAGTGCAAAGGACAATTTCACAGCCAAACTTGCACCAAAATGGAAAGGACCCTACAGGGTAATCCAACAAATGGGGCCAATAAATTACAGAATAGCACTGGAGTCTACAGGCGAAGATGTTCGTGTTGTCCATGTTTGTAATTTAAAACCCTGTTATCCAACATCCACTGAACTAGAACACAAAACAGACAAAAGCTTGTCGACCTCTTTCAAGAATCCTCTGATGAGGACGAAGAATTCTTAGGATTTTAATGTTTCAACATCTCATAAGGAACCATGAGATGTTTTGTCCAATGGAGGGGGAG
>FLSR01004883.1:34587568-34604319 GCA_900092035.1 Leuciscus waleckii | reverse complement strand
CTGTTTATTATTTTGGCCGGTAAAAAATATGCTTGGCTGGTGGATTTTTTCATCTACCAGTCCCCGTGGCAGGTGAGCCAAAAAGTTAATTTCGGACCCTGGGTGTAAGCCATCAGCACGGAAATGATAAGTTGACTTGCAGTCTCATGTTTCATCAGAATGTTCTGAAGTTCCCTGTTTACATCAGAAGTTGTTGCTTGTGGAAGGCTGCACGTAGTTATATGTGCTAATGTTGCTTATGTTTCTGATTATGGAGTCCCCCACTATCAGAGTCCTGGGCTCGGCTGCGCTCTGAGCTGAGTGCCGCTGTCTGCTCGGTCTTGAGCACCAGTTAGCATCAGTGTTAGCTACTGGCTGATTCAGTCTATGTTCGATCACATTCATCTCGTTTGTGGATTCCTCATTTACATTCATTAGTACTTCAAATCTGTTCTCAAGATGTATAGGCAGTGGTAGGAAAGTGTTTGCAATCCTTGTCATAGCCATATCTAGGGTAGAGGATGCTACTGCGGCAATATGTGATGCTTGTGCTATCGATTAGTGTGTTGATCTGCTTGTTTCTCTACATCAGTATGGCCTGTCGTGGAGCACTACATTCATGAGACTCACCGGCTGTATGCTGAGGGCGTCCATGACGAAGCTCTGTTGTGTGTTCCGTCTGGTTTGGTAGTCCCGTAAGTAACTTTGTTTCAAGAACTGCAATCCTTTGTAAAAGTCTGTGGCAGTTTGTGCAGCAAGTAGATTCTAGAAGAGGCATTTTATTTCTTACCCTTTTGGATGTAGGCAGCTGTGCTCCAAATCTTCTGGAGAGATTTCTCTTCTCCAGAATGTAAGCTGATGGCAGTGGGAGGCTGGTCGGATAGGAAAACCGCTTTTTTGTAGTAATCTTCCGGTCACAAAAATTTCTAGTTTTAACGTTGATGCCAAACTATGTCGATTTAGCACTGTGCTGATTTGCTGAAGTTAAAATTAGGAGATAAAATATAAAAGCGATAGAGCAAAGTGCGAGCAGTAAGCAACAGTAGCTAAGCAGGAAGCAGGAAGCTTTTAGAATGCCGCTGATGCACCCAGGGGGACTCCCTGCACTTTTCTGTGCAAAACTTGGAGAGAGACCGCTGATCTGTATTCTGAATCCAGCAGCAACTGCGAGATGAATGGAAATTTGCTTCTCTTATCATGAAGAGATGCTATGCTAAGGCTCAGAAGAACAAAATTGAAGTGTGTGATGCACGCCGGCCACATGAATGTTCAGGGGTATGGCCAGGCATGCAAATTACACATGCCAATTCCATTGGCCTTTACTAAATACATCAGAGGTGTTTGGGACTCCCAAGAGTTACACCTAGTGTCAGTATTTCAACACAACGTCGCAAGTGACCGACAGAAAGAGAACTAAAGATTAATATGACTGGAATAATTCCTTAACCATCCAGCAAATGAAATATAATATGGTTGCGGAGTCTGTCAGAAAAAGAAAATGAACTACTTATTACATTATCATTCTTTATGGCCCAGGCACAGTTAATTTCTCTTTCTTTGTCACTATATTCTGCCAGCACAGAAAGCTGATATGAGGCATAAATCAGACGTAAACGTCAAGCGCTGTACTCAAATATCCAACTGAACATGTTTGAAAAATTTAACATTAAATAAATAAAAATGTTGCAAGAAGTGTTTCGAAATTTACTACACAAATTACACAATGCAATTAGTGTGCCCTTCTTATTGTGTATATATGACTTTATTTATAAACATCAAAAAACAAAGTTGTAAAGAAAACAAGAAATTACTTTCTAGTAGGGGTGTGACGAGATCTCGTGTTACGAGATCTCGCGAGATTAAAACGCGACGAGATTTCTCGTCGAGGTGAAACTTTGTCTCGTGAGTTGTTGTGATATCAGTGATGGAGCGTGAGGGTGAAATTAGTATTGAAGATGCCCCTGCCACTTTTAAATCATTTGTGTGCCGCGGGCCAATCACACACACTCTCCGCGCGCACACACACACACACACACACGTGTCCCTCGTCACTCACTCGCACACACACACACACACACACACGCTCACGCACACTCACTGTTGCTCGCACTTTCACTCACTCGCGCTCGCACTCAACCCGTCGTGGAGGACCGTTAAAATTAAACATGCTAGTCTTTCTGTCGTGATTTCCTGAAGCATCGCAGACGCGTAGGTTATCGCCCACTATGACACACTATACGAAATGAAACGATCGAATCTTGCGTCCCGACGCCCGTTGTCCGAATCTCCACGAAACGGATCGTGCCAAAATCGTGCTAAAATAGTGTAATCTGAACCAGGCAGGTAATAAACATTTGACCTATCACGCAAAGAACCTATTAAAGCACTAAGACATGGGAACAGTATAGCTAACATTCACATATCACAAGGCATATCGACATCGCAATATTAAACAATGTTATCGCACATCGCAGCTTTTCCTCATATCGTGCAGCCCTGCTGCCCGAAGGTCTCAACTGCTGCCAGAAATCGTCGACATGCTTATATTCTTGAAAAAGAACATGACCATAATCTTAGGCTGTTCTGTGTATAGTTAATTTATCTCTTTTTCATGCTTTAAGAACATTTTTTTTTCTGTTTGAACTTGTAGTTTTGAGAGAGCAGTACTTTGATTATGGATACACACTTACTGTTTGCATTTAAAGTGTTATTTCAGTTATTTATATTCATTTTATTTATACTGTTTTATTTTTTTATGTTCGATTTGTGGAAAGGAGTTAGATTTCTAATGTGAAATCGTACAGGGGAGAAGCCAGACGGTAGAGTTTATAGCAAAACATTTTGCAGTGTTTGCATGTCCTTTACTGCATAGAATTAATTAAAATAGAAGTAAAATAACATTCATTACAAGTTGAATTCAAAATGCATCTAAATTGTTTTGCATTTTGTGATTTTCAGTTGAATAAAAGACTATTTTCCTTTCATATTCATCATTGAGGATTTCTTAAAAATCGTGTAAAAATCTCGTCTTGTCTCGTTCTCGTGAACCCAATCTCGTGTCTCGTCTCGCTCGTGGAGTAAGCGTCTCGTCACACCCCTACTTTCTAGGTCTTTCTAAATCAAAATGTCATGTTCAATTCAATGTGTTACTTGCTGTTTCTTTGTAATTATTTGTGAAACATACTAGCATACTATTTCTATATATACAGTTGTAAAATTATTATTCAACCCCCATTGCAAATCAGGCTTATTGGCAAAATGTACAGACTTTCAGCTGTTTGCAATGAACAAATCAAACAAAAGTAATTGAAATAACAAATGTTTCAAGCGGTTTCTGCAAATTCAACTGAAAATGCAACTTTTAATGACTTCTGCAGTCTCAAAATGATTTAACCCCCTGAATAAAATCGCTCACAACAGCAAAACAGGTGTTGTCTCAAACTCAACTGATGCAACTACTCAAGGGCTTCATTAGTTGCACTAGGTGTGCTTGAGCTAGAAAACAAGAAATACCTGAACTGGCTAGGTTTGTTGAGTGTCACATTTGACTGCATGTTAGAAATATGGCTAAGTCAAAAGAATGGTCCAAAGAGTTAAGAGAAGATATTATCGCCCTTCACAAACAAGGAACAGGATACAAAAAGATAGCGAAGGACTAAATGTTCCTAGACACACCGTTGGAAGCATAGTTCACAAGTTCAAAGTTAAAGGAACAGTGGTTACACTACCTGGACTGAGCAGAAAAATGAAGCTATCAACAGCTGCAACCAGATTTCTGAGAAAGCAGGTTCAGAAAAGGCCTTGAGTGACAGCAAAAGACCTGCCGCAAGACTTGGTGGCAACAGGCACTGAGGTTTCAGCTTGCAGCGTAAGGCAGGTACTAAATGCATGCCAGAACTCCAAGACGTACACCACTACGGACCCAAAAGAACAAGAAAAGTTGGCTCCAATTTGCTCAAAATCAGTGATCAGCGGTATGTCTGGAGGAAGAAGAATGCAGCAAATGCTGAACAGAAAACTGTCTACAGTTAAGCATGATGGTGGCTCGGGGCTGCTTTGCATCCTCTGGCACTGGAAACCAGCAGCATGTGAAGGCAAGATGGATTCACTGAAGTATCAGGAAATCATTTGAGAAAAAGTCATGTCGTCAGTGAGGAAGCTGAAGCTTGGGCATCATTGGACCTTCCAACAGGACAATCATTCCTCAAATTCCACCAAGGCTTGGTTGCAGAAGTAGTCCTGGAAGATCCTACAGTGGCCAACTGGCCATCACAGTTACCTGACTTGAATCTCATAGAAAATCTCTGGTGGGATTTAAGAAGCTGGTTGCAGCACGCAAACACAAGAATATTACTGAACTAGAGGCCATTGCTCATGATTGGATCAGATTTCTCAGGAACGCTGCCAGAAGCTGGTGTCTCGTTTGCAGCAGGTCATAACAGCAAAAGGGTGTTCTACTAAGTACTAAAGATGCTTGACATGAAGGGGTTGAACAATTTTGAGACTGCAGAAGACTGCAGACTGTCATTAAAAGTTGAATTTGGGGAAACCACTTCAAACATTTGTTGTGTTGAGCCATTTCAATTACTTTTGTTTGATTTGTTCATTGCAAACAGCAGAAAGTCTGTAAATTTTGCCAATAAACCTGATTTGCAATGGGGGTTGAATAATTCCAATACAACACACATTATATACCATATACCTACACCATTTTTTGTGTGAACTGAATTAGTGTTAAATAAATGGCTTATTATTGCAGTGACATACTTGTACATGCAGCAGCAAATCAGAGGAATTGTGCGTTAAAAGTCCTTTTTACACTGATGCATGTGCGTCAAACTCTCTTATCGACATGTCTGACACCCCAGAGGGGAGATCTATAACAATTATGTAACCAGACTCACTGGGGGGAGAAAAGGCTACAGAAAGGTTAATTAGGCAAATTCTCAGAATGCTAATGAAAATGTGTCATTGTTTACAAGTCAGAGAAGTTCATTGAAAAAAGAAGATATATGTGTTGGTATTCAAAAACAATTAGGGAAAACAGCTAAATGTATAGCTATTTCAAGTGGAAAAAATGTAGACTACAATTCAAAAGTTTGAGGTCAGTAAGATAAAAAAAAAAAAAAATCATTGATAAGAGTAAAAAAATTGTCTTTATAAATAATTAATTAATTAAATTAATTAATATTAAAAATATCAAAATATTAAAATGATTTCTGAAGAGCTTTGCTTTGCCATCACAGCAATAAATGACATTTTAAAATATATTCAAATAAATATTCAAATAAAACAATTACTTTAAATTATACAAAAATATTTCACAATATTACTGTTTTGATTGTATTTTTGGTCAAATAAATATAGGCTGAACATAAGAGACTTCTTTCAAAAACATTAGCTAAACAATTTAACAATCCCAAACTTTTGAACAGTAATATATATTTTACTATAAACATGTTTCCATTAATATGTAACATTTATATACTTTAACTTTCAACAAAACAGCTCACAAGTAACAATGGCACATGCCAGTTCAGGCACCTGAGAAAACAATAAGGCCTGTGAAAAAGCAATAACTCTATTGCAAGAACAGAAAAAAAACAGCAATTACTCTAATGTTACATAAGTTAATAGCTTATATAACATATAGGCTGCAATCATCTGTAACTTCACATTGGTTCACTTAATTTGAAACTTACCTCACTTACGAAACCAGTGTAGGGACGCAAAAGAAAGAAATCAGCACCTTCTACTGGCTGAGCCATGTCAGTGACAACACAGTTACATTTTCACAATGACCTTGATATTTCTTCATTACATATTGTGTTACATAGGCTCGTTAAAAACTGAAAAATCTGCAATATTATATTATATTACTAGGAAAATGATTGTATCATAACTAAAAATAAAATGTAGGGGAACAGAAGACAAGCAGTAACTCTAATCTAACAATTGTTTTTAGGTTAAAAAAAAACAACAAGGCTCAAAAGTAATATTTGTTTTTCTGCCAGCTTCACCACAAGATTATAATTTTGATTAGTAAAACATTTTTAGATGTGCCAGATATAAAAATTCATTAAATGTTTCATTTTCTTAACCAAAGAATAAGAAAGGTTTTTAACATTTTCAATCTAATTCTGGCTTTTAAAAAAAAGCACAAGTCATTCTTACATTTTCATTTATGTCAGCCAGCTAGGTTAAAAGTTTAAAAAAGCACAATTTGCATCAACAACGCACAATGCAATGCAAAAAACACAAATGTTTTGGTTTGCAAGGCATAAAAACACATGCACAAGATTAATGAATGTAAGATCAACTGTCCGAAACCCTCTTAAACTGGCCCTAGGCCAGCGGGCTTTGCTTACTAATGAGCTGACTGTTATTATTAATTAAAATATATATGTGTTTTAATAAAATGATAACTAAACTCTTTTAGTATGATGAACTGTACAATATTGTTGCCATTTTTTGGTTTGACTCTCACCCATGTTTTCCAAGTCACTGTTACTATATGTAACAGTAGTAACTAAGGCCAAACAGTCGAGTTAGTCATCAAAAGTATAGAATTTCAAACATTTATATCAAACATATATATATATATAAACAAAATATTAAAGAAGATAGACTCAATTCAAATCAATTAGTGGTCATAACTCTTTAAGATGATAGGAAGTATCTTTGACTCACAAAAATAGTTGAGGGTCTCCTCAATCTGCTCGAGGTGAGGTCTATGCGTGTGTCGGGCGAGATGAGAGGCGTGTGGATCCAGTCGTCGTGCTCATAGCCATACACACTGTCTGCCCTCAGCCTGTAGACCGGCAACTGCTCCTCCAATAGACTGATAATCTCCACCTCAGGGAGCTCTGTGCTGTTACAAACATCTACAACAGAGACCCAGAGAAAGATGTGAAAATCAACACTAGTGCATCTTATGCATGTTGTAATGAAACGATGCACGTTCTGACCTGTGATTGTTTCTGCGTCCCTGTAGCGGGCATGTGGTGCTAAACGCACTGGTTCCTCGGTTCCTTCACCTACATACTGCTCTTCTGGGATGGGTCTGAGGTGCACAGGTTCTGTAGGGTCTGTTCTCGAGAACTCAGAACTGGACTCGTCCAGCTTGGCAACTTCTTAATGAGATACTAGAACATTCCAGCTTTGGCCCTCTATAAACAAACAAACAAAGACCAGTGAGATTGAAGATTATAACACACACCACGATTCAGTATTAGAGTGATCTAAGGATTTTGTGGACGAATGGTTCATCAACAACCACAAATAAGTAAGCCTGTTTGTAATTGTTACAGGTATCAAGGCTTAGTGTTGAGAAATTGTAGCATCAGTTTTCATCCTTCTTGATAGTTTTGCTGTTAACTAATGATACATTAGGCATTATTCTAAAGTAGGACCACCAGGTGTAACAAGGGGATTCCTTTTAATAGTGTTTATTAGACTATAATCTAATAGTGGGTAGAAACAAATATACAGTCCATGATGTAAATATACATTAAAATACAACATTTTTTATATTTTCCTTTGCATTTGGTACAATCAATGACAATATAAAAAAAAAAAGTTATTTCATTTTGAATTTTGCAAACAACACATCATTCATGCATACTATATTCCTCACACAACAAACACACACATTGGTTTTTCATTTTGCATGTTTTATTTTTATACTGTGCAAATTGTATTCTATCCCCTAATTCTCAAAGAAAACTTTCTGCATTTTTACATAAAAAAATCATTCTGGATGATTTATAAGCCGTTTTCTGTCTGTGTGTGTGTGTGTGTGTGTGTGTGGATGTGTGTGTGTGTGTGTGTGTGTGTGTGTGTGTGTGTGTGTGTGTACAGGTTTTGCTATATTTGTGAGGGCCAAATGTTCTCACTTAGGCTATATAATGAAATATTATGACAACCGACAACACAACCCTCACAGAAACATTTGCAAAACACTAGATTAAAAAATATATATATATAAAAATAATAATCTGTTTTAGCCGATTTGACCATTTAGTGTTTTGCAAATATTTCTGTGAGGGCTGTGTTTAGGGGTAGGGGCTGATTTAGGCGATAGAAAACATTAACGTGAAATAAAATCAATGGAAATCTATGCAAATTCCTCACTAACATAATGAAACAAACACGTGTGCGTGTGTGGGAGAAAATTAAAGCTGCCTTTATAATTAAGAAAGTGCCTTGCAAAGGAATTGTCGTATGGGAGTCCTTGGTATCAAAACGTTTGAAAATCCCATACCTACATCAACATTTAAAATTACAGCCATGATTTTTGCCTACCTGCACAGATCACACAAATCCTGTGGAATAAAAACTCATCTTACATAATGAATTACAAAAATATTGGATAGGTATTAGATCTGTGTACATATTGAGATTATAAAACACAGAGGACAGCCCTCACACACATACTAGTTCATATGAGATCATGTGGTTTGTTTTTGTAATGGGCGTGTCTACGCATGTGTCGTCATGACGTTCCTCCGCATCTTCTGCGGTACCTAAACCTTGCGTAAACAAACAAACTGATATTAAGTCATTAAGATTGAACATCTATATTTCATTACAGCCCACCTTGTAGCTAATAATCTATATTATCAAACAAAATAATGTAATGAGTTTAATACCCTCTAGATAAATAACTCTGGATACTTACAAGTGAGGAATCCCCAGTCAATTTGGAAATCTTTTTAAACATTTATCGTCGTCCGGATGATGCGCGCACCACAGATTATCTGTCCCTTCAAGTGAACGACGTGGCAACGAGAAAGCAAAGACTAGAAATGTGTATTTGTACCTAGGCAACCCAAAACCTAGATTGTCGGATTGTTTTACTACCGGAATTTAGATAACGTCTTCAACAGCAGTCCTCGAATCTCCAAAACCAATATGAGATAGAGTCTTCAATAGCAGTCTTCCAAAACCAATCAGATTTAGTTCTTAGTTCCTCTGAGTGCTCATATTTTGCACATCCTGTACAGCATCCTCTCCTGTATCACCTCCTTTCATTCTCAATCTGTGAGCGCCGCAAAGTTCGTGACGTCACGCGTCAAACGTTCCTACAGGAGCTGACAGCACCAGAATGTCACACAAAGGACGTGACATCATTTCTCTGTGTTTGTTTATAGGGCTAAATATTATAGATTTCCTTATTTGATTTAATTTATGTGTTATTTATTGTCAGTAGAAACGGGAAGAAGAGGTATGCGTCGATATTTAATGTCAGACATTTTTAATGCCAAACATCTAATTAACTAGATTTCTTAAATTTAATATACTTTTTTTTAAAGAAATTATATTAAATGTAGGTGCTGTAACTGTTTATTTTAATATTATTCTTAATATTAACACACAATATTTTATAAAAAATAGTATACATAGAAATAGTCCTGTGTTATAAGTGCACAAATTCATTTAAGTCTCGAATTGAGTACGATTTCATAAAAAATGCATACAGAACGAATGTAAATGTTTAATTAATTGTTTTAGATAAAGCATGTCACGCTACAGGACAATGTTGTCACACGTCAACTCGTCATGTACAGTTTCATTTTCTATTTAATATGGTTGAGTAGTGCTTTGACATTGTGATTTGGATTTGAAACTTGCCTGGTTATTATGATAAAATAATGGGGGAAATTTCAGAGGTTATACAGCAATTTCTAAGAAGGTAAATCTAGAGGAAGAAGACACATTAAACATATTAAAATCCCCAAGGTAAGAATTTATTGCATTTAGCCTGTCGTATATGTCTACAGGAACAATTGATAGTTAGAGGTCTGTGTGCTAACATGCTGATTTTGTACTTAAGGTAAAAGTGTGTCTGTGGATCTATTTCACAGCTTTGCTGCTGAGGTTGAGTTTCCTCTGCACACCAGAGTTGCTTGCTGTGTGTCTGTGGGGCGGGGCAGGAATGGGAGGCGGGACAGGATCGAGCGGAGGGAGAATGTGTCCGTCTTTGCGTGAGAGAGCACGGATCTCATCACTGAGAGCCTCAATGTCTTGAGCTTGAGCCTCTACCAGCCGCTGCAGCCTCTGCAGTTCCTGTTTCTCTACCAGACGGCCTTGGAACTGACCCACCTTAAACAAACACACACATTTTGAATGTCTGTGTCCTGCATATGAATTCACAGCTGCAGGTGCAGCTGCTGCTTAACTTGTGAATGAACTGCAGTAAATTTGTAGAAATTCAACGGAAATGTAGTACACCAAATCATGTCAGATATCTGTCTTTATTAATGTGAAGAACTAAAGAAAGAAACTGATGAAATACGAATAATGAAAGAAAAGAATACCGTCTTCCTCTGTTGGGAGTTGAGTTGGTCGTCCAATGCTTTTTTCTGGCTAAGCAGGCTGTTCATGTTACGTAGTCTCTCTGTGTTCTGTTTAGTGACTTCGGTCAGTGCCTCTCTTGCTTCAGTAACTTTTGCCTTGCACACACACAAATAATAATGAACAATTGCTCTAGATTGGCACATTTAACCATAATAATTGACTCATAACATGCACTACTACTGTGTAAGTTTGGAGTCAGAAAGTTTTTTTTGTTTTTTTTAAAGATTACTTTCAGCAAGGATGCATCAAATTGATCAAAAGAGACTATAAATACATTTATAGAAGATTTATATTTCAAATAAATGCTTAAATACTTAAATTCATCAAAGAACTCTGACAATAATAAAAAATATTTCCTGAGCACCAAATCAACTTTAGAATGATTTGACACTGAAGACTGGAGTAATGGCTGTTGAAAACTCAGCTTTGCTATCACAAGAATAAATTACATTTAAAATATATTTATGAAATTAAAATGTATTAATATTTCACAATACTACTGCTTTTATTGTATTTAAAAATACGTACAGACCCCAAACTTCTGACCGATAGTGTAAAGCAACCCCCAAACAGTCACAGGTTCTTTGTGTCAGTGTACCTCCCAATGTTTGAGCTCCTGTGTGTTTTTGGCGTCCCGTTCTCTGACCTCTTGTCTCATCTCCTCTACCTTCCTGTTGCCTGAGAGTGTCTGCAGAACTTCAAGTTCAACCAGCTTTCCAAACTTCATGAGCATCAGCTGCTCGCAACGTACTTCTGACTCTGCAAAGAAATGTATGTAATGTATTACTTGATACACTTAAACTAATACCTCAAGTTTAAAGAAATATAACTTTGTATTTTCCCTCAGTTTGTAAAAAAGACTGGAAATTGAGTTTATAAACATTTTAAAATTGCCTAGATAATCCTATCAGGCAAGTAAGTGTGTGGTTTCAAATAGTCATCATGTATGCACATCTCTGACCCTTTGTTCTGGCCTCCATATCTTTAAGGTCATGTCTGAGCTGTACGTGTTGTTGTTTGGCTTGTTTATAGAGTTCTCGCTGTTCAGTCTTCTCCTCCTTTAACTCTTTAAGGCGCTTCTGCAAACGCTGTAGATCAGCTGTGTTCAGGATCAGTGCTGAGTCAAGCTTACCCGGCAAGAGACCATCGTTCACATATTCAATCTGCTCAGACAAGGAGAAAGAGAGAGACTTGATATTGGTTGTGAGTTACACTTTAGCAGAGGCTGAGATGGTAAATATATGTACAATATAACATAAGATAATCAGTAAGTACAGTATGTGTAATTATGTTCACACCTGATGCAGTCTGAGTGGCACCACCACATCTACTTCATTCAGCCTTTGCTGCTTTTCTCGATTAATGAGCTCCAGATCGCCCTCTGCTGCCTTGCGATTGATTTGCACAATCTTCTCCTGCACAAACAAACATATACTGTCTCTTTAGGGTGTTCTTTTGAAAACCAAGAAAAAAAAGAAAGGTGGGAGTGGAAAGAAATATCTCTCACTTTCTTGGCCAGTGTGTCACACTCCTTCTTTAAACTGTCAACAATTTTTATCTCCTCTTGCAGCTGCTCCTCCACATCCAGATGATGTTCACGCAACCTCAGTGTGTTATCAAAGAGCTTGGGATCACAGTCTGAAACACAGAGACATGACCTATATTTTATACTTTGAACAGTAGTATATACACTCACCTAAAGGATTATTAGGAACACCATACTAATACTGTGTTTGACCCCCTTTCGCCTTAAGAACTGCATTAATTCTACGTGGCACTGATTCAACAAGGTGCTGAAAGCATTCTTTAGAAATGTTGGCCCATATTGATAGGAAAGCATCTTGCAGTTGATGGAGATTTGTGGGATGCACATCCAGGGCACGATGCTCCCGTTCCACCAATCCCAAAGATTCTCTATTGGGTTGAGATCTGGTGACTGTGGGGGCCATTTTAGTACAGTGAACTCATTGTCATGTTCAAAAAACCAATTTGAAATGATTCCAGCTTTGTGACATGGTGCATTATCCTGCTGGAAGTAGCCATCAGAGGATGGGTACATGGTGGTCATATTGCTGAGGAACTCGATGAGTTTGGTCTGGTTCTTCAGCAGGATGTCGAGGATGGGCTGGGTCTTGTTCGGATTGGCCACAAACACCTGAACGCACAGAGAGAGAGACCTTGTCACTCAGAATTTTGAAGCTTGAGCCAAGTTTTGGGTTGGTGAAATAATAATAGATTCAAACCTTAAACACATGGAAAGCCTCAAACTGGATGTTGCGGCTCTTGTCTCTCAGTAGGTTCATCATGAGTTTGAGGTTCTCTGGTTTGCTAATGTACTTCGTCATTATAGTGAAGTTGTGTCTGTCCAAAAGCAGCTCTCCCAAAAGCTGAAAGGAAGAGGAAATACATAAAACACCAGAAGCACTTAATAATAAAGATCTAATGGCTACAGTAAACATGCGCACAGTTCAGTTTAAATGCATTGTAAAGCTGTGCAATAACACAACAACTATACACACATATAGATGTGGCACTACTGTTCAAAGGTTTGTGGTATTTATGTGTAAACTGTGATAAAAAAAAACTTTCAGGGTTCTTTGATACATTTTATTTATATGAAGAAATAGAAATATTTTGTAACATTATAAATGTTTTTACTGTCACTTTTGATAAGTTGAATGTATCCTTGCTGAATAAAAGTATTAATTTAAAAGTGAATTAAAAACTGACCCTAATCTTACTCGTCCCAAACTTATAAGCAATATCACACTCTTAGCCGTGCGATATCACTCTATATCAGCACAGCAGGCTGTGATTTGGCCGTAGGCAATCACAGCCATGCTGATATAGAGCCATATCGCACGGCTTAGAGTGTGATTTTGCGTTTATACAACAGTTCAACGGTACAAGTGTGTAAATAAATAAGAAACAACAATGGAGTGTTTTTAAAAACGGAGTGTCTTTTGAGCGGAACTACTTCCTTCCGCCACAGATTCAAATCTCAAATTGACAGTTAAACAGTTGAGACCAAGTCTCCGTTACTAATTCTTTAGAACTAGCAATGAAGGAACGCTGAGTTGCTCATTGAAGCTTATTGTATGATAAAGATTAGAGTAGCCTATTATAAGAGAGAGATCGACTAAGTGAGTGCATTACCTGCATCTAGGAGAAATTCTTCAGGTCAATCTTTTATTCATAATCACAAAATCAGTTTGAATGTCTGCTGAGGAAAGCGATATCTTTGTCTTTGTCCTTTTAACAGTTAAAAGAATAGTTCACTTAAAAATGAAAATTCTGTTATCATTTACTCACCCTCAAGTTATTTCAAACCTGTATAAATTTCTTTCTTCTGCTGAACACAAAATAAGCTATTTTGAAGAATGTCAGTAACCAAACAGTGCATGTACCCTATTGACTTCCATAGTATTTATTTTTTTCCTACTATGGAAGTCAATGGGATACATCAACTTTATGGTTACTGACATTCTTCAAAATATCTTCCTTTGCATTAGCAGAAGAAATAAATTCATACAGGTTTGAAAGAACTTGAGGGTGAGTAAATGATTAACAGAATTTTCATTTTTAAGTGAACTATTCTTTTAAGGGGATCTCCCATGGCAGCGCTAGTTAATGCAATGTAAGTTGCGTCTTAAAAGGTGTTGTTCGAAGTAAAAATAATATCCTTTTTTACAACTAGTGGTGGAACTGAAAACAAAATTAAAAAATTTTCGGATCAGCAAAAAATATATATATATACAGGTCCTTCTCAATAAATTAGCATATTGTGACAAAGTTCATTATTTTCCATAATGTAATGATAAAAATTAAACTTTCATATATTTTAGATTCATTGCACACCAACTGAAAGATTTCAGGTCTTTTATTGTTTTAATACTGATGATTTTGACATACAGCTCATGAAAACCCCAAATCCCTGTCTCAAAAAATTAGCATATCATGAAAAGGTTCTCTAAACAAGCTATTAACCTAATCATCTGAATTCACTAATTAACTCTAAACACCGGCAAAAGATTCCTGAGGCTTTTAAAAACCCCCAGCCTGGTTCATTACTCAAAACCGCAATCATGGGTAAGACTGCTGACCAGAAGGCCATCATTGACACCCTCAAGCAAGAGGGTAAGACACAGAAAGAAATTTCTGAACGAATAGGCTGTTCCCAGAGTGCTGTATCAAGGCACCTCAGTAGGAAGTCTGTGGGAAGGAAAAAGTGTGGCAAAAAACGATGCACAACGAGAAGAGCTCACCGGACCATGAGGAGGATTGTGGAGAAGGACCGATTCCAGACCTTGGGGGACCTGCGGAAGCAGTGGACTGAGTCTGGAGTACAAACATCCAGAGCCACCGTACACAGGCGTGTGCAGAAAATGGGCTACAGGTGCCGCATTCCCCAGGTCAAGCCACTTTTGAACCAGAAACAGCGGCAGAAGCACCTGACCTGGGCTACAGAGAAGCAGCACTGGACTGTTGCTCAGTGGTTGCTCAAATTTTGCATGTCATTCGGAAATCAAGGTGCCAGAGTCTGGAGGAAGACTGGGAAGAAGGAAATGCCAAAATGCCTGAAGTCCAGTGTCAAGTACCCACAGTCAGTGATGGTCTGGGGTGCCATGTCAGCTGCTGGTGTTGGTCCACTGTGATTTATCAAGGGCAGGGTCAATGCAGCTAGCTATCAGGAGATTCTGGAGCACTCCATGCTTCCATCTGCTGAAAAGCTTTATGGAGATGAAGATTTCACTCTTCAGCATGACCTGGCACCTGCTCACAGTACCAAAACCACTGGTAAATGGTTTACTGACCACGGTATTACTGTGCTCAATTGGCCTGCCAACTCTTCTGACCTGAACCCCATAGAGAATCTGTGGGATATTGTGAAGAGAAAGTTGAGAGACGCAAGATTACTGACAGAATTTTCATTTTTGGGTGAACTAACCCTTTAAGGCCGACTGCACGTACCGAAAAAACTGACAAACATCCGGTTTCTTCTTTATCAACTGTTCACTTATGGCATAAATGAGAGAATACTTGCCGAGACGGGTATTTTGACCTAATTTTGGGTCTATGTGTCCGTTCAAGGGCAAGAAAATGCGAAAGAGGAATCAATTCGGTGTTCGAGCACTATCTGAACGCGCCTCTCTCTCTCGCTTCAGGTGCGTGCGGCTGAGGTACAGATAACGCGCAAGTCCCGATTTTGGCCTCTTCTTCTCCGTTTAAAATAATTTGAATGCGTAAATTGGCAAACAAAACACGTCCAAATTATAAACTTTCACTCTATGTTGGTTAAATTTAGAAGTTAATCCGCGAATCACATGCATGTCGAACCGTGGGGCCTGAACCGTACGGATAACGGATCAACTGCGATCCTGGGGGTTCCACCCCTATTTACAATATTGTTTCAGTCCCTTTCAATATAAAAATCTTTGCTACTGACTCACTCATAAAGACAGTCTTTACTGCCATCTAATGGCGCAATAAATAAATGTAACTTTCACTGAAGTCAAAATCACAATCACTAACGGACCCTTTCTTAATACCAAATTATATTTATCTAAAATATTATTATTGAAAAATAATATTTAAATAAACAATATTGGCCATTCTAAAAGTATAATAAGTTTGTACAATAGGAAATAAACAAGCAAACAATTCAGTCAAAAGTACAAAAGCACTAGTTATAGAACAGGATTTCAGTTAAATAAACTTTGCCCTTGGCCAAATCGACTTGCTCTGGAACAAGTAGATTAATAAGAGCAAAGATAGCCTATATATTATATTCAAAATGAATTATACCTCCTGATTAAACTATCTACATAAGAGGCGAGCCAGTGGTAAATTCCAGAAGGACTGACCGAGATAAAGCAGTTCTCAGTGGGTATATGAACGGCCGCTGACGGTCTGGAACTCACATCTTGGAAAATGTCTAAACAAATTTGATCTTACTTGGTGGGCACACACTGTCGTCCAGGGGAGCTCCAGTCTCAGAGTCATCATAATCCTCATCATTATCCCTGTCTGATTCTTCATCAGAGTCTTCATCGCTGTCATCTTCATCATCTGTCACATCATCACCTGATGGAAGGAGTAATAAACAAAACAAATATTACATTTAAATCACGTGTTCTATATTTCAACATGACTCTGATGATGGCAATCTCTGACAATTTTATGTATATCCTAACTGTTCCTCCATTGCATTACAGTTTACCCAAAAAATCAAGACAAATGATATATTGCAACCTGAAAATAAAGACCATTGAGCTCATTTTACCGGTTCTCATTACTGCATTGTGAAATACAGAGTTCTCATTACATAGAGACATTAAAAAAATATTAATATATATTTAAAGTACTTGGACATTATGATAGCATGAACTGCCTTTAATTTATTAGAAATGTAT
>FLSR01004883.1:34534931-34587209 GCA_900092035.1 Leuciscus waleckii | reverse complement strand
CTTTACTAAGAGTAGGTCTGAAAGGCG
This sequence comes from Leuciscus waleckii, assembly GCA_900092035.1. NCBI lineage: Eukaryota > Metazoa > Chordata > Actinopteri > Cypriniformes > Leuciscidae > Leuciscus > Leuciscus waleckii. The sequence continues at coordinate 34,587,182 of FLSR01004883.1, read as the reverse complement.
TTGTGAATAACTTTTAAGAGAAAACTCCTAGCTAAAATCTTTTAGTGCGATTTAGGAGTACTCCTAGCGGTAAGATCAAATGCTTTGTGAATACGGCCCCTGTACCGGACACACACACATCATACAATCCCATGCACAAATAAAACACACCCACCCTGATCTCTTGCTCTTCCTGTATATAGGTGCTCAGTCGCTCCTGTAGTATGTCCTCTCTCTTCTCGAACTCCTTCAAAAGCAGCAGCTCCTCAAAAAGGGTCACATGTCTCAGATCAGCCAGTTTCATGTACACATCCAACTCTTGCTTCTCGTGACGCAACACACGTAACTCAGCGTCGAAACGCCACATTGCCTCCTCCATCTGCTGAAAGAGAGAAAGACATTTGAAGGATTGTGATAAATAAAATTCCCCTCGATATTCCTAATGCACATAAAACTCACCTGTTTAAGAAGTTTGTCCTGCTGGTACAGGTTTTTGGTCTCCTCAACTTCTCTCATCTCTTTCTCTAGCTCTGTGAGCTCCTCTTCCTGCTTTTGAGAGACTGTTTCCACACCTTCGTCCTCCATTGCGTGCTCTGAGCCTCAGTGTGTGTGTCTTGCATCTCTTGTTCAAGCAGCTCCAGGATGTTCTCCCCATTCTGTTGTTCATCCAAACCAGTGGAAGCCATCTTGGCCCTAAGAGCGGCGTAACGCTCCAAGGTTGCCCGGGTGTATCTGTGTTTCCTCTCGGGCAACTCTTCTGGCATTAAGACAGGCACAGCTGGCAGTGGATGGCGCTTCTCGGGTGGCAGGTGCTGCTGGATCGCCTGTAGCTGCTCCAACTTGGCATGGAGCTGAGACACGATCTCCACCTTACTGTCTCGAAGAGCCATCACACGAGAGTTCATCTCAGACTTCATCTCAAAGATCTGTAGCATACATGAAAAAACATACACCACCACATGCTGTGTCTGCACATCTGTTAAATCAAACCATTTAGTAGACCATAAGAGCTTATTGTCGTACTAAGATTTATTTTAGTTAAAAAGACACCAAATCATTTAAAGAGGACCTTACACTGTTAGTACATTTTTTTATTTGTTTTTTATGAGCACAATTCAAATTCACAAGTTTTTTTTTTTAAACAAAATTAAAATACCAAAACAAAAAAAAAAAAAAAAAAATCCAATTCAGTTTTTCATTTTGATGAATTTCAAACACTCTCCTAAAATGTTTATTTTTTATTTTTATGAAAAATATGCAAAATGGAGGAAATGTTTCAAAGGTTTGGGGCTAGTAAGAATTCAGCAACGACTTATTAAATTGTTAAGGACATATTAAAATATTAAAGAGACAGTAAAGATATTTTATAAGATTTTTATTTCAAATAAATGCTGGTCTCATGAACTTTTTATTAATCAAAGATTCCTAAAAAAAAATTATCACTGTTTCCAACCAATTATTAAGCAGCACAACTGTTTTCAACATAGATAATAATAAGAAATGTTTCTTAGGCAGCAAATCAGCATGTGATTTCTGAAGGATCATGTGACACTGCAGATTAGAGTAATGGATGCTGATAATTCAGGTTTGCTATTACGTGAATAAATAAAATAAAATTTAAATATATTGAAATTTAAAACATTATTGTAAATTGTGATAATATTTCACAATATTACTGTTTAACTGTTTTTTAATGAAATAAATAAAGCCTTGGTGAACATTAAAGACTTCTTTCAAAGAAGTGTATGTTTAATAATAAAAATAAAAAATTATAATCATTTCCATGTTTTACTTATGCATTCTGACTGAGTATTACACAGTTCAAGTTCACTGTCTTATTATTTTTTACATTGTGGACATTTTACATTTCTATTTAGGAAAGTGTGATTTTTGCTGATTCAGTTGTGTCATTCACCTTCTTCTCCAGTTCCACTAACTGCACTCTCTTTTTGTCCACGTTCATCCTCAGGTGTTCAGGAACAGTAAAGTCTTTCGCTGACTTCAGCTTAAAGTCGCCCATTTTCTCTTTAGCCAATCGAATCGCTTCCACATCCTTAGGGTCCTCGTAGTCCTCACTGGGCTTTGAGGCATAGCTGAGGAAGCATTAAAAATGTTACACACATAAACACAGAGACCAAGAGACACACACACTGGCATTCACTCACAGTTCTGCCCACTCTTTTTTCCTCTTCTCTATCATGGCTCGAGCTTTCTCTGCCTTCTCCGCAGCTTTGCGGAGTTTCTTGCCTCTCTGTTGCCCAGTTTACGAGACCCTGACTGCATCCTTCCTGACTGCATCATTGAATCTGTTACCAGCTCATCCTGCACTGCTTAGAAAGAGAGAAGTAGAACGATGAGTGCACACATACACTCTAAAAGTCTAAGTGTCAAGTTAACACACTCATCCTGTCTCACGTGAAATGTTGCTGGCTTCTTTGCCAGGCTGTGCTTTGTTCCGCCAATGCTCTTGTTCCACGTTTGCGCTCTGAGAGGCCACTGTGCCGTGCTGGTGCAGATGCATTTGTATGGCAGGCAGAGCCAACAGTCTGTAGTTGGAGATCTTATGTCCATTCTTAAACGCATACACCGTGACCGTGTCCTGCACCACTGACTCCCAGAACCTACAGAGACAACAGCAACATGAAAGAATAACAAAAGCTCTGTACTCAATTGTTTCTTCCTACAAATCAATGAGAATAAATTACATTTACAAATTAAGACGTTCGCTTAAGCGAATATATTTTTGTGTATTCATTTTAATAGCCCTATATTGTATTTCAACAGCTGTCTCATTTGCGTCTATTTTTATTTTTCCTTTAAAAGCTTTATTGGAAACATCTAAGACTAAAGGGAGAGTTCGTTAAAAAATTAAAGTTTTTAGCTTCTCAGATTTATATTTTTGTGTATTAATTTTAATAGCCCTATATTGTATTTCAACAGCTGTCTCATTTGTGTCTATTTTTATTTTCCTTTAAAAGCTTTATTGGAAACATCTAAGACTAAAGGGAGAGCTCGTTAAAAAATGTAAGTTCTGTCATCATATCACCCTCATATCGTTGACTTTCTTTCTTCTGTAGAACACAAAATACGATTTTTAAGACTGTTTCAACTGTTTTTGTCTATTCAGTTAAAGTCATAAGAGTACAATGTTGTTTTGGACCCCATTGACTGTCATTGTATAGCCAGACACATTCAAAATATCTTCTTTTGTGTTGCACAGAAGAAAGTCAGTCATACATATTTGGAACAACAATGAGGGTGAGTAATGATAACAGAATTTATTTGGTAACATATTTGGAGATTTAGAGAAATTTGAAGAGAAAGTGGTATTGAAAAGAAAAAAAAAACATGTAAATAGAGAAAAAGTGGATATGCATGGATGTATAGTACATTGTCTGTAGTTTTTTTAGGCCAATCCGGTGTTTCTCCTCCTCCCAGGCTAGTTCATTCCTGACCTCCATCACTCTTTCTTCAGTCTGTCTTTCAATCTCCTCGTGGAAGCGCGTGTCCAGTTCAAACTCCTACAAACACCCATAAAATATTATGTTAGATTATTGTGTCAATGTAATCATTACACTGCAATAGGTGAGTGAGCGGGGAGGAGTGTGAGAGCTGTGCACCGAGCGATGGAGGCGAATGTGTTCAGGAAGGCTCTGGTTCTGCTCCAGTAAAGCTTGAAATCGCTCTGCAGTTCAGCCAGCTTCTTACGCCGCTCCTGTTTCCTCTCTTCAGCTTCCTTATGCATGCGGTCCAGTTCCAGCTTCTGTTTAGCTGTTTCTATGCTGCACACACACACTTATGCTAACTAAACAAGCACCATGCATGATAATAGAAATGGAAATTCTGTCATTATGACTCTTACAAAATATGATTATATACAATATACAATATATATATAATTATTATTACAATATATTACAATATATATACAATACATAAATATTACAACTGTTTTCAACATTGATAATAATAATAAATGTTTCTTGAGCACCAAATGAGCATATCAGAATAATTTCTGAAGGATCATGTAACACTGAAGACTGAAGAATTGGCTGCTGAAAATTCCGCTTTTCATCACAGGAATAAATTACATTTCAAAATATATTCAAATAAAAAACAGCTATTTTAAATCGTAATAACATTTTACAATATTACTGTTTTACTGTATTTTTGATCAAATAAATGCAGCCTTGGTGAGCATAAGAGAGTTGAATGGTAGTTTATTTAGTTTTGTGTGAAACATTTTAAAGATTATTTACAATTGACAGTACCTCTGTGGCACACTTGGCGCTATGGCACACAGAAAAGCACGGAGATAAGCACTGCTCTTGTGTCTTTGTAAGTAGCAAAAACACAAGCCTTGACCCTATTGCTTGCTTTATTTACATATAATATATACATTATACACAATATACACATTGTCACCTGTAAGCAGATGGATCCTCTATGTCCTGTGCTGCTTTCTCCAACTCCAGCCCAACCTGTTTTCATGACAGAATAAGGTGGTAAAGTTGAAACACATAAGTACACACTAACCCACCCACAAACATACATCTACACTAACCCGTGGAGAGGGCACTTTGGCATGTTTGAGTTGCATGGCTTTCTGGAGCTCCTCCTCTGGCAAACAGCTGAAGGAAAAGATGTTGCCATCCTCTCCTGCGGTCAGGACAAACATGTCATCAAAGCTGAAGCGGAGGTGGCCACACGGCCGTACTGATTGTCATGGACGCTGAGGGCCCAGTAAGCCTGCATGGAGCTGAGCTGATGGTCAGAGGCCTGTACAGGGTACGCTCGAATACTGCCATCCTCCATGCCACATAACAATAACTGCCTGCTGGAACTAAGACAGGAAGAATGAGAAGTAAGGTGTGGAAAATATCATCCTTCTGATTAATTGCTGAATAAAAAAAAATAAAAAAATTGAATCCAATAAGGAAACTAATAATGATTTCTCGTTTCCTAGGCTATTAGAGAAACACATGCACACATAGACACACCAAGTGTAGAGAGAGAAAAACCTTACTTGAAAGTGATGGTGAGAATGGGGTTATGGTCTGTGTCATGCACAGGTAAGAAGAAGAAGGGCTCATCTTTTCTCTCTAATGGATCTTGAATCTGCTCTTCAGAGAATTTACAGTGGTACAGATACCCTGAGTCATAGCCACCCTGAAAGAGAGAGTGAGAGAAAGAGAAAGAGGGGCATTTCAGTGACACACACAGCACATTTATTAGTAACATTGATGTTAAAAAGTCTGGGATATGAAAGATTTTTTAAAAGAAGTATCTTATGCTCACCGAGGCTGCATTATTTGAGCAAAATACAGTAAAAAAAAGATCACCATTTGGAGTGCCAGTGATAGCCACCAGAGGGCACTCCACCCCTAACAATTGCCACTCAGTCATGGACTTCATTCCCCATAATCCTTTGCCTGGACTCATCATAAATGATTGCATTCAGCTGTTCCTCATTACCTTGTCAGTCTCAGCCTATTTAAACCATGTTCACAGCCTTATTCGGACGGTAACTGCTTCTCATGGAGTCGTAAGGTATTTTCAACATTGATGCGTTAGTTGGTGATTTTATTGCAGTCCAAATCCAGAATGTCAGCGTTTTTCTCCCACCACCTGTGTAAAAATCCCCAGCCGAATTACCTACTGTTTTTTTGACAAACACCAAGGTTGTGTGGTAATTTAATTGCCGTCCGAATCCACATCTCTGAGTTAAGAAGAGATCGCTTCAAAATTCACTGTTTAAATCCTTTTTGATCACTGCCAAGCACCGTACGTAAGATAACTGTTGCGCTTCACCATAATTTGCATACTTTTTAAAGATGTTCACTTTTATTACTGAAATGCTGGAAGATATTTACAAGAATAATATTTCATCACCGCTCCACCTCAGCGAAAAGGAGAAAGAGGAAAAAACATTTGAAATGAGCTGTTATTGTGGCAACAATATTATGATGCAATTTTAAAATATGTAGGCTATTATGCACAACATTAAAAATACAAACCAAGCAGCTTTATTTTTACCTCATGTAAATAAGAGGCAGCATTAACTTGTTTCTGCTAATTTCCATATTTTTAAAATGACATAGTTTTGAGATAAAATGCAAGACAGAAAACCATTTCAAATATAGCATACGTGCGTCTAGCTTCCTATTTTTACAAATGAGATTTAAATAATTAAATAATAAATAGAACATTATTTTCATATTATTAAATTAAATACGGATATTTACAGCAGACAATCATGTGACTGACCACGTGGGCAGCGCGTTTGTGGGATTACAAAACTCGCTCCTCCACCGTCAATAAATCAATTTTTTCATAATTGTCGTCCGAATAGGGCTAATTCACTGCGAGGTTTTGCAAATTCTGCACTTCTAAGCCTTTTCCCTGGTTCATGTCTCTTGGTTTTTGGATTTCTTGCCTGTTTTTGGATTACCCTTTTGCCTGTGTTTCCTGCCTTGTTTGCATGTTTGGATTGCCTGCCTGGTTATTGACCTGTTGCCTCTATTTTAGATTACAGTCTGGATTGTCCCTCTAATAAAAGCTGCGCTTGGATCTCCAACCTTTTGTGTCTCGGAGCAGTTTGTACAAATATTGTGAAATATTATAACAATTTAAAATAATTGTTTTGAATATATTTAAAAAGCAATCTATTCATGTGATAGCAAACCTGAATTTTCATGTTCAGTGTCACATGATCCTTCAGAAATCATATTTGCTGATTTATAATCCAAATCATAATATGCTGATTTGCTCAAGAAACATTTCTTATTACCATCATTGTGCTCCTTAATAATTTTGTGGAAACAATGATATATTTTACAGGATTCTTTGATTAATAGAAATAACTGTTCAGCATTTTACTGTCACTTTTTGATCAATTTAATGCATCCTTACTGAATAACAGTATTATTTTCTTTAAAAAATATCTTACTAACTTTTGAACAGTAGTGTATGTCTGTGAGTGTATTTATTTACCATAGAAAGCCAGAATGACCCTGGTGTTGAGTAAAAGCCACAGTGTAGAGGACTGGGTTGAGATGGAATGTAAAGAGGAGGCAGTTCCACTTCTTCCTCATCTTCTTCTTCCTCTTTCTCATGTAGTTCCTCCTCTGTGGCATCTGGCTTCTGCTCCAACAGTTTCTTCAAGCGTTCCTCCCTCTCCTTCTTTTTCTTCTCTTTTCTGGCCTGCCTGAGTGCTACCTCTGCATCTCTCTGAAAACACACATGCATCGAACATTAAACATCATAGACATTATTACTGACCATTGCTATGATTTTAATCATTTTGTTTGTATCATCACTGTGCATATAAATAATTATTAATTTAATAATATAATCCCAATCAATAGAATTAAATGTAGAAAAATAGTTTAAAAAAATAATACATTAAAGTTGTTGGTTTTTTGAATAATTGATTTTAAAATAATACATTTTAAAAGTAAATAAAATATGAATGAAAGCTGAATACAACAAAATAAAACAACAATACAAACTTAAAGAGAAATAGCGAGAGAACGGCAAAGAGAGAGTCAGTGGATAACCTTAATTCGGGACTTGATGCTTCTGAAGTAGAAATGCATTGTGGGAAGTCCTGAAAGCTGGAAGGTGTTTCCACCAGTCTGTGCTCCAGGATCAGGACATTGAACTTCCACCACGTGACCATTTTGACAGAAGATCAGCAAAGTGTTTTTTTCCTTTAAACACATACACAAAGCTTCAGTGCACTACAATAAATCATATGATACAATCCAACAAGAGCCTCAGTGAGTTGCACAGTTAAAGGGATGGTTCGGAGTAAAATCAACCTAGGGTCCTTTGCACCATGACCTCGTGCCTTTTTTCCCTTGGTCGAACATTATTAAAGTTAGAGCTTATTTAGAGATATCAGCTGAATGGCTTAGTGCAGGCGCTAATGGATCCAAGGATGTATCTCGTAAATTACCCCACTAATAATGCCCAGAATGGTACCAATCTTCTACAGTAGTACAAATAGGTTCTGTACTCATAAAACGAGGCATTGGAAAGTTTGTAAGTACATCAGGAGTTTATTTACATAACACTGATATCTCTAAATTTAGCTCTAACTTTAATAATGTTCGACCAAGGGAAAAAAGGCTTCTGGGGGGTTGTTTGGCTCGAGGTCATGGTGCAAAGGACCCTAGGTTGATTTTATTCCGAACAATCCCTTTAACTATCATCATCACTCACATGTGACTGAGGTGACCACTCCAGGCCTTGCACAGGCCCTGGGACAGTAACAAACCCAATTGGCTCATATGTTTCTCCCACCGCAAAGAAGAAAACAGTGCTGTCTGCACTCTAAAGACAGAGAGAGCAAAATAATTTAATATTAACAGCCAATATTCCGACACAAATCATGCTCACTCACTCAACCCTTACCCCAGTAGCCATGATCTTTCTACTTCTCTCATAAGCGATGGCAGTAACAGTTGCATTGTGGGGCTTGAGAGCTTGTCTAAGGCGGAGTTCGGCATCTCCAGAGCGTGTGCGCCCTGCAACCCTGTGCAGACTCTGAGGGTTATACAGTTCTAAGAGACGTACCACACCATCATCAAACCCGACAACCAGCAGACCCCCAGCACTGTTCAGCTGCGGAGACAGACACACTCTCCATCAATATCCAATATGCACACATCCTGGTACTATACTGCTTATCAGACAATATTAGAGACTTTTAAATGTATCTGTATTGTTTGATATTGGATATTTATTTGTGAAAGCCCTATTTTTACATATAAGTTACCTTTGCGTCATCAAACACTCACTTAAAGTTCATCTTTAAAAACACTAATAATTTATAACACTGATAAATGTAATCTTTGTCCAATCTCAAAATGAATATCCATTTTTCATACTGTAAATCATAATGTTGTTTCCTAAATTCACTTTCAATTTCAGTGTTATATTAGTAGTATTTATATACATTTACAGTATTTATTAATCATTTGAATTTTTTTATATATTTTTTTCATTTTAGTTTAAGTCTTGGTAATTTTGTTATGTGCATTTGTCATTATATATATTTTTTAACATTTCTATATATCTTTAATTTATTCTTATTTTAGTATTTATTTTAGTTATTTTAGCACTTCAATTTAAACCTATTTATTTTATTTAGTCCTATTTCAAGTTTTAGGTTTAAGTTATTATTAAGTATTTATGTTTTATTTTATTTCAGCTTTATTTCAATTATTAAAAATTATTTTCGATAGTTTTACTTTTAGTGTACAACAACACTATATTTAAATATTTCAGTTTTTTGTGTATTTTTTATTTATTTAGACAAAATTGTAAAGAGTTTCAAAATCAATACTGAGTTTCAATGTCGCCTCTGGCTTGCTTAGTAGGGAACACTTAAATTCAACAATATTATTGACACTAATGGATGAGAACTGAACTGAGCTGAATAACGACATCACTGTTTTTCTGCAGAACTGTTTTATAGATGAAATGGACTAATTTAACAATTTTTTCTTTGCAAAGGAACTGAATCAACACTGAACTGACTTTAGCTGAACAATGACACTATTTTCTTTTAGAGCTGCTGTACAGCCGAAATGAACTCTTTGCATCATTGAATAATTTTCCTGTTATCACTGTTAAGCTGCTTTGAAACAATCTGTATTGCCCTATATAAATAAAGGTGACTTGACTTTACTTGACTGTTTATTGGTTATTGGCCATCACATTAAAATAATTATCAGCTTATATTATCTTCCAGAATTTTAATATTGGACATCCCTATGCACTCACTCCTATGATGCACAGAGGTCTCCAAGCATGTTTCTAAGAAGTTCATTTACATTACCGTGTCTGAGGCCCAGGTGAGCGTTGTCCCTCCTTGATTGAAGCGACTTATCGTCAGCTCTTTCTTTGAAAGAAAGTCAAACACCCTGACAGAGGCTGGGTAGGATAAAATGGTATTTGTTATTATTTACAGAAGCACATTATGTAGGTATGTGGGTATATGTTTGGTCAATGCAATATTTTTTCTTACAGTCCAAGGCTGTAGTAGCCATGAGGTGGCTACTTTCAGAAACATCCATGCCCTGAATGGCACCAGCATGAAATGAAAAGAGACACTTTGGATCTTGGGTCTGCAAAACAAAAGACCAGAAAAAATGCTAATAGGATCCACCATGAAAAACAAAACAAAAAACAGATTCATCTTTTAACCTGTTTAACTTGACTCACAATGTTGGAGAATGAGAGATCCAGTTTCCAAATACTGCCTTTAGAATCCTGTTAAAAATCAAACCCACACACAGACACAAAGATTCAGACTAGGTCCTGGAAGGTCATTGTAAAAAAAAAAAACACATACATACATACACACATACATTCATACGTACATAAAGCAAGTTCCACATCTAAAAGAAAAGATTTCATACCTGAGCAAACCAGTTGGAGGTTTCTGGGATGGAGCTCTTGACCATAGAGTACAAGCTGACATTACGGCCTACTGTTATCTCATTCATGGGCTCAGTCTCAAACAGGCCACTCTCATCAACTGCATCTGCCGTGTCTATGGTCTCCAAATTCCAGCTCTGAGGAAAAAGATGGAGAAATTGCTTTAAAACCTTTCAAAAAAACAAAAAACATCCTCTCCATGAAATGAATTTGTTTCAAATAAGTTTACACTTTTTAGCAACAGCAAAAACCAGTGAAGTAGCATAATCTCACTAAGTAACCTGTACTTACTCTGACGACACCATCAGATCCTATAGTCATTAGTTCTCCCTCATCCAGATTAAACTGGTAAATGGTTCCGCTATGACACGTGCGTCTACCTTACGGCATATTTCCACCTTTATCAGACCCCCCTCCCAAAGGAGCATATTTCCCCACTCTGATCCTGACACAACCTGGGAGAGAGAGAAAGAAAGATCAATTTCTTCAAGAACATATTTCATTTAAAAGTCTGTAGGTTTGTGCGTGTGAACATGCAAAATGTAAGAAGGTGCTGAAAAAAACCTTTCCATCAGGAAGCTCCACGTATCCTTCTATATCTGTTACAGTTGTTTTTCCAAAACTTCCAAGCAACCCTTGCAACTTTAAACCAGTGAAGGTACTGGCCATTTTCCAGAATCTAAAAAACATTAAACCCAAACTCTCTCAGCACATATATAGACTGTTCGAACGTTTGGGGTCGGTAAGATCTTATTATGTTTTTGAAAAAGTCTCTTTTGCTCACTAAGGCTGCATTTATTTGGTCAGAAACACAGTAAAAACAGTAACATTGTGTAATACTATTTTATAATAACTGTTTTCTTTTTTCTTTTTAATCCTGTAATGGCAAATCAGAATTTTCAGCATCATTACTCCAGTCTTCAGTGTCACATGACTCTTCAGAAATCATTCTAATGCTGATTTGCTCCTCAAGAAACCTTTGTTTTTATTCTCCTGTTGAAAGCAGGTGTTTAAACAATGATCCTGACACAACAATGTCTTTGAATTAATTTTAAAGTACTGACCCCAAAAAGTAAAAAAATTACTGACCCCAAACCCTTGAACGGTAGTGTATAAATATTATTTCTTAACATACAAAAAGCATCTTTGAAAGATCTTTATAAAAAATGTTTTAAATGCAAATTCATAAGTGGATAAATTATAGTAATACAGACCTAATGTGCCCAGAGCCAGAAGTAGTGAGCTGTCCAACACAGTCGGGCGAAAAGGTGGCCCTGTAGACGTCCTGAGCAAAAGCTTTATTGCACAGCGTCACTTGTTCTTGCCTCCAGTCCCAGAGTGTAAGCATGTAGTCTGGAGCACCACCCACACTGGCCAGTAGAGAGCCATCCCGATTAAAATCATATAGCTATATGTGCTGCCTGTGCCACCTTCATATTAAACACAACAAACTAAAATTATGTATGTATGATTCTGTCTCAAATCACATCTTGTTCAAATTTAAGTTACACTTTTGTAAGACATTTGACCTGCCACTGATGTCCTACCTCTGAGGATCCTGTAAGGCCGCAGGGATGGGTACTCATATATGATGATATTAGGCTGACGGCCTTTCTCTGCCACTGCGAAATATTGCTTACTTGGATGAGTCTTTGAAGAAACGAAAGGAGATATTAGGTCTTCAGGTCCACACAAATCTGTAGGCTATATAACCCCATAATTGTGCATAATAATCTATGTGCATACAATAGAGTGTAAAATGAATGATGAATAAATGTGTCTGAGCCTGTAAAAAGTAAGAGCTATGACTTTTCTCATGTTGCTCCTACACTCATATGTCAAGGCCATTCTTTGTTGTTGTTGGTATTTGGTATTTATGGGTTCAAGCGCATAGTTGGTATACTTGGTGGCGCTATGACATGGAAAAAACATAAAAATGTCTATAACTACGCAGCCCTAAGTCTGATTGACTTGAAAATTGTCATGCTGTGTCTTTGTCCAAGGTGCCAAGACTGCTTTGAGGACATTCACGTTTCTCGAAAAACGCGGTTGGCGGCGGCCAATGAATTTTGAGCAGCTATCAGACAAGGTTAACGGAGGCCGATTCAGATCTAAACTCGCTGGGCCTGTTTGACTCACGGCCCTAGAGGCCTTGTAAGAAATTCGAAAGAAATTGGCCACTGGGAGCCTGTCCCAAATTGCACCCTAAGCACTCGCGATCTTCCTCTAAGTCCGCACTTTTGTGACGTAAAGCCGCTTTGACTGTCAGAAGAAGTCTGCTGCGGAGCTCGCATCAGTGCGGGCTCAGCAAAAGTGCGCATCGAGGGCGCAAATCGACGCATATAGGGGGAGCTCGAGAGCACCCTTCTGAGACCTAAAATGACAAATGGAACACCCTACGGTCTCATGGACTTAACGGACATCGCACGCAGCAGCCATTGTAAGTCCACAAGACCGAAAGTGCATATGAAGTGTGTCATTTGGGACAGGGCCTGGGAGGGGTCCCTTTACGCTTTTCACGTGCCTAAGGGATTGTATACCACAAGATTTTTCACACACGCCCACGACATTCATACCGCATGGTAGAACTCCTCATTCTGAGCAACTTTGCCTCTAGGGCGGCCGCTGTCAATAGAATTGTTCGTTAAATACCTGTATTGTAGCCTGGGGAAAACCCAGACAACTTCTGGCAAATTTAGATTTGCTCTGCCAGTAGTCTGGCAAAGAGCTCATTCAAGGTCATTTCTAATCCGTCGAAATCGCGGCACCAATCAGAAACGTTGGGGCGGGCTTTACACGATGACGATCGCTCTGATTGGTTTTAGGTCTATCCAATTGCGCCCAGAGGCATTTGAGCGACGTCCGTTCAACTTTTAAATGCATTATTATATTCAAATTGCAAACACATGAGGACAGTCTCCATGAAAGACCCACTGGCATATGAACGTGCTACTACATTTCTCTCCGAAACGGTAGGAAATTAAATTAGATTTAATAGAGGATTTTAACTGTGACAAGATGATTGACAGGGCAGTTTACGTGACAGGATGCATGCGACAGATCCGTCCGATAAAGATGACGAAGTAGTATGTCCCAAAGCTTGCCTATATTTTTTGCTACACATTTTAAAGGAAATACCTTTTCACAAAAAGAGTACATACTTTGATGGCATAGTGTAACTTAGGCGAATTGCGACACAGCATATGGCTTTACATGATGACGATCGCTCTGATTGGTTTTAGGTCTATCCAATTGCACCCAGAGGCATTTGAGCGACGTCCTTTGGTGACGCCCCTTTGGAAATGAGTTATTAAAGAAGCTTTGCCAGACCATAACTCAGTTACTACTGAGAATGGTCTGGTTTTAACCAGGCTACCTGTATTGGAGATTATTTCAAAATCGACTTTCGTGAACTAGTCCTAGGTTTTTGGCTCAACCTCGATAAAACCACCAATTTACAGAACTCTCTAGGTCAATAATTATCAAAAAAAATTGAACTTTGGCCTTTGGATAGCTATAGCTGGGTCCTTAAGAAAACAGGCATGGCAGAACTCTGCATTAGGTGAGCACATGTGGCACATGATTCTAAAGTAGCATCCAAACTTTTATAGAGATCGGCCCATAGGTGGGGCCATAACTGTTGAAAAGCTTTAAAAACCATATATTGCCTGTATTGGCTGTAAATGGCCTTTTTCATCTATGATTGAGATGGTTACAGGCTTGCTAAATGAAACATAATACCTTTTTTACGCATATGATTAAAGGCCTTTTGGCAATTGGCAATTGAACCCCGATAATTGCTGCTCACAGCTATATTTTCAGCTCTTGCATTTCTATTAACATACAGTCACCGAAATAAAGGTATTAATGTACCATGATGGCACCAATGCCGCCCCCGCTGCTAGAGCGGATATAACACTGCTCTTTGGTGTGCACATCCAATAGGATGAGCAGATTTCCGGCTATGAAGGCCAACGTATGCTCATCCAATAGCTGTAGGTTTCCTCTCCGCCACAGTCATAGCCAAACGAATGTCTGCGCTCAGTTTAAGAAGCAAATTAAATGAACAGATAGTCTTCCCAAGACAACAAACTTATTAAGTTGGCTTGGAAAAGCCAACTTACTGATATTGTACTTAAGATTATTTTTTTTTATTATTATTATTATTCTTAGACTAAATTTCTCCACGTAACTCCTCCTAAACTGTTCAAGCTATAACCACTAAACTCAGACTAGACCTTCAAACTGTTCTGACTCGAGTTGCTTCATCTATTTAGACTGATCAGACTTGCTGTTTTCCTAAAATTGCTGATAAAAACTTGGAAAAATCCCATAGACTTTCATTGCAACGGCCTTTATCTTTTCTTTTCTTTTCTTTTTTCTCTTTGATTTTCTTCCTTCATATATATGTAAAGGAAGATGTAGCTAAATGTATTTCATAAAAATATAAATAAAGTAGTAATAAAATAAACAATAATAAAACTGTAATAACAGGAAAAGGCGCCTTGGATAAAAGTATCTGCTAAATGGTTAAATGTGCTTTCTTTCCTTCTTTCTTTCTTTCTTTCTTTCTTTCTTTCTTTCTTTCTTTTTCTTTCTTTCATTCTCTTCTTTCTTTCTTTCTTTCTTTTTCTCTTTCTTACTAATCTTGCTTTCTTTTTAACTAATCTTTCTTTCTTTCATTCTAACGTCAAACTAAATTCAAATTTTGACAGTTGGAGAGGCTCATTAGACTACATCAGCTGCCGCTCTATGTACTATTTCTAATCGATCAAGACTCATTTAAGCTTCCATTCTATCTAATATTTCTAAACTGAAAACCGTCAAACTTCTACAAACTTTTAAAACTACTAAATTAAACTTAAACTAATTGAAACTGAAAACATTCAAACTTCAAGCTTCAAGCTTCAAGCTTTTAAAAATTCTTCAAACTTTCTGGCAAGGCTTTTCATGCCAACTTAAAGTTTGTCTACAAACTTTTTCATCTAGTTATATATATAATAATCAAGATTTGTAATGTTTTAAAGAAGTCTCTTAAACTCACCAAGGCTGCATTTATTTGATCAATTATTCCTGTGATGGCAAAGCTGAAATTTCAGCAGCCATTACTTACATAGTCTTTAGTGTCACATGATCCTTCAGAAATTATTATCAATTATTACTGGTGCTCAATTATTATTAATGGTTCTTATAATTATTAACATTAAAAAGTTTTTGCTGCATAATATTTTTTTTAGAAACTGAATGAATATTCAATGTACAGAAAGTTCAATGAATAGCATTTATTTTAAATAAAAATCTTTCGTAACACATTATAAATATCTACTGTCACATTTGATCAATTGAATTTGTCCTTGCTAAATAAAAGTATACAATAGATTCTTTATTACTGCGAAAGTGACCTTTTTAAAAAACATTTAAAAATCTTACTTACCCCATACTTTTGAATGGTAGTGTACTGCGGTTTCCACAAAAATATTAAGCAGTTCCAACTGTTTTCAGCATTGATAATAATAAGAATGTTTCTTGAGCAGCAAATCAGCACATTAGTAGGCTATGATTTCTGAAGGATCGTTTCACACTGAGGACTGGAGTAATGATGCTGAAAATTCAGATTTGTCATCACAGGAATAAATTACATTTTAAAAACACATTCAAATAGATTTTTTTTTTTTTTTTAAATAATATTTCACAATATTACTGTTTTTACAGCATTTTAATCAAATAATGCAGCCTCGGTGTGCAGAAACGTTTTTCAAAAACATTTTAAATTTTTTTCACACTTTTGTAATTATTTCACACTTTTGACTGGTAGCATAAATAGTAATATAGTATATATTTTATTTAGTTTTAATTGCTGTGGATACGAGAGGTGCAGTAGGTTCTGTGGGATGTTGGAGTCTGCAGTGATGAAGGGTCTGGACACAGTTCCTCATAGCTGTAATACATATCATGTGGTATTAACTTCTTGTGCTCTTCCTCGTTGTTTCCATCACACTCTTCAACCACCAAAACATCTGCCTGCTCTGAAATTAAAAGGCCATTAAAACAGGAAAATGTAAATTGTGTTTTTGTCACACTGAGAAAATATGCATGATGAATGTTCTAATATGTCTGCATGAAATTTTGCTAAACAATTTTAATATTGTTTTACATGACTATAATGTTTTGTTACTGTTAGGCAAACAGCTATCAGGTTTGTTTACTGCTGATAACCTAGAGTTAAAGAGTTGTTTTTTTAATCAAAATTACATAAGAATTGCGTTTAAACGACAAACGAACAATACGCGTTTCTCAAACACATGGTTTTATGTCAAAATGAAGCATTAAAAGTGTTATTTCACCTTGTAAAGTAACTTCATCACGTAGCGTCTCAGAAGCGTCCATCTTCGTGTGACGGCGTTGCTAAGCAACCGTACACCCCGTGCAATTTTCACTGGGAATTGTAGTCCATTGTAATTGCAACGAGGCGAAGTAGGTTTCCGTTGTGACAACTTGTGAACGTCACCGTATTAATCATATATATTTTATAATAATAGTGAAGTGTTAGCCGTTAGTCTCTCTTTCTCTTCTACAAACCAGTGTGGTTATGATTAGGATACAAATATTATTACAAATAACAAAAATAACAAAAAAATGAAATATCAAGCAGCATAATAACAGGTAAAATAACTGCGATGAGAACTGAAACCTCGACACAATCAAGTTACACTGGCCGCGCCTCCTCTTACGTAGAAAATTCTGCAGAGACGCCACTAGATGGCAGTACAGCACAGTGGTCAGCCGTCAGCTCTACTAGACCAGGTCAGGAGATAAGGCGCTGCAGCAGACATATAATAGGATCATGTATGTTGATACAAGATTGATTGAAAGATTGAAATTAACGCATAAACAATGTCTAAAATACAATGAAAGAAAGGGAACAAAAAACAAAACAAAAAAAAAGCTGGCATACAAGCACACTCTTTTCAAATGTGAGCAAACTCACCTGCTCATACAAAAACTGTTCATCACTCAGCAGTGACTTAAACATACTGTCCCCATTTCTAACAGCCATAAACAATTCACCCACGCACATCTTTCACACACTACTAGGACAACACCTGAACCGGCCTTCGTACACATTTGCTTCTTTTTTTTAATCCCTCTTGTTGCTCCTAAAGTAGAATGACAAGTCAGCATCACATGACAGACCCCTTTGTATGTGAGTGCAGGTATATGTTTTTATTACGTAGTATATGTAGGCCTATATGATTTGATACTTAAAGACAAGAAACAGCACATCTTTGAAAAACTGCAAACACACATAAACAAAAGAAATAATTGGAAAATGGCCAGTCAAATCTACTACAGAGGGGTATCTTAAAGTCACCATGAAATCAAGTTCCGCCCTACATTTTTTCTTGTTTGAGAAGCTGTTTCACTCAAGTTTAGGCTGCATCACTATAGGGAAGAAAAGACTATCACAACTTTTTCATGGTGGCATTAAAGGGATGGTTCACACAAAATGAAAATTCTCTCATCATTTGCTCACCCTCATGTACATACAACTGTTGTTAGCTAATTAAAGGTGTTCTGAAACCATATGGCAGTTTTGTGTAAGGAACAGACTGAAAATATTACTTGATGACCACCATTTACACATGCACAGTATAAAATTCAGTATTTAAAATTAGGTAGCCTATAATTTTTTATATTTGATTTATTTATCCTTTATTTATATAGTGAATAATACTATTATCATGTATTAGGCCTAATTGTGCTGGACAATAATATTTATATATACATATATATATACAAATTATGACTATAGTCTACTATGAAACCTTATTCGCCAGAGAAACAAGGGCGCAGCCATCTTTAGAATATTGTCTTTGAACTTCCGTTTTTGCGGTTGTTCTGTATATTTCTATGGCATTGTTGTCCAGGAGTAATTTGCTTTTGAAGCAGATTTACTTAATGTAAGTTAACAAAAGTTATCATGAGGTCTTAAAATGTCACTAGACCGGTAAGATTTTAAAACGAGTCGTTCATTCATAAATAAGCAAGATAGCTGTGAAAATACAGACCAGACAAAAGACAACGAGCGCAGCGCTGAAAAGGGGCGGGGCTACATAAGGTCCAATGACTGAGCGTGTAACGGGTCAGCCTATCTGTGATGTCCGTTAAAATTAACTTTTGCAAATAACAATCGCGGTCCTGGACAGTGAGTGACCTTGCACATTAAGATAGAATCGGATTTTATCCAGTCATTATTAAAAAAACAAGCTAACAAAACTTGCAAACTAACGTTAGTGAAGCGGCCAGAGGGATCGTTCTGCCACAACCTAAGCTCCGCCCACATATGAATATATTCAAATGCATACGCATTTGAATGAGATTTTTTTAAGGTCTGATCAACAACGCATGTTAAAACGGACATTGATAGTTGGTAGTGCAAGCGCTCACGTCTGTGTTCACGTATTTGCATTGGACCAAATAATGAATTTTCTTTTTTTGGGTGAACTAGCTCTTTTTACCCGATACGTGGGAATGTATGCGTGGGTGTTAGTGACAGCACGTGTGGGTTTACTCATACATTCTTTTATCCAAAGTCAAGAGGACATTCTCTCCCCTCCCTCACCTCCTGCATGACCTCACTCACTGTTATCTGCATGTGAGTCACCTGCCAGCCGGTTTTGTGTAGCCTATGTATCTAACAATATACATATGGAAACACATTTCCGCCATATAAGAAAAAAAAAAAATCATGCTTTTGTAGGCCTAGATCATAATCATGACATAAAAAGTCGAAATTATGTCATACTAAATTATATTAATGTGATGAAAAGTCGAAGTTATGACATGGCTACTAAGTCAAAATATGAAGTCATAATTATGACATAAAAAGTTTATATTTTCAACTTTTATCTCAAAATTTAAACTTTCTAATCTCAATTAGTCATAATCATATATAAGTCATAATTTATGATTGAGTATATCATATTTTAAACTTTTTATCTCATAATTATGAATTATATCAAAATGATGACTTGAAATAATTGAAATAAAGTCAGTTAGGACATAAAACGTCAAAATGGTCATAGTATCTTATAATATAAACTTGTCATAATTTTGCCTTAATATTCTCATAATTATGATTTAGTATTCATAATTATCATTTAGTATGTCATACACAAAAAATCAATTATGACAAAATGCAATCTTGTTATAATTTAAATTTAAATGTCATAATTTCGACATATGTCATAATTAGGATTCACCAAAGGATGATTTATTTATTTATTTTCTTATATGTCTTACTTGAGATGTCTAATTTGCTGGGATTAAACAGCATTCATGAGGTTCCCAAAGAAAAATTAATTTCAATAGGAAAAGCAGTCTGAAGACATCTATACTCAAGTGAAAATCCAAGTTACCCACTGAGTGATTTAAAATACTAGTTTTATAGCAAAGTTTGAGATATCTTTCAGGAAATGAAAATGTTTTGAAAGGAAATGTTTTGCAGACAGAACTAAGCTCTCGCTTAACAGTCCAGTCCAAATCATTATAGCACATCTCTGTGAATAAATATGCAAATGATGTTATTGTGCGGCGAGTTTAATTTCCTCTTTGTCAAAAGTAATCGTTCTTACAGCTCCGCCCCCTGCTGTGAAACTTAATTAGTATTTGTACTGCCTGTGCCCACACTGTCACTCAAATTGCACACACAATTATTTATGAAAAAGACTTAAAAGTAGAATGTGAATGTATATGTGTGTGTGTGTGTGTGTGTGTGTGTGTGTGTGCTGGGATAGAGGCTAGCCTGTGAAAAATTCATTCCCTTGTCTGCTTGCTCTAACTATGCACAGCAGGAATCGTGCTTTGATATGTCTCTTATTTGAAAAAAAACTAACAATTGTACGTGCAAAACATGCCATTGTCACAATGCGACAATCCATTGACAGTTCGCACTTGGACTATTTTAAGCCTTAATTCAGCACTCCCTATACAGTGCTGTCTGTCTGTCAGTGTACAAACGTCATGAAGCATCTGTGTATGTGCTCATATGAAGGTTTGGGCATAGATGAGGGCAAAGCAAGAGTCTAAGTATATATGTGCATGTTTTGTGAGTTAGTCTGGGTAGCGCAGGGCATTGATGATGTGCTCTGCGGGGGGTAAGCCGTCTCAAAATCTCTGGATTTTTGCTCTTTCATGGAGGGTCTGCAACAGGAATGATAATGAAACATAAGAGACGGTGTCCCTGTCTATCATACGAACACATGCGCACACACATACTCAGATATCTAGTTTAGACATCTCTCGAACAGCCGAGTAGAAATTGTGTTGTGGATGTGCAGGCCAAGGTTGCAAATGCAAAAGTTGCTATGTGCAAATTTTGCAGTATGCAATAAGCATTTCAATTCAGATATCATGTTGTCTTTATGGCTTATCATATTCTGTTTGGGGTCTCGGAGAGTTGATTTTAATAGCACAAAATATGTACATATTGAAATAGCAGGTTGCTGATGCTTGAAGGGATGGTTCAATTTTGTTGTCATTTTACTGACTTGCTTTTGAAGAACACAAATAATATATTTTGAAGACTATTTCAATTGTTTTTGGCCATATAATGACTAGAACATTAGACCCTATTTATATTAATTTTATGGACAAAATATCTTCATTTGTGTTCAACAAAATACAGAAATGCTTAGGTTTGGAACTTCTTGAGGGTGATTAATGATAACATAATTGGCAAACATCCCTAATTAGTTTTGAAAACTGATTATAAGCAAAATTTCAACATTTATTTGCTTTCGTAATTCAGCGCTCTCCATGTTGCATATGTTTGGGGTCTCAGACCCCAAATTTTTGCACCGGTCAAAACAGAAACAACGCAACTGATTACTGTTCTAATTTCTAAAAAGTGTATACTTGCTTTAGCTTCAAACAGATGGTTAAAGCTTCAATAACATCTGTCTGATGGCTTTAGATTTAGGTAAGAAGAAAAATAAGTTTTAAAAAAATTCTATTGCTATTGTATTATTACCATAAAATTCTACATTTTAATTTAAACTTGAACTGCCTTACAAGTAAACATCTGTCTGTTGAGCTGTTAACTAATACAATATGTTTGGTTTATTTTGAATGAATATTTGCATGGCAGCATGTGTTAGATTCTATTCTTTGTATGTTAGTTTGTTGTCACATTAACATTAAACATAAGTATCCATACTTATGTGGAGAGTGATTACTTGTAGTTCAATAGCCTGAGTGATCACTACACAGTTATATGATCTCCATATAGATATCTTAAAACACAATCCAAATGTAAAACAGTAGGTCTTGAACCAGTAGAATAGGCTTTGAAGCTGTTTGAAATCATATGGAAGAGGTCACCAATGAGCCTGCTGCAGTATGTGCATTTAAAGGCCTTAGTAAGCCATTACTTTGTACCTCATTTCAAACTGTATTGCTCTTTTGGGCCTTCTGTATTTTGCAAATGACCAACAAATGAGATGTTTCTGGCCATGCTATTTTTGGAAAACAGCCTGTTATGTCAAAACATATGGCAAAACAGCAAGCCACGGAACTGTGTCTGCAGTCCCTGTACCTCCTATTGCATCCCATTAGTAAATATGTATATGTATTCTAGGCTAATAAATCCATAAATAAGAATCTTTTTCCATTTATATAAAATGAATGACATGAAACTAGCCAGTCAGCTTTATGGGTTGCAAAAAATAAATAAAAACAGAAATAACATGAATCCATGAGGAGTTAAGACTCGTGTATTTGCTCTGCACTCAAATTTTAAAATGTAAACTCTCTCAAATATTAAACTGAAGAATTGTATATAGTTACTGTTGTATTTTGTAAGTTTAATTATATATTGAATGTTTTATTGTTTTATTTTTTATTTTAATTTATGAATATATCCTTTGATTCTAATATAAATTACAAAATGTAATAATCTTTAAACAATCTTGCTTTAAGAATTTTAACAAAGTTTTTGGTAACATTGATTGCAATGAATATCGTTACAGGCTACGATAAAGGACAAAACATCGATAAATGCAAAGCAAACAAGAAAGACAAAAAATAGAGACTCGATGACAAAAAAAAAGAATGACAAAAAAAGGAAGCTGGAGGTGGACAAAGGCAGGAGCGTCCGGCTGCAGAGAGAAAGAAAACAAGAAAGACTCTTTTGTGAGGAGAGGGTCGGAGCTTCGCAGAGGTGAGTCAAAGTGACAGCCGAATGAGAGAGTGTCAGTCTGGGCCTGTGTGTGTGCGGGGTAAACCCTTTAGTCCTGCGACCCCGCTCTGCACAGGGACCACAGCATTTCCCTAATCCACCCGCACTAAAGTGACCGACCAGCTACTCGCAAGCCCCATTATGCAAGGCAGCCTTTAGGCACAGGGTCATTAACATGATATTAGGAGCCAGACATAGACTAGAGAGTGTGTATTTGTGTGTTTGTGTTCATGTTGGTTTAGCCAGTGTGTAAGCTGCACTGGTCCTTTCATTGCCCTCTCAGTCTGAATAGACCGAATGTGACAGTCTGACTGCATGGGGATATACTTTGCTAATATATTGTGTGTTAGAGCAGTAAAGCAATCTGAGCATACATACATTGTGTTAGAGCAGTAAAGCAATACTGAGCATACATACATAAAAAAAAAAATGTCTAGCCCTTACAACACATCTTAACTGTTATAATGATTTGTAAATATCAATTAAACAACAGAAAAAGCATAAAATACATCAAATGTTTAGGTTGATAAAAGTCAAATAGATTTTTTTAAACATTACACACACAATTAGGTGTTTGTGTTCACATGCCTTTCGGTCATTTAATTAAATTATAAAGTAATGTTATGTAAAATATAGTGTGTGAAATAGTATGCGTCTTTATCTTTTAGGATTGCTCAAGTGGATTCTCCAATATAAGTCTACTAAATATTTCTACGGTATTCTGATATTAATTTTCTCTTTACACAATATATCGTTCTCTGTGTTAAGTGGGTCTGTTTCTGGCTTTCCCAGCTACAGGCCCATGCTGTGCACAGTTGGGGGGCCTGAAGCTCCAGCAGCCACTTCTTTAGGGAAAGAAAAGCGAAATCTTCAGTGTTCCAGCCTCACTTTCTTGTTACAAAGCCACAGAGGACTGAACACGGACTTGGTCTCCATATTAATTTACCTTAATTTTCTTTTTACACCATTTTATGTCTTTCTGGACCCAGACTTCAACCCTGGTTTAGGAGATTCCAGTTTATCGATTAATCGACCTGCAAAAATTCCAGCCATTTGACAACTAGCTGGGAATAACACATAGTTCTGAGCAGAAGGTTCTCACAAAAGATCTGAGGTATGTAAAAGTTAGGGTTATATTTGGTCATACAGTTCTGTGTAATGGAACGCTATTCTAGCAAGACACTGAGTTGCTAATGCTTGAATATTCCCATTCACACTATACAAGCATAGTGATGGCAGGTTATGATTTAATGGGAGGTTTGAGGAGATGTGTCATAATTCGATCGATACGGTACCTGAGGTAGAATCCTACAACTTTTAGGAGCTGATCAATATTTGGCTCACCTCTCCAGGTGTGCAGTATACGTAAGAGGAGATTTGTGGTCAAATATCATTTAAAGTCAGCATATGCTCATATTTTCGATTCTGCTCTGTGATAGTATTGGCTTGACTTCAAATTCTTGCCATAGCGGAGAGTCTAGGATGTTTGGTTTGGTGGGAAGCCAATGCTGAAAATGTCATAATAGTTACCGCGGGCCTAGCAGCAACTAAACTTACAACCTATTCGTAATTTTTAATTTCTCTAGTCTAAATCTGTGATTAAAAAACAGCTCTGAAAAACAGCACACTTTCCTCAGGTGGATCAACTGTATAAAATGGAAAATTGAAAAAGAACTGATTGTTACTGCATGTCAGCCTCCTGTTTGCAATATACTCAAAGTGTACATCAATTCAGTATCTTTGTGCTGTTAGATTTAACTCGGGCAAGGGCTTGAAATGGGCTGTTTTGCTTAGGATGATTTCAAGGCTTTAGTAGATGAGGTGAGAAGTGCAAACTGTTATTAGATGAAAGACAATTTATAATCCCTTATATCCATCCAGAAGGAACATAACAACACTGGAATTAGACAGATTCACATAAAACGCATGCCTAAAATGGAGCTCTACGGGTATTAAACTGTAAATTGTCACATATCCCTTTCAGAACAATATGTCTTTATTTTGTCGAAAATAAACAATTTTAACATAACTGATTACCATCTTGATGAATCTGCTTGTTCACTGATCAAATCAAAATGCGTTGTTCTATGGAAGAAAATGCCTTAAAACATGTTTAAAACCTCTTTACCCTTTAAGGTTTTATAATAATATGTTGTATTCATTTTACACTGTTTACATTCTAAATAGACAATTTACAGCAATATATCTTGACATTTTTTGAATTCCTATTACATCCATCAGCTGTAATCCCTTATGAGATTAGCTCAAGAACCGTGGTCTGTTATTATAAATGTAAAAAGCAGTTTGAAAGCACAATAAATCAGTACATTTAGGATAACTGCATTATACTGTATATTTAGTGTTTGAAATATACAACAATTTGTCATATATATTTTTTAAAACTGTGCATTGTTCTATTGCTAAGACCTAGTTGCTATAAAATATTTATGAGACAAAACCTGAACATTGTTAAGGCATGTACAGAAGTGTGTAATAATACTTAAATAATTTTTGTTTTTTAATGGAATAAATTGCTATTTCTGTGTGACGAAGAGCACCTTTCTAGAATAATTTGAATGTTCATGCACACTGAAATTTTCTTCATAATTTCTTTAGTTTTTTTTCCCCAATGCAAAACTCAAACCCAGCCAGAGCATTGACTGAATTACCACTAATAAAAATAAATGAAATTACATTGCTGCGTATGAAAATAGACATCATTATACTGGGAGTCTACATACTGTGATTTTAAATTGAAAAAGATCACAACTTTGATCTCTGCAATTTTCTCATTTTAAAGCACACAGTGTACTTCGCCTACAGCTCTGAATCATGCATTCGTTTCTCAAACCAATGTTGTAGCGAATCAGAAAACGGTTATTTTGTGTTCATGTGATGTACTACCCAATCACAGATGAGGAAGGGTGACTGAAACTGTGCTGGCTTGTAAGAGGTGCAATTTGAAATATAATCACCAGCAGAGTAATTAAAACAAATTAGCTTGTTTTGTACCACAGGTTATGCAACCCATTTGAAACATACAATTTAAGATTAAGAAAGAACATAGCTTAATTGAATAATACCAGTCTAAACAGCATATTTATTCTAAAAGTAGAGTCCTGCTGTACAGGGGAAACTATTCATCCAAATTGATCCTCACTATACCTTTGCTATTGTCCTGTACATTTTCTTACATAATAATATGTTTATCAATATATAAAGTCTGGCAGCAAAATGGAATTTATGTCTCCTTTGACATAAAGATGAGGCCTCCATCTCAAAGGCAGTTGTGTCCAAGGGCATCTTGAAGTGATGGGCTATTTGTGATATTCTTGTAGGGTATAATACAATCTGAAAAGGTATAGACATAAATTTTCACATATTTTCCATCCCTTTTTTTCTGAGCATGTTGACACTATGAAGGTCATCATTCCAGCAGCGGCTAAGAATGCTCATGTATGTTAAGATACATGTGGATTGGGTTTTATAGGCATGTCTTGATGTCAAGATTCTGCTGACAGCATGTATAAGTGTGTGATTCGGGAGTGTATGTGTTCATGAATATGTGTTTTTAGCTTCACCTTGTACGTCTTTAATCAATACTCACATTAGAGAAGGATAATTTCCAATATAATCTGTTTAGCATTCCATGGAAGCTGACGATGAGTGCCTGATCTCTAAAATAAGCCTTCAGATACTCATATTGGTTGTGTGTGTGTGTGTGTGTGTGTGTGTGTGTGTGTGTGTGTGTGTGTGTGTGTGTGTAATAAAATTGCATATTGTGCAGCTTAGCTCAAGAATATACAGTATTTTCACATTTTATTTGCCTTAACTATAAAAATGCATCTGTCCTTTATTAAAGTCTATAAATAATGCAAAGTGCAGCATCTGTCACAGGATGATGTCCTATTTCTTGACGCACAGTCACACATATACAAGTATTGAGAAAACCGACAGTGATGGTGTGAATGATGCTGATCGGAGGGAGAAAATCGAGTTATGCTGCAGTGAAGCAAAATGGACATTACAAACATTAGCTTCACTTGTATTGTATCACTCTCTCAGACAGAAATACATATGCACATTTTAGACTAATTCTGGATATGATTATAGTTGGGGATGAGGTGGAAGATGTGAAATGAAGAGAAATTAGACTCCCCAAAATGTATTGCTATGGTTTCAGCAATGTGTTGTTGGAAACGCGTAGCTTTCACAGTGCACATTCACCCTCTCTCACTCTCAAACACATAAAGTCTATTCCAGGAAATGAATTAGTGCCACTGTATGCTTTTAATTACCAACATAACTGTGTATGGCTTATTGCAGGGAAATTAAAATAAGCAAATGTGTCAAATTCATAACTATACTGACACTGGTAAAAATGTATTTCATAAAACCGCAGTACATGAAGATACAGTTTACTGTAAGTTGCATAAAGCCAACACACCTAATTATGCATCATTTCTAAGATATTTGCACACAGTTGTCAGAAATATTGGCCCATATCTGGTTTCTCTGAAAATCTGTGCTTTCTGTTGTTCAAACCTGTTTTTATTTCTATTCTTCTTAACACTTTACTATGAAGTCTACCATAATTGGGTTTTAGTGATCTATTAAAAAAGAAAAAGGGTACCGAAATTAATACTTTTTTGTTTTGTTTTTGTTTTGATTAAAGGGTTAGTTCACCCAAAAATGAAAATTCTGTCAGTAATTACTCACCCTCATGTTGTTCCAACCCTGTAAGACTTTCGTTCATTTTCTGAACAGAGTTCACGAGATCGCCACGACGCATGCGTGAGAACTGAGAAGATATTCATAGAAGAAATTCATAAAAGAAAGAAGGGCAGATGGCATTAGAACAACACCAGGGTGAGTAAATGATGGATGAACTTTCATTTTAGGGTGAATTATCCCTTTAAATGAAGTTCAAATTTTAAAAACATGCCATTTATCAATGCTGCGGTTCTGCAGTTGAATACTATTGTGTGGCGTGGTGCATTTTTAAAACAACAAAAAAAATGGCTCAAAATAGGCGATTCGCACAAAAGCACAACATTTTATTTCTCTGCATGTTTTTAAATGCTATTTTTATGTAAACATCCACTGGATGACATTTTAACCATTGCTCCGCTTTCTCAGCGTCTCACGCATGAGTACCGATGTGAACACGTTTCAAAATTGTTACCTCTTACGTTTTTAAATGCAAGAACACTCTCTGTCTGAACAAACCCCTAAGAGGCCTATAATATTATGAATTCAGTCTAGGAAAGAGTGCAATTTGTTTGTAGGCAAAATATGGATAGAGAATAATAGATAAACATAATGGAAAGAGACTGCTGAATAGAAGTATTGTAGCACCAGGCTCCTTATCCAAGCAAAATCCTGCATCCTTTTCTGGCCAAATGTCCCGCTGTTCATTTGAAGAGCTGAGATGCCAACTCACTTCTCATCTCACACATTACCAAAACTCCAGGGTTGTGTCATTTGCCGAAAAGCACAAGTAAAAAACAACAAACAAAAAAATATATATACATAGCCTATCCGAAGCCCTCTTTTTTTATAAAAAACAAAACAAAAACGTTTTTTTTTTCTTTTGTGCCAAGTCCTCGTACTCTTTTCATGCTGGCCACCAAACCATGCCTAATGGCTCCTGGGGAGAGGAGGCCCAGATTGCAGCGTCTTTTCCCCACAAAAAGAGCTTAGAAAACTAGGCTTAAAATTTCAGGGTGCCACCCCCGCAAACCCACCCCTCCTGGAGCGCGCATATGCCCCTTCTATCCCAGGAGAAACGAGAGATGTACTCAGAAATGGATGCGAACGTTGAAAGCAAGCAATCTCAGTCACTCAGATTCTCTCTTTTTTTGGCCATATACTGTAAAGCAAATTTAAATAGCAACTTGCTTTTTATACCGCAGGTGAATATCTGGGTTAATATGCAAATCTGCCCCTTCAGGAGTGGAGGAAGTTGCATTTGATATGGGTAAGATTTAGCTTGAATTCATTTGACTATGCTAATGTTTTCCTATTGTGGGTTTGGAGTAGAAATTAATGATGAAGACATATTATTCAGGCTCATTACAGTGTTCAAGAGATGACAGTGAAAGGAATGCAGGATATACTGTCGAAACCAAGATGGCAAAATAGTTGTACTATGATGATAATGGATACAGACGTGTGTATGTAATGTAATGAAATGGATTATAAAGAGAGCAATTTGGTTGAGTGTTTATGCAATTTTACTATCACTGTTTTTAAACCTGAAATTACCTACATTGTGTTCATTTTAGCTTGTGTTTCCACCAGAAAAACAGCTTAATAAACAAACTAATGCATGTTTTAATTAAAATATACAAAATCTAATAAGGTTAATGCAAGGATTTGATTTTGTTAAAGAGGTAACAATGGTAAATGTGTTGATATAGTGCACTTCCATCAGGAAGAGAATACATGACAAAAAAGGAGAGATAATACGAGAGATTTTTAATCCAAGCTGCATTTATTTGTTCATTTAAATACCCTATGTTATGTTAACAAGTGTGACACAATATTACATGAATAATATTTTAAGCAACCATAGAGTTTATTTGCAGAGTATTGTCAAAGCTGTTTAACGTGGCAGCCGATTCCTTACATCTGTTCGGCTATTTAAACACACACACACACACACACACACACACACACACACATTCAAGAGCACAGAAACTTCCCTGTGAGACACACACACACACACACACACACACACACACACACACACACACACACACACACTTTTAAGGCAAGGAGATGAGAGTTGATTGATTTTCTGCTTGGTTTAAGGTGTGCTCTGGTTTTTAAGAAGATCCCTCAAAAAAGGTGAAAGACAAACACAGTTCTGTGAAAGCAGAATAGAGTCTGCATTAAGATGACTCAAGAAGCCTTCCCTCGGTTTTGTGGCATTTACAAGGTACATGAAAATGAAAAAATGGGATATAAGGAGAAACTACCATGGGCATCAAAATGAATCATTTCTCTCCCTTTATTCTATACCATCTGCAATCGATCTGTGCTTGCTAATCTTCAGTACAAAGGCCTCAGTCGCACTGATTTCCTCAGGATACACATGTCAATGTGGGACTGTGTCATTTATATTAAATAGAAAAAAGAATGTGATGAGAATAAAGATAAGAAAAATATCAGCCTCCTTTGATAATTTTTGTTCAATATTTCTTTAACAAACCAAATAGAGAACATTTTAAATGTATTTTTTAATTCTTTAATTTAAGACAAACAAAGTGTTTTTTACTGTTTTATTGTCACCTTATTAGTTATAGAAAATAAAATGTTTGCAGCAATCCTAATTTTGTACTTAAAAATGAAGTTATTATTTGTCATATCATTTTATGATGGTTATTTGGTTTAGATTTACATTTCACATTTAAATGTATATGTTTGATTAGGTTTTTGAAATCTTTTTCAGAGTCCAAAATTAATTTCATAATTGTCCTTTAATGATGACATTTTTTTATGCTAAAGAAGGCAACAGATCCACTCCAAAATATTATTCCCCCTAAAACGCTCAAAGCAGAATTGTAAGATGTAATAAAATCAATATTTTTAAGGTATTGTTTTAAATCTGCCTGTGAAAGTAGGATGAAGACAGACATGGCAGACAGATTCTGCAGGCCGTGATAAATGTGGCGAGGAATAAAATAAGGAACAGGAGGAGGTTATTAAAATATGACTGTTTGAGTTTTGGTTGACTACCTCACACCTGGTAGCTCTCAGCATGAACTCAAAGGGAGGTTTACCTCTTGCCAAAAGACAAAACGGGTTAGATAAAAGACAAATTGGTAGATTTCTGTTTATTCTTTTTTATTATTATAAAACTGCATGGATTTTTTAAATATAATTTACATTCTATTAGGCTATATAACAGAATCATAACAAATATTAATAAATAAAAATGGGTGGAATGATTTCATTTTCAAAGTGAAAATCTTTTCTTTTTTTCCAATCATAACATCTTATTTTTATTTAAGATGAACAGGCCCATAATATAAGAGATCCTATCTCTTTTGATGTGGGTCATGGGGGTTGGCCGGATGAAAGGCATAAAGCACTTAAATTTGTTAAGGACACTCCCACCATTCAGAAACTTTGTGGCCACTGCCCAAAATGTGCATGCACAATTACCATTGGAGTGTGATACGGAAACACACACACAAGCACTTATAAACACCAATTTGGGATGTCAAATGGCTTTAATAATAAACTGATGATGTTTTGTTACAACATTTCAACATGTTTTGTTATGCCTAATTCAAGAATAATATTGTGCTGACACAAATTAAGTGTATGCACTAAAACTGTGTGATCTGATTAATTGCATCATTCCTGAATCATGTATGTAAACAGTGGTTAATGCTTTTTTTAAAGTTTGTATCGTCAAATTAAAATGATGAATAACATGTTTACATTTATTTATTTTTGTTCTCGATTTCACCTGTAGATAATGTTTAACATTTATATTAAGAGAAATTGATGCTCACTTGTCACAACTGCTTAACAAATTATTGCTGTTTTTCCCTTTTTTTTTAAACCTCTGCATACTGAATTTTTCAATTTATAGTGACATGAATGAGGTTCATACACACACACAACCCTAACATCTGCAGAATACTTACTGACGAAAACCTGCTCCCCTCATCACTGTTCTCATTGACAACTGCTGTATATGTGTCAATTTTATTCTGAATTAATGTGTATGTCTCATCTGGAATCTACTGCTGTATGTCTTCCTTATTGTACACCAATCATATTCAAATCATCTGACATATTTTAATTTATCGATTTTTAAACAGGATACATGAATTTTAGATAGACTTGAATTTTATTTTTTATCTTTGATCGTTACAATAAAAATTTTATTTGTAATATTTACAGCATTTGTGCTTGCTTTCTTTTTGTCTTTATTTGTGTTGTTCTATTTGGATTGAAAATATGTTGTGCTATTTTGATATGAAGTGTTAAATGCCTTTGTAAACAGTAAATCACATTATTTTTAAGCAAAACCACAAAAGGAAAAAATAAGTGTCAAAACAAACAGCAAATTTTGCAGAAGTAAAAAGACTAGGTTTTTTTCATCCAGAATTTATGATTATTCCAGTTAAATTAAATTTTTTTAACCAAAAAAAAAATAAAAATAATAATAATACAGTGACAAGACCTGAAGGGCTAGAAGATGAAGGTCCATTGCATGAGCAAAATTATTAGCCTTCAGTGTTCAGTGCTGGTTAGGTCCTATGATATAAGACATTATAGCCTAAAAGATAAACCCAGTATACAAAAAAGTTACAAACTATTTAGTAATAATACAAAAAAGAAAACTTAAGTTAACCATCCTGCAGCAGCAGTGTTTCCTGTATCCCTAATACAAATGTTACCTTTGTATAGCTGCTCCCGACATCCCATTCAAAACACCCACATTCCAACCTAATGGACGCACCTCGCCCTTCCTGTAGCTGCTATATTACTCCGCGCATACCACATTCCTGGTGTCAACTTCAAAACATCCAGACCTCAGATAAGGTACTCTGAATATGATACAGTATTTATTGATTATCACCTGTCAACGTATACATACAATACTAACGATTAGTTTCATACTGGACGAGCCGCTGCTGCGCCCTAGTTTTTCACGTGCGGTAGGATACATGAACTGCATTCCTTGTATAAGAGCTGCGTCTTAGCGACGCCATTTTAAGGTCTAGATTTACATCAGCGCGGAAGGTTTGCAGCACCTCTAACGCAGGAGAACAGCTACCCGTCCGGGAATTTCACCGGCTGGCTTGGCTGTTTCATTTCCTATTTGAATAACAACGCGTTGGTCATCCTTCGCCGGCCAAAAAAAGGGGTTCGTCGTTTTAATTTCAGGTAAGCTTTTTAAATGAGGATTGATTAAACTCCAAGTAGTTTGATTGGAGGAGAGGATCTTCCCAGGTTTTTCCATGCGAGATTGGGGTTGGATTTACCTTCCGCGACCTGGGCATTTAAAAACGCTTGGTTTAGATTTTTCCTTTTTGTTTTATACTGGTTTTGGCAGGAATTTGCAGGTTTATACTCGACGCACATTTACTCTTGTGTTTGTTTACGGTAGCTTCGCAAACACTGGCTAACGTTAGCTTCATTCAGTTCTATGGCTCGAGCAGTGAGCTAACAGCAAACCAGCAGATCTCAATCGATAAACTAGAATTAATAATAAATACGCGTATGATTTCACCAGGGACTCCACATGTTGTTTTTCTATGCACATATTCTACCCATTTTTTTCTTAACCACATCATGATTTTAGTTTCCTCTCCTTCAACGGTTTAATCCATGTCGTCAGGCATACCGGGGAGTTTTAACTTAACGTTGACTTAACTAACTTGTTTTGTCTTTTGCGAATATTTTCAAATTAGTATAAACTGAGCCGATCAGTTATGTTGTAGTTTGTAAGATTAAGGTAAGTCAGTCGGGTAAAATTATGTCAGCTAGAAATGCGCTTGTTTTATCAGGTGAGACTGAAGATCCCCCCCGTATTTTTATTTATTTTATTACTATTTTTTTTCTTCTTTTTTTTGCTCTATCGCACACCTCAATTTACGTGTTTTCAGTTTGAAGAAGTGCAGTGTAAAACTTCTGAATCTCTCTAAAACTGAGATTGCTGGGCATTTTATTCAAAAGTGGATTGTTGGGTTGAATTTAACGTTAGTTATGTTCATTAAAATTGCTGTCTTGACAACCCATCTAGCAACACGTACGTATGTGTACGTGGATATCCACGATGGACTTGTAGGGGGGGAAAGGGAGTTTTGGCTACAAGAACTATCGTGGTTTTGTCTTCAAGGTGTTGTGATGTTATAGTTGGTCACATTTCGGTGTCATCCGATAGGCAAGTTTGCGAATGGGAACCTGAGTCAAAACATTTCAGGGTTCATTGCTCTTTCTCGAAACAAAGGCACCGATGGCCGAATTCCTGCGTGCTTTTAGGAGGGGTCGGGTTTCTCGGCTCCAAGAGCCCGGAACAGCTGTTTCACACACTTTAGTTAGACGTACCCACCTTGAGAGGCACAGCAGAACTGACCTTAGATCAGCCACCGTGCGCGTCTCCGCTGGAGGAAGTGTGGGCGGGGCTAAAGTCTATCGGCAGCGTGCGCTGTGGAAACTGAAGAGGTCGAAACTTTTCCACGATTGCGCGTGTGGTCGCTTTGTCTAGCGGAGAACGAATCTCGGGTTTCGTACCTGTGCGGGAAATACCCGCAGTAGTCTGTTTAAAAACAACCTCTGTTTCCCATAACACGCAGACAATGGTGGTTTTATGGAAGAACCTGTGGAAATGGTCTTTGAAAATAATTGACTGTGGATGTTAGTCTTTAATGTTGAAAAATATAGTTCTAATAGTTTATTTATTTGACTCCTGTTTACTTTTGTAAATTATAATCACTTTCCTCAGCAAAACATAATTTAAGATAGTTTAACCAAAAATCTAAATTGTCACTTCTCACCTTCATGTTCCAAATGTGTATGATGTTGACAAAAGTAGGATGATCAGTTTCATTTTATTGAAAAGATTCAGTGAAGCTGAATGGTGGCAAAAGTTTCTGTTTAGAAGCGTGCGCTGCTATGTTGTTTGCCTGATTTGAAGGGTTCGTTCATCCAAAACAATGACCCATAAATTACTCTCCCTCAAGCTATCATAGTAGGCATGACTTTCTTCTTTCAGACAGCCAAACACAATCGGAGTTATATTAAAATATCCTGGCTCTTCCAAGCTTTATAATCTCTGTGCTGCCGTCTTGACCAGGTCTCCCTGGAAGAAGAGATTGTGATATCTCAATGGGATCTTCCTGGTTAAATAAAGGATAGGCTAAATAAAATAATGGGAGTGAATAGTACCTGAGATTGAGGGGGGGCTGCTCGATTAATTGAAATTAAACCAATATCGCGATTTGGCATAGTGCGATTATAAAATCCCAAAGGCTGCGCGTGAGGGTGACCTCTGGGCTTCCAGTGTGAATTGGGCTGGTAGAAAAAAATAGTGGGCTTCCAGTGTGAATTTGGGCTGGTAGAAAAAAATAGTTTTTTTTTTATTCTAAAATCGATTTATTTTATTCCAGAATCGATATTAATTCAAATTCATTTGCTTTATTTTTGTCCTTGCTTGTAGATGAGGTTGACAGAAGTTAGCCGCTTTCATTCCAACAGAGGATGAAATGTCATCTATGAGTGTTGAGTGATGTAATATCCCATGTGGATGAATGGAAGAGATGTGAGACTGAAAGCACTGAAAAGCCCTCGCACCAAACTTGGTGCTTAAAATAACGTGTTTATCGATTACATATTGTTTGGACACTAAGTGACGATAAGTGACTGTTACATTTATTTGTTATTGAATCATTTATTAAAGAGAATGTAGTATTGTATGATGCTTCTGAAATAAAATCAGAAAGATGTGGTGATTTGTTTTTTGTAAATATGACTCAGCTTATACATGTGCAGTCTGTATAATTATATTTAACTTTTTCCCATGGTCTAGTGTTAAAAAAATGCAATATCGAATCGCAATACTTTTAGAATAGCAATTCTTAAAAATCGCAATACATATCGTATCGGCACCCAAGTATCGTGATGCTATCGAATCGGGAGATATGTGTATCGTCCCAGCCCTAGTATGAATCAAACAGACTTGTGTTTGGCGCTCCGTTAATGCTTGCTTCATCCTATTTTGGGTAAGAAAAAAATGGAAAAATACTTAATTGCCATTTCCAACTGAATTTGAATTGATTTTGAAGTTAACCAGGGTGTCGAAACCCGGCCCGCCACCCATCCCCCAAACAAATCGTGCAGCTGTAGTATGGATTTGCCTATTCTCACAATTAGAAATGAATATTAAAACTTTATAGTTATAGTCTTTGAGGCTGTCAGTTTTGCCTAAAATCACCTATTGTCAGTCAAACAATAGGCTACATAGCCTAAGTGTTTGGAGCAACTTGAAAGACCAATTTATTCATGGTATAGCTTTTTGACTAGCTAACCTAAACTTGCTTTGTTTGCACTGGCCCTGTGCAGCAGCAACATCTTGCTTGTGTTAACAGGATACAGTGAATAAACTTTAAACAAGCCCATTAAAAGTGCTAATCAAGCAGCCTTCCGTTACTTTGAAGGTTTGGTTTCCAAATCCGTCCCATAATAACACAGTGATTCGTCTGCACGTCCGCCTCCCCTGCGTCTGTGTGGAATGCTGACTGGTGCCGCAAGGAAAACCCTGTGAGTTTGCGTCTGACTTCCTTCTGTGTTTATTGTCTGGTAAATTAATTCCAGGTCTGTCTCACCACTGTGGATGATGATGCATTTTGCATAAACTATTACAGCTACCTCTATTTGCTCTTGAATCAAACCATCTCCCTTCACACGCACCCTTAAAAAGACTAATTTATTAACATTGGCACGGCTTCACAGCACTGTTTCCCCGCTAGCAGGGTCTTTCAGTGCATGCCTGTATTTGAAATGCTGTATCTTGTGTCATGCAGACATACACAGACAGGAGGGGAATGTCCAGTGCTGACTCCAGGATGTTGTCATAAGGTTTCCCATTAATGCCTGTATGTGAAAGCAGCTCTTGTGTTGATGTTATATTTGAGGTCATTCAAATTCTGCTACACTAGTGCTATAGATTGGTGTATGTACCATGTTGTTTTCTTTTTTTTTCTTTTGTGGCTGGGTGAAAGATAACATTGTGATTCTACAGCTTCCCCATCATTAAGAGCTGTTCTCACTCAGCCTTATGTTCTCAGACAGCCTGGATACTCACCCAGCTGAGAACCAGCACTTAACCTAGTTGCACAGGTTTGCAATTTAGCTGAAGAGATCTGGAGTGCATGTGACTTGAGCAGTGTTCTCATTCAGTCTCTCTTCGCCCATCACCATGGAACAGCTGTAGAAGTTCAGTTCTTTTGACTGTTCAATTGGGATACCTGCAACGTCCTCAAATGTCAGATTTCTACATTATACATAACGGTATAGGCTATTGGTATGCAGATATCACCAACAGATGGTTTCAAGACTGTAAAAGCATTTGTTCAACAAAAAACAGGTTTTCTTTATTTAACGGTCATTTTAACTGATAATAATTGATTGTTTAATACGGAAAAACCGTGATATTTTCTGAGACTG
Organism: Leuciscus waleckii; assembly: GCA_900092035.1. Taxonomy (NCBI): domain Eukaryota; kingdom Metazoa; phylum Chordata; class Actinopteri; order Cypriniformes; family Leuciscidae; genus Leuciscus; species Leuciscus waleckii. The sequence continues at coordinate 34,550,323 of FLSR01004883.1, read as the reverse complement.
TTATCATACCATGAAAATCTCATACTGTTAACAACCCTAGGTTAGGGATGGGCATTTTTGTTCATTTGATTTCATGTACTGATAGGTCTCAAACAAGTAGGCCTACTTGGGGGCAGGATGGGGTGTGTCCGATAATGTTGATATTTTAAGTAAAACCGTTACGAAACTTAATGTTGACAAATAAAAATGTCTATCAAAATATGAAAATGACTAGAAAAATAACACAGCTGCTAGATTATCAAAAATGCATCAATGTTTTTGAAAAAGAGACTTCTCTAAAAGGAATAGCTGCATCAGGTGAAGTTGAAGAGTAATGAACACCAGTAAACTGAGACCCGTTCTATAAGATACATTCTACATGATGTTAATCAGATTTCCATACACAACATAGGCTAAACGTTACTTTACCACCGTCTTCACAAAAGGGCGCAAAGTATGCAAGTGAACTTGACCCAAGTTACGTGCTAGCCAGAAAGTGTTACTCTTCCTGTAACAGCGTGCCGAAATTCACATTCTATGGAGTTCTCATTATAATGGTATGTAGCCAAAATGGCAGATTGGTGCTGCACATCTTGCACTCAACTGTATTTTCATCTACTTTATAAAGTGATTCTAGACATCCCTGCACATTTTCGAAGCCATGATAAACGATTTTAATTAAAATACTGTTTAAAAATGGCATCACAGTGTTATGGATTATTAATATTAATGTTTTGAAAGAAACATCCGAGAAGAATGACTCTTCTTCAATAGTCAGTGTTGGGCATTTGCTGTTTGAGCTGATGCTGAAGAATGAATGAATAAACAACGGTAAACTGAAATGCTTTGATAGCGGCAATATTACTGCACAAATGTACATGAATGCGCATGTGTAACTACAAATTCCTGTTGTTACTTCCTGTAACAACAACGCTGAAACACTGGCAACTAAAGCACAAAGAACTTGCAACATCCATTACAATAGTGTTCTCATACTGTTCTTTGTTCTTTGTGCGTTCATTCAATATTTCAGTGAATTAGATGTGAAGGTTGCCAAGGTTTCTCAGATCAGAAAGTTATACACACATTTGCACAGGGATGCACCAAAATTAGAATTTTAAATTAGCTTATTTTTAATTATATTAATATTCGACTTTTTAATGATTCAATAATGTTAGATACTGAATTTCAAAAAAAGCATATATGCACTTTTTTTTATTTTGCATTCCTTCTGAGAAACTGTCACAGATTTGTATCAGATTTTAAAATAAATCCTTAGACCATTCTAATGATTTAGTCATAGTCTGCCTGCATGTAAACGGGTAACCATGCGGGTTTTTAGTAAAATAATTTCTCTCATTTAAGAATAAATACAAGAGAATACTTATATGAAAGTGTTATTTCAATGTTAATTATTGTTTAATGCTTTTATTTAGCAATAATTTATTATTATTGTTATTATTATTATTAGTCATATTTTATAAAGGCGCATTTTAACCAGAAAAATCACAATTAGACTTTCCCCAAATCGTGCAGTCCTAAGTTCTCTCCGCTGCGGCTGTCTGTCGTTCTTCATTTAAATGGTGCCTCGCGTTCGGTTACAAAAGTCAGCACACTAAGACATTCTCCAAGATCATTCAATATTCCCATCATTATACACTTGATTTGTAAATAAAGGTCTTTGTTTTTTTTATCTTGCGGAGTTTATTGCCGTTTCTAAATCATGTTCCTTGTGTCGGGCTGTCTGTTAAGCCTGGAACACACCAAGCCGGCACCGACGAACTAGCGCTGACGAAAGCCGACTCTGTTGTCGCCTGCGTTGGGGGGAAATAGCTGCTCTTGAACGCACAGAGAACTACAGGCGACTGTCAGCTAGAATGCGTGTTCTGTGCCTGCATGTAAATGGGACAACTGTCTAACATTGATGTAACGTTAGAACAGCCTTCTATCTGTACTACTTTGCTCGCTGTTTTGTTATTCTCATGCACTGACTCGTTCACTAAGCTGAACAGCCAATCAGAGTTCTCTCTCACCGACGGCCCGACGCCGATTCAACATGTCGAATCAGTGCGGAACACACGACACACAAACTGCCCGATGGCCGACCGTCGGCTTGGTGTGTTCCACGCTTTAGATCACAACAATGGACTATGAATTGTTCTACGTGCAAAAACTGAAACAGATGTAACTGAAATTTTAAAACTTAAAATAAAAGGCTCAAACTGTTGCATAAATATAAAACGGTACGCATCAATAGCTCTTCCCTGTGTTCTTTGAACTTTAATGCGAAGAGCTGTGCACTTTGACTGTTCCTTAGCGCATCATTCTGCTCATGGACTGCCCATTATTTTTGGTATCAGGATCAGATCAGTACTGAATAAATTGTATCGGTGCATCCCTATTTAATATACTTATGGTTAGTACACTTATGATAATTTTCACATTTAAGTGCATAATAATGCATCCATTTTAGTTGGTCATTGACCCCTACATTTAGTGATTTTGGAATGTTTAATATGGAGTTTAATGCACTGTTCATATTGTATGCAGTCTTTCACTGATCTCCCCTGCCACATGATGCTCTTCCTTTCCATGGCACCAAATCAGTGCTTAGATGACGCTTGCTTGCGGTTGGATTAACCACATTGATTGTTGCTGAATGTCTAGTTTAGTTGGAAATGAAGCTGTCGGTTTCTTGCCATGTTGTAGCCTACTTTTGCATTAACCCTGATATCATGACGCATATCAGATATTTTAAAGCCTGCAAGATGTGAGAGCTGATGTTGTTCTTCACTGCAGCAGGAAGCCAGATTGTCAACGTGTCAGTTTCCAATGCTTGTCCGCTTCCTTGATGCTATGTGAAAATGTCTGCTATTAACTATTAAGGCTATTCACTAACCTGTTTATACAGAAGTTTAATCTGACGCTGATTTATACTTAAGGATGTTTTAGACATATTTTATTAGTTTCTTTTCTTTGAGCTGAGGAGGGATGTTAGACTCATTTCATTGGTTTAATTGCTGCTTGGCGCGTTGAAGACTCGTGCAGGAAGGAAGACTGGCCCTGAACAGACGTGAGCAGTTTCCTATGGAAATATAACTGAACTCTCTGGTTTGAGGCCAGTGTGAGGAAACTTTTCACATTCTGAATGCTTGACTGCTTTCCTTTCGTTGCGGCATCTTTTCACGCTAAAAATGTCCTTCCCCATGAACTGGCATCACTAGCCTGAGGCTCTGCGCAAAACTAAGGTTTACAGAGGTCATTACAGCACTGTGACTTCACTTCAAACACTTGCATCAACTGTAGTAAATGCATAACCTACTGTTTGTAAATATGATTTAAACACTACCATTTAAAAGTTTGTGGTCAGTAAGATATTTTATACATATGATTTTTGAAAGGTTTTTACGTTATATAATGTTGCCGTTATTTGCACGCTTGAGTATCTTGCAAATAAGGTTGCATTTTTAGACTGTTTCCCTGTCCCAAATGGCACTTTATATGCACTTTTGGTCTTGTGGACTACAATGGCTGTCGCGTCCGCTAAGTCCAGGAGACCGTAGGGTGTCCCACTTGTCATTTTAGGTTTCAGAAGGGTGCTCGCGAACACCCCCTTTGCTGTCAATATGTGCCCTTGATGCACACTTTTGCAGAGCTGCACTGAAGCGAGCTCCTCAGCAGATTTCTTCCCGACAGTCAAAGCTGCGTTATGTCACAAAAGTGCAGACCCGTAGGAAGAACTCAGTGTTTAGGGTGCCATTTGGGACAGGGCCAGTGTTTACAGTTAAAAATAGTCCAACTTTTCTTTAATAACCTGTCTTGAGTTCCCTGCATTGTTCCATTCTGTTGCACTCCATTCAGCTGCTTTTAACTTTTAAACATAATGTGTCTTGTGTGAGTACCCATTAAGGGTGTACCTGGAGATTAGTGTTAGTTTTGTCAGCTTTTGAAAAAAAATATAGGCTTGGTCTTAGTTCTGTGTGAAATGTACCTTTTTAGTTTTCATCATATTTAGTAATAAATCAGAGAATGTCAACCCATACTCATGGTTCTCACTTAGTTTCCTGATTTACTGTAGGCTGTTTATCATATAGGCCTACTGGTAAAACAAGAAACCTAAAATAGTTTAAAATGGTAATTCCTAGTAATCCAATAATTGCTAATTACTTTAATGTTTTAAAACAACAGCAAAAGACTTTATGGTCACACAGACTATAACATTTATTATAGAATCCATTTATTCAGCATCCACCATACATTTTTTTCCCATGATTTAGGTGATTTAGGTGATTTGTCAAGTTATTGCATCTTGATGGTCACATTTATTTAGTGACATTGGTGTCATCACTTCATCGTAACCACATTAAGGACACAGTCTATTGCTAGTAAGGTTGGGTATCACCAACCATTTACTAGGCTACTACTAGATATATTTATGGAGATGAGAAATAAAAACCCGCCCTATTCAGCTATGATCAGCTGTTCAGCCGAGCTTTTGATGTTACAAAAAGGTCGGTTGTTTTTTGTCACTTGACCTGCGCACCGCTTGCGCCATTCTGAAAAGTTGAGATGTTTTCATCTCGCCGAGGCATAGGCGCGCCTGCAAAAACGAGCGCCACGCACCGTATGCTCGTCGCGCCCACGGCGCTTCTATTATGAACGTGCTTGCCGCGCGCCTACATTTGAAATAACGGATAGTCAGGAATCGATAAGAGGAATCGTAATGCGTGCGTCTTATCGAATACCCGGTTTTTGGAAATTTGTTACGGTTCTCGATACCCAACCCTAATTGCTAGTTATAGTATCTGTTTCTGTAGTGATCTAAACCAGGTTGAAGCTTTTCAGCTTGAGTCACCTATAAATGAATGGCTGACTATTTATAACCTAAAAATTTCAACACTAAAATTGTCAAAGAAAACATACTTAATGCTTGTTTTCTTGTTAGTTGGGTCTAACTATCCTAGAATAATAGTCTGCAACCTATATTCAAATTTGCCACCCTAGCAGGGTAACAAGTACATTTGATTTCATTAGGTTAAGATCCTAATAAGCAACAGTGTTTATTTCATGTCCTCTGGCTCTTTATAATCACATAATTTGTGATGCTTTATGCTGTATTGTTCTCATCAGCTTTGGATGAATGAAGCTGACTAACCCTCTCAGCGTGTTTTTACTGGTATTGCCAAGATGACTCACCGTCCCGTCTCCTACTCTCGACTTCTCGCGTGACACCCTACAGTCTAAATGAGGGAGTTTCCCAACCATTTACACTACCTTTAGGGTCTGTAATGTAGTTTGAAGCCTCTTTCTCGCTTGTAAAAAAACAGCTGGTGTCTGAGGGGAATAGCCAAATGTTACTGCTAGTTTGTAAAATGGAGCATCTTCTTGACCTTTTATATGCTTGACCTGTTATGTAGTTTTATTCCTATCCTAATTGGCTTTTCTTTTTCTTTTCTTTTTTTTTTGTCTACAGGTTTGGAAGTCGCTCAGGCTGAGGGATTGACAACGATGGCTACCCAGTGTGAGTAATTTTCCAAAGTAACCAGTCAGTTTCAGCATGCTTGCCCGATGACTGTTTCTTGACGCAGACACACAAACACAGATAAGCTGATAAAGAACTGGTTTATTACTTGATGATTTCAGTAAGCCTAACCCTCAGAGAGCCAATATATCAAACACAAAGTAAATGCCCCTTTTTATTAAATTTAGTGATAGTATTCAAATGCAAAATTCTAAACTTAATTTGTTAAACTTCTGTCATAGGACAACTATGCAAATATAACATACAGCAAATAAAAAAAATGTTTAACTTAAAGGTTAATATGTAGTTACTGTTATGTTGCAAGTTTTTCCCCCTACATGAATTGTAGTTCTGCTTTGCAGGTATGGCAAAGTAGCATAAAAATGCAATTTCACATACTCCACTGCCAGTTCAGTGAGATGTAAGGCTATTGTGTGCTCCTGAATCTTTAGTGTAGTAGGGCTGTCAAAATGGCTGAAACTAAATTCAAATTTGTGCTTAAATTACTAATATTTCAATTATTCAAATTTAAAAGGCATAATTTCAGGCACAATGAGCAAAATATGAATGCACTGCAAAGCAAGGAAAAAACATAAGGAAAATAGTCAAAACAAAGACTCCCTGTAAAAAAAAAGAAAAAAAAAAGATTTTATAACATTTAAGTTGGATACAATTTCATAAATTGCATAAACAATTATGAACAAACAGCATGTATGAATAGTTTAATACAAAGCCGAAGCGCCAATCTTTTTTTTTGTCTCGACATGTTTTTAAGTCTAACTTTTTCACTTTACATGGCTTTCTAAACATGCGGCTGTCGTGTGAAACGAGTGCAACGGTTAAAGATGTCCGTCTAGCGCATGCTTGCATGAAAAGAATGGAAAAGCACCACTCTGTGAATGGCTTGGTTGTGGTTTTGACGTAACCAGCATCTTTGCTGCATGGAGCTTCTCTATTTCTGCAATATTTTGAATGAACAATGCAGCGCCACATCTAGTCTAGGCTAACAAAAACATTAAAATGCAACAACGACTCTTACATCGTTTTGCATGGTGCTCACCTACAACGACTCTTTCATCGGTTTGCATGGTGCTCCCCTTCCTTTTTTTTTTTTTTGTGGATTTTAAATTTGACACATTCTAAATTCGTATTTTAATTTGACAGTCTATAGTGTAGCAGAGGACTGCTGAGAACCCATCTAAAAATGTATGTGGAACATTAAATTGATGTCTTTGTATTGATCTCCTGTAGCTGACCTTATGGAGCTTGATATGGCCATGGAGCAGGATCGTAAAGTTGCTGTGAGTCACTGGCAACAGCAGTCCTACCTGGATTCAGGTATTCACTCTGGGGCCACCACCACAGCGCCATCTCTCTCAGGCAAAGGCAACCCTGAAGAGGAGGATCTGGACAACCAGGTGCTCTATGAGTGGGAGCAGGGCTTCAACCAGCCCTTCACACCTGAGCAGGTGACAGGTATGTGGCTGTATTTGCTTCCAACACCCTATGATTCCTGTATTAGTCTAAAAATAAATATGGAAGCCCTTCTGCCTGGATATTTTCAGTCTTGCCATTTTCCTACCTGCCTCCTGTCTGGCTAAATCACAAACTTCCTCTCTTAGACTTGGATGGGCAGTATGCCATGACCCGTGCACAGCGTGTCCGTGCAGCCATGTTTCCTGAGACTCTTGATGAGGGCATGCAGATCGCTTCTACCCAGTTTAACTCTGCCCACCCTACCAACGTGCAGCGGCTGGCTGAGCCTTCCCAAATGCTTAAACATGCTGTTGTCAATCTCATTAACTACCAGGTGATGCTGAACTGGCCACCAGAGCCATTCCTGAGCTCACCAAACTTCTCAATGATGAGGACCAGGTTAGGAATGTTCCAATACTTAATGTTTGTTTCCTAAGGTGTTAAGCCATCAGAATTGCAATTTCTTTTGACAAGACATTTCTGCTCCTGGGAATGTTTATTTGCAGCTGAAGCTAAAAATGGAAGCTCTTTGCAAGAGCCTTCATTAAGATTATTTTTAGCCATATAGTGAAAATTTGAAGCAGTGACAATGCTTTCTGAATCACCTGAAGTTTTGCTTTTGGATGTTGTCGTTGTCAATTTCATAAGGTAATGTTTGCCTATTTGTGGATGTGAGGTTGGAAGAGCGAGTCACTAGTTTGAGGTGACCCTGAAAGTTTTTTTGCATTTGACAAGCAAATTAGTCACTTAAATCCAGGTTTTTCTGGTTGATCAGTGTCTGCAGTTGTTCTATTAAAGCTCACTTATAAATGACAAGTTGCCAAATTCCAGTATTTTCAGATTCACTCCATCTCGATTACCCTTAAACACTCACACTTCTCGATTACCCTTAAACACTCACACTTGCTGTCCAGGTGGTGGTGAACAAAGCCGCAGTGATGGTGCACCAGCTCTCCAAGAAAGAGGCCTCTCGCCACGCCATTATGCGCTCCCCCCAGATGGTGTCGGCCATCGTGAGGACCATGCAGAACACCAATGACGTGGAGACTGCCCGTTGCACTGCCGGCACCTTGCACAACCTGTCCCACCACAGAGAGGGTCTTCTCGCCATTTTCAAGTCAGGAGGAATCCCTGCACTCGTCAAAATGCTGGGGTAAGAGCAAAGGCGGCAGGTTTTAGAGAGCCTTGAGTAGAGCTCCATGGAAACTTCTGAGACTCTGAAGATCCTAAACAAAGGCACTTAAGTCTTGAGATTTTGATTACATGATTGTGTTTCCAGGTCCCCCGTGGACAGTGTGCTGTTCTATGCCATCACAACCCTGCACAACCTCCTACTCCATCAGGAAGGTGCTAAAATGCTGTCCGTCTAGCTGGAGGACTTCAGAAGATGGTGGCCCTACTCAACAAAACTAACGTCAAATTCCTCGCCATCACCACAGACTGCTTACAGATCCTGGCATATGGCAACCAGGAGAGCAAGGCAAGTACTGCATTGGTCTTGCTAAATGGGGAATAAAAGTACACATTTATTTATGCTCTTATCTAAACTCTTACCTCCACAGTTGATCATCCTGGCCAGTGGAGGACCTCAGGCTCTGGTCAACATCATGAGAACATACACGTATGAGAAACTGCTCTGGACCACAAGTCGTGTGCTCAAAGTGTTATCCGTCTGCTCCAGCAACAAACCTGCCATTGTCGAGGCTGGTACGTACTTGCCTGATTGTGCCATAAAGTGTTCATTCATGCATGTGATGTCAGTGTCTCATCTTTTGCTTCCTTGTGTGGTTCAGGTGGTATGCAGGCTCTCGGCCTTCACTTGACAGATCCCAGTCAGCGTCTGGTTCAAAACTGCCTTTGGACCCTCAGAAACTTGTCAGATGCTGCTACAAAGCAGGTACATGCTTGGACTGAAGCGCTAACTAAATGTGTAGACAAGTTTATGGAACTGCTGGCACCTATTTTTAAATTTCCCATTTTCTCATGGGTTGTAGGAAGGGATGGAAGGACTTCTTGGCACTCTAGTTCAGCTTCTTGCTTCTGATGACATCAATGTGGTCACCTGTGCTGCCGGCATACTATCCAACCTCACATGTAACAACTACAAGAATAAGATGATGGTTTGCCAAGTTGGTGGAATTGAGGCCCTGGTCCGCACAGTTCTCAGGGCTGGTGACCGAGAGGACATCACTGAGCCTGCCGTATGCGCTCTACGCCATCTTACCTCCAGACACCAAGATGCTGAGATGGCCCAGAATGCTGTGCGTCTTCACTATGGCCTACCTGTAGTGGTCAAACTGCTGCACCCACCCTCACACTGGCCGTTAATTAAGGTGAGTGTGCTAGATAGTGTCTATTTTTTTCTGCATTTTCTGAAATGTTGCACATTCTAACAAGTCTTTCCACATCCTCGTAGGCCACGGTCGGTCTGATCCGTAATCTGGCACTATGCCCAGCCAATCATGCACCACTCCGTGAGCAGGGTGCAATTCCTCGATTGGTCCAACTGCTGGTGAGGGCACACCAGGACACCCAGAGACGCACTTCAATGGGTGGCACACAGCAACAGTTTGTGGTGAGTTGTGGTATTTTTTTTGTGTAATAGTGGGAAATGCAAACAAATGTTTTATACTAATTGTCTGATTTGTAATATTCAGGAGGGAGTTCGTATGGAGGAGATTGTGGAAGGCTGCACTGGAGCACTTCACATCCTGGCCAGAGATGTGCACAACAGAATCGTCATCAGGGGGCTAACACCATCCCCTTATTTGTACAAGTATGACTTGACTTGCTCATTGTCTTCATGTGCACACATTCACCACCTAATTACTTCCCTATAAAATCAACATGCAAGATGGCTGCCATCTTTAATCTAGTAAACCCTGTGATTTTTGTTTCTCTTGCTCTGTAGCTGCTTTATTCGCCCATTGAGAATATCCAGCGAGTAGCAGCAGGAGTGTTGTGTGAGCTGGCTCAGGATAAGGAGGCGGCAGAGGCCATTGAAGCAGAAGGAGCCACTGCTCCTCTCACAGAGCTGTTACACTCCAGGAATGAGGGAGTGGGTGAGTGACTGCCCCCCTATTGACTGTCAAATACTGTACATTACAGCAAATAAAAAAACGCATTTTATATCCGTGGTGCATCTTTTACAATTTCTTTCTTTGTTGTTGATTGTGCTAACAGCTAAAGGGTGGAAGGGGTCTAAGACACAAAAGCTTTCCATTTAATCTAGACTCTGTCGTGTACTTTTCTCTATATAGCCACATATGCCGCAGCAGTGCTGTTCCGCATGTCTGAGGATAAGCCTCAGGACTACAAGAAACGTCTTTCTGTGGAACTTACCAGCTCTCTTTTCAGAACGGAGCCCATGTCCTGGAATGAGGTACGAACTTTCATCTGCAACTGGAGAAATGGTCTTAATCACTCTATAAATCCATGTTTATAGACTTTTATTTTTCTATGTTGTCTTAGACTGGTGACCTAGGTCTTGATATTGGTGCTCAGGGAGAGCCTCTTGGATACAGACCGGATGGTAAGACATTTTTCATGGCACTTTATTTAAACATATATTTTAATTTAATAAAAAAAATCTGCAGATGTAATCGTTAAATTTTTTATTTTTTTAAATGTAAATGATTTTGATCTGAACACATTTACACTACTCATGGTTTTCTCGTATCCCTTTTAGACCCCAGCTATCGTTCTTTCCACTCTGGCTATGGTCAGGATGGTCTCGGTATGGATGGCATGCTGGAGCATGAGATGGGAGGCCACATCCTGGAGCAGAGTACCCAGTAGAGGGACTGCCCGACTTGGGACATGCTCAGGACCTGATGGATGGCCTTCCCCCTACAGACTCCAATCAGCTGGCGTGGTTTGACACGGACCTCTAATGGTCTAAAAGTATTGAAGGTAAGATGACTTTCAAAAACTCATTGCATTCTGCTTACATTTTAATATAAATGTTAATGTACTTCTGTTTTTCCACAGATGTATGTTGAATGAATCTGCATTGTGAATTGAAGAGTCGTGGAAGGTTTGCAAGAGGGTGGGCCAGTGTTTCAGAAAGTGCCTGACGCACAACACACTTGTCACAGACGAAAGGGAGATGTCTAACAGGAAATTTTGGATGTCGGTCTCTTTAATTGCTATGACCCCTTTTTTATTTTTGCCCTGGATGGAAAAGTGCAAGTACAAGAGGGATTGTGATGTGGATACTGATGAGTGCACATGAAAAGGATCTTTTATGATGGAACTCTTTTATCTTTTTTTTCTTTTTTTTTCTTTTTTCTTAAATCAACCTTTTCATGGTACTGACCCCTAGCTTGGTTTTAAACCTGGCTATTTTTTTTTCTTCCATACATTTGTATTCAATATTTTTTTTTCTCTTTTTTAAAATGTCTTCTATAGTGTTAAGTTGTAGGGACTTGCCTCATTGGTTTCTGGATCTTTATCACATGCTAGTAAACAACACTAATCTCAGTTTCTATGTAATCTGACTGAAAGTGTAACAATGTGTAGCTTTTTATATGATCAATTAAAATGGTGGTTGTTGGGAGTTCAAAAAAATTATATGCATTCTTACAAAATGCTTAATGTTAAGCAAGGAGAAGCAGTTTTCAATGTCACGATTGTTCCAAAAAGGGTGTGGGTGCAGCGTGGGTGGGGGGGTGGGGGATGTAGATTGGGTTTATGAGGTATACACAGAGACAGAAATCTTTTCTATGCTATCTGGAGGTAGTCTCTATTGAAGCAATGTCATTGTTAGCCTGTGTGGCTCTTTTTTTGGGAACAGGATAATGACATGGCTAATCAATAAAAGACTTTTATTCCAATTGTGTTTGTGTGATTTACATAAATGTATAAGGCACTTATTTTGAATTTTAAAACATGTTTAGGTCACATTACTACACAATTCAACATTATTTTATTTTTCTTAGTTTCTTATTCTGGTTGAAACTCTTCACATCCTGATACCAATCAATAATAGAAGTGGCCGATCCAAATGCAATGATAATGTCTTACCTGACTGTCAACCTGTGTATTTGCATACCTCTGCGCACACATCAGCTTGTTCCATAAGGCCATGCAGAGTTATAGGCTGTCACAATTCGAAGACTGCATCCTTCATGCATCCAGCATGCCTTTGAAGGACTTTTTTTGAAAGTTATATTAGTGTCTGAAAACAAAACAGGGATCACAAACTGTCTAAATATGTTCAGTGGTCCATTTCTGTATAATAAAGTATAAACTATATATAATATCTTAGTAAGATGTCAACATTTGAACTGCTTGAAAGAGTTTTTTTTACATTTGTATCATAAGATATTTAAGTGGAAACCCAATACTTGTTTAAAAGTGTAATTTGTCAATTTCTCTCAAAATATTGTCATCACTGGTGCGCAATGAATTCGGGGGTAGGCAAGGCCACGAAGGATCCATCTGTTTATCCATTTCACGAGAACCAAAGGACGCATTTGGAGTCCACATTTGAAGGAGCCTTTGAATTGGGACAGCCTTCGTCGCACTGCGGTGACGCAATTGGCCTTCGAAGGATGCAGCCTCTGAATTGGGAGGCAGTGTTCATCAAACTGTCACCAAGCACTGCAAACAAACAGCAGCCACCTTTTACAGTTTTCCTGAATCAAAACAATAAACTTATGCTGCGTTCATGCCATGATTTGCATTTCACTGGCAACATTATCAGCGCTGAAATGAATGTGCAGGTGGTACAAGTCTGAACTCTAAGTCACGTTCATGTGCTTTGAGACATGAAGTAATTTAGCGTCGTCTCTCGTGACGCTTTGCAGAACTCGGGGGTTATTCCAGAAAGCAGGTTATGTGTTAAGGGTAAGCAAGCGGATAACCTCAACACTCAGTTCCAAAAACGGAGGTAACTTTAGGGTAAGTAGCCATAGCACAAGGTAATATATGTCTATATTCTATGCTAATGTATTTCTATAATAATAAAAAAAAAACATACCTTTATACCTTTCAAGCAATGTGGAAGCTATATGACTATACAAAAAATAAACATTATCTTTGCAAGCACAGACTGTTATTTAGCTAATCAGTCTTTATTTTTAATATATAATTAGTATCAAACAAACAATAGGCTATATTCACAATATAGTTAATATTCACAGTGATTAAAGATTATTAAACGAAAAGATTGAAAAATTATTGTACAACCACCAAATAGGTGGCGATATGCACTAAATATATAAATCACCAATAAACAAAAGAAGAAGAAAGAAGTATGGCGTGCTTTTACCAGAGTTTGGCTGCGTCCAAAAACTCATAAATGCTGCCTTCGGAGGACACATTCCAAGGTTGGAAGGCATCAAGGCACGTCCTAATGCAATGTTAGTTTCACTTCCTATCTCCTGAAATACCTTCATCTGATCGATTTTTGAAGGCACCATAGATGTATCCTTCGCTGCCTTTGATATCCCACAATCCTGTGCTTCCATTCTGTGACAGCTGAGCTAGAAAAATAAAGATGGCGTATGAAAGTTGTGGCTGGTCGTCAGTTTGTGAGAAATTATTATTGTAGTAACTATTGTACTATTGTATCATTAAATATTCTCTTAGTTTTCACCAAAGCTTGCTCTATTTTGCTGTTATGATGCCTCAGAATTCTGTCCGAAATCAGTTTTGTGAGGTACCTTTGTGCGTAAATGCTGCCTGCAAAGTCATTGCCTGATAGGGCAGTGAGGCAACAAGTCAGCTGCCTAAGTTTTCGGACTCAGCCATTGTCTTATTATAGAGTCGAGCAGATATGACGTCATTTTGTAGGCCAATCAGCAGTTAGCATAACACTGAACTCCCCTCAAAAAAACCCATTAGGATTTTTCCATAGGCTTTTGGATTATCACAACAACAACAAAACAAGCTCTGTGATCAACAAAAGTTTTATGATACTAACACGTTTTGTCTATCAAGATAATTTTCACAGATGAACAGCTTTTATGAATTTGAAGCCTAAAGGCCCGTTCACATAAGGACATAAGGATAACTATAAAGATAATGTAAGCCCGTCTAAATCGGTCCAATAGCGGTATCCGATAGAACGGGTGAAGGTCCCTGTGTGTTACTGTCTTTCCTTTCACGCAACACAAGAAGATTAAATGAAATACATTTTCTCATATGTATTACCTCGTTATTTCATCTGACTCCATAAATGAAAAAGGTTTTAATGATATCTGAGCATCATTAAAGGAACCGTATGTAAGAAATGTATTTCAATTAATCATAAAATGGCCCTGATATATCACTAGACATTAAGAAATCATGTTCATTTCAAATACTTATATCACTGACAACAGTAGTCCGGCCAGGATATTGTCATTTAAAAGTGAAGTTGCAGCCTCAACTGATGTTGATGTTGTCATGTAGTGTTTTGGCCTGATGCTCCACCCTCCACCTATCTACCAATCACAAAGTCAGTAGTGTTTCGCCATCCGGGTTGCCAGCTCTGCTCTAGTTATACAGCTGCAGCTACAAACGTGTCGGATAAAAAATGCCAGCCTATCTGGCAACCTCGAGTCAGGGGGGAGGGGGAGGGGATACACCGCTCTACAGTAATTTGAAAGTGATTGCAGTACCAGTTTTGGCCACTTTTGGGGGAGGGGATACACCGCTCTACAGTAATTTGAAAGTGATTGCAGTACCAGTTTTGGCCACAATCTTACATACCGTTCCTTTAAATGTGAGCGAATGTTTGATTATTCCTTTTAACTCTTTACTTATATTTTACCCGTTCATATTAGGATGCTATGTCGCTCTGAGGTCCTCACGCCTTCTGTTGTGTCAGTTTTAGTCATTAAACAGAGGTAATTGGCTATATACCTGAGAGGTCACAATTCACGCTTACACAATCAAAGATACTTTGGTATAGCCCCCGTGGTTTCGCATACACTTGAATTTAACGTAACGTTTACTTCAGGCAGAGGTATGGCCACTACTACAGATATAAGTCGGATTGGCCGTGCCGTGGTTTCCCACGTACACTTATCTAAAGTAACATTCAATTATGTATGTTTAAGACACACCCAAATGTAGATTGGTCAAACAGCATTTTTACTGTTCTAAACGAAAATTCACTTCTTGTCTTGGCGAACCAAGTACACTTGAATTAATGCCAAATATTAGTCTTCACTAATCAGATTTTGCGGTAACGTACGAATCCGTTTAATCTACTTGGGAAAACAATTTCAGAGTCAGTCAGAATAAAATGAAATGTAACAATTTATTATGTCAGGTAAATGTATCATGCCAATTTCATAAGCAGTTCAAAGATAATAAATACAAAACATAAAATTCTCTGGAATAAAGAGGAAAGATGCAAACCTGACATTAGAAAATACATGATGCGGAGTGCCTGCATACACTCTGCATCACAGGCTAATTTGAG
>FLSR01004883.1:34498883-34510130 GCA_900092035.1 Leuciscus waleckii | reverse complement strand
ACACACACACACACACACACACACACACACCATACATAAGTCTGATACGGGACAGAATGCTAATCAGGATTCATTCCACCCATATGATTTGCATAGAGTGTGGGTGGGGCCAATGTACACAGTCCTGTGATGCGCATCAGACAATGATTGGTGCTTCACGATCACATGACCGCAGAAACTCACCGAAGTCGCACGCTTGAGACGTCATCAGAGCTGATGAGGAGATTCTCCGGCTTGATATCTAGAAAGTGAGACAGACAAATCTATATAATCAGCATGTCAAATATTTTATTACTAGTGGTAATTTTGTGGACAATAATTAAAATTAAATATTATAATGAAAGAAATATATATACTTCTTTTTTTTTTATTACAGGTGGTCTGACACCTCTGTGGATAATGATTACAATTAAATGATACAATTAAAATATAATTTTTTATTTTATTAAAACACATTTTATTTATTTATTTTATCACAGGTGGCCTGGAACCTCTATGAATGATGATTACAATTTAATAATATAATACAAATATAATTCATTTAATTACAGGTGGTCTGGAACCTCTGTGGATGATGATTAAAATTAAATAATTAAAATATAATATTTATGTTTTATTAAAAAAATATTTTATTACAGGTGGTCTCACACCTGTGTGTATGAAGAATAAAATAAAATGATGTTATCATTTTTTTATTTATATAATTAACTTTATTCTAGGGGTGTCTCACCTCTGTGTACGATGTCGTTCTTATGGCACCAGTGAATGGCTTTGATCAGCTGGTAGATGTACGTCCGGACCTTGTCAGGCGCAGCTCCGTTCGGCATGTCCTCCAGCAGCTCCAGCATGTTCTGCAACACACACACACACACACACACACACACACACACACACACACACACACACACACACACACACACACACACACATCTTAAAGGGATAGTTCACCCAAAATGTTTAATTAGTCCATGATTTACTCACCTTCAAAACATCCTAGGTGTATATGACATTCTTCTTTCAGACGAATACAATCTGAGTTATATTAAACAATGTCCTGACTCTTTCAAGCTTTAAAATGGCAGTGAATGGGTATAGTCCATCAAAGTGCATCTATCCATCATAAAAGTTCATCTGTCCATCATAAAAAGTGCATCTATCCATAATAAAAGTGCATCTATCCATCATAAAAGTTCATCTAAAAATCCCTTTATTTGATTATTTTTGATAATATATTTGCGTTAAATCATACAGTACATCCAGAAAACACAGAATATAAAAAAAAAAACAATAATAATTTCACAGGGCCCTGTTGTAAAAAATATGTAATAAATTATTTAATTGTTAATGTTTTATGAATTCAATTGTTTTGACATGTTTTTTTATGACAAAAAAATTAATTAAACCATTAAAACGGAATCCAGAAAAATGAAAAAAATGGAATTTGGGAAAAAATAAAACCAATTTCATAAACATAACTTAATAGAATTTAATAAAATTGGATGTCTCATGATTTCAGTTAATTAGACTTTTTGATTAATACAAATGTAATTGAAATGTGTAAATCTTGAAAAAAAGGCTTAAATTGTTTTAGTGCAGAATCCAGAACATTTTTAATGGAAAAACATGGAATTTAGTAATTAATTACATTACTAAATGTAATGTAACCATTTAAATGGAATTGTTGTAAAAAATTGTTTTATTATTAGGGCCCTAAAATGTAAAAAAAAAAAAAAAACTTGTAAGAAATTTTTGTACAATTGAATTTGGGAAAAAATAAAACCAATTTCATAAACATAACTTAATAGAATCTATTAAAATTTGAAGTCTCATGATTTCAATTAAGTAGACGTGTTTTTTGATTAATACAAATGTACTTAAAATTGCCAAATCTTGAAAAAAGGCTTAAGTGCGTAATCCAGAAAAATTCTAACGAAAAAAATGTAATTTTAAAGAAATATAATGGAATTTTGGATAAAAAAAAAATGTAATTGATTTAAACAGAATTCAGAATTTTTTTTATTATTATTATTTGTGTCTCAGCTCTAGCTGCAGATCTTTGCTCAACACTTTCACTGTAGTTTCAGCTGTATATGTTGATTTCTGAACCCTTCACAGAACGATTCCTCGACTCCTCAGGGAAAAGAACGACTCCTGCCAGTTTTCTCCCGTTCGGCGCCGGTCCTCGCGTGTGTGTGGGAGAATCTCTGGCCAGGATCGAGATGTTTCTGTTCGTCAGTCGCCTCCTACAGCGCTTCGACTTCAGTGTCCCGTCAGGAGCTTCATTACCAGACCTGACGGGCCAATTCGGAGTCGTGCTTCAACCTCAGCGCTACACTGTTCGAGTCACACCGAGACTCTGACCCCAAACTGCAGTTCCCTCTGTTAGACACCAGGTGGCAGCACTGAGTCATTCATCATTTAAAGCGATAGTTCAGCCAAAAATGAAATTTAGCCCACGGTTATGTTAATATTATATTAAAAAATGTTATATTAAAAAATGTCCTGGCTCTTCCAAGCTTTATAATGGCAGTGAATGGTTGTTTCTGTTTTGAAGTCCATTAAATGCATCTATCCATCATAAAACTGCATCTATCCATCATAAAAGTGCATCTATCCATCATAAAACTGCATCTGTCCATCATAAAAGTGCATCTATCCATGATAAAAGTGTATCTATCCATCATAAAAGTGCATCTATCCATCATTAAAGTGCATCTATTCATCATTAAAGTGCTCCACACTGCTCTGGGGGGTTAATAAATGCCTTCTGAAGTGAAGCGATGCGTATATGTAAGAAAAATATCCATATTTAAAACTTTATTGACTAAATAACTAGCTGGCAACAAACTCAGCTCCTCCGACATTTCTCTTTAAAAATTCTCGTTTTAGACTCTAATTCATGACTGGTGTTTCGCTCTTTCCTCTGCGCTTCCGCGTTCATCATTACGTCATGCGTAAATCGATGCGTACGGCAAAAGAAAAGCTTGGAAGAGTCAGGACATTGTTTAATATAACTCATATTGTATTCGTCTGAAAGAAGAGTGTCATATACACCTAGGATGACTTCAGGGAGAGTAAATCATGGGCTGATCTCCGCTTAACCAGCCCCATCAGAAGAGCACGGCTGAAGATCTCCAGAGTCTCGTCTCACCTTCTCCACGTACTCGAACACCAGGTAGAGTTTCCCCCGCCGCCGAAACGCCTCCTTCAGCTCCACGATGTTCTCCTGCTTCAGCGTGCGGAGCATCTTCAGCTCACGCATGGTGGTCTCCTTCACCTCCTCATTCTCTGAACACACAGCCAAGGTCAACTTCACTTCATTAATACAGCACATTTACCACAGACACCAGGCTGACCAAAGTGCTTTACAGAACCAGATAATAATACCTGCATAACAACACATAAAACACAAATAAAAGCAGCAAAGCTAAGAGCGACCTAGCGGAGTAGCAAACCAGTGTCAGACTTGTGAGTGACAGTAACACACACTGATGAAGGCTCAGTGGCCGCGACGCGTCGGTGTGTCGTTGCTTGTCACCCGTTTTAAAATCTAAGCCATGAAAGAATAAAAGCTTTTTATATTTTTCTAAAAACCAATTACTCGAGTGCCTCCTGGGATTGTTTTTCATGCATTAGTTTCTGTTCATTCAAACTGAAGTAAAGCCAGAACTAGTAACAGAACCTAGAAAGTCATTTGCTACTTTAAAAAAGTAACAAATGTATTTGTTACTTGTTATCAGTTGTAGAGCAAAGTAACATTACTCTTAAAGGTGACCAGTGTTATTTTAGTATTATTTATATTCTATTAAAGTTTTTTATTAATATTTTGAGTGGGCTTTTATTTTTATATATTCAATTTCTGTTAATTTTTGGTAACTTTTAGGAGAAAGAAAGAAAGAAAGAAAGAAAGAAAGAAAGAAAGAAAGAAAGAAAGAAAGAAAGAGAAAGAAAGAAAGAAAGTATATTATATTTAAGTACAGCTTTATTTCAGTAAACAAAAATGTTTTAAATGAATTTTGGTTAACGATAATAACCCTGAAAGTGACACTGGAACCGAACACAAAGATAAAGATGTGCGTTTATGTAACTTTAATGCACAATTTATTTATTTTAAAACATTCCATGCATATTCATTTCTAATCATAACTTTAAGTTAAACCTGTTTATTATTTTGATATATTAGAATGTTTATAGAACACATGCTATTCTATACATTTGTTCTTCAGATCAATACATGTTGAGATTATTATTTGAATATAAGCGTGTCTCATTAATATTCATGAGGAGCTGCATCAGGATGGTCTTTCATGCGATGATGAGTAAACGAGTTCAGCTGAAGATCACTCGAGCTGTGTAAGACCCAGGAGACTCACCTTCACTGTCCTTGAACTTCTTAATGGCCACGATTTCATTCGTCTCCTGCAAAAGAGAAAGAGTAAAACACAACATTAGACGCTGCACCAGAACATCTCTCAGACAGAAATACTGTATTATGCATTATTAAAAAATAAAAAAAGCACATTTTTGGATTATTTAGCGCTTTTTTCACCACATATGTGTAACAAACCGCAAGTCAGTGACACTCAAACTGCAAGTGTCAGACTAATATTCCTTCATCTAGATAAACTTCTGCTGATGGATGACGTCATTGCTCACGTCACTGTTGTCTTACAGTTCAATAAAGCCATATTCCTAATAAATGATTAGCATATGGTTACCAGCATATGGAGAGGAACTCTGTCGCAGTTACACACTCAGCAGAGCACATTTACACTCACAATACAGTTGGCGGGCATTTTGGACCCTGTGAATGTGTGTTGAGGAGAACTAAAGGACTCGACACACACACACACTCTCTCTCTCTCTGGCCTATTTTACCCTCTCAGTGTCTCTATATCCTCCCAGCATCCTTCAGTGCTCTAGATTCACACTTCAGTGTAAAACTAACTCTTACAGACACCGCTGAAATAAATCTCACTGACACTGAAGAACATGCAAAAGCACAGTAAGGAGTTCAGAAATGTGTGTTTGCATACAGTATGTTAAACAAACTCTGATCACAGATGATGCAAACGCTGATGACGGCACATTCATGCTTCATAAATCACACACTGCTACATCTTTCTCTATACATATACACTGCCGTTCAAAAGTTTGGGATCGGTACTTTAAAAAATATTAGTTTTTTTGAAAGAAGTCTCTTCTGCACACCATTTATTTGATTAAAAATACAAAACAAACAGTAATATTGTGAAATATTATTACAATTTAAAATAACTGTTTTTTATTTTAATATATTTAAAAATAATAATTTATTCCTGTGATGCAAAGCTGAATTTTCAGCATCATTACTCCAGTCTTCAGTGTCACATGATCCTTCAGAAATCATTCTAATATGAGGATTTGCTGCTCAAGAAATATTTCTTTAAGCAATTTTTTCATTCTATATTGTATACTGTCAATCAAAAGGTGTGGAAAAACATGTCAGATTGCAGCTTATACTGTGTGTGAAGAAAATGCGTCTCGTGTCGAATTTACTCAAAGAGTTTCAAGACAGCGCCACCATGTGGTCAAAAGTTATAATGAGATTTAAAAATGGCAATAACTTTTTATTAAATTAGCCTGTTGTAACGAAACTTAATAGATTCCTTGGCTCATGCCGAGAAAATAGATACCTATTTTGCCATACCAACCGCCATTTTGAAAATCAACTTTTTCGTGGCGATAGTTGAAACCGTTTTCATTTACCGAATCAACAAATTTGATGGCATAATGCCAACTGCATCTGAAGTGTATCTCAGGAAAGATTTGACACACTGACACCAAACTTTATGTGTGTAATTGTCATCCAACACTGAACACACCAGATCAATTTGGTGTCAGCGCCACCTATTGGTCAAAAGTAATAAGCAAATATGTCAAATTAAAACTGATTGTATTTATCGGCCTACAACCATTTTGTTTAAAATCATCTCCAGATGTCTTGATTTTTTTTGCTCTTCATTCTGAGAGTGAGTGGCAGTGACCTCTGACCCCTGCTTCTCCTTCTCTGTGTCGTGTCTGTGGTCGTGACAGCGTACGTTTATTTTGTTACGGAAAAAGCACAAGTTTCCAGGTGAATGTATGAAGGTCTAACGCTGGTGTCCTTGCTGCTTGTTTCTGTGTAATGAAAGTAAATAAGCACTTGCGCTGTCAAGCTTCAAAAACAACCGAAAAAGCATCAGAAAACTTCTTCATAACACAATAGACGAGGATTTCATTGATTAATGACTAACTCAGCCCAGCGTGAGTCTGTTACAGACCAGAACACAACAGGAAGTTGAAACGAGGACAGACGAATGGAAGAAACACAGGGAACACATGCAAAAACATGCAAAAACACAACAGTCATCAGGACACGGGACGTGAGAAGAGGACGGTTATATATTCTGTATTGAAAGCTATTTGTGGATCTGCTGCACATGTACACAGATATTAGATTTACATACATTTACATAAACAACGCTGTTTGAGAGAAATGGAAAGCGAGAGATTTAAAAGGTTCCTAATTTTGTTCCGGAGTCTCCTGTAATTGGTTTACAAGCACCCAAGGTCAGAAAACACTTTCATTTTCTCATAATTTACCCTGCAGCATCAGCTCTTTACTTCAGTTTAACAGTATGAAGATTCAGTCTCTCTAAACCCCGCCTTTCCGAGAGCTTCCTCTGCTCTGATTGGTCAGATGGTCCAGTCTGTTGTGATTGGTCTACTCTGCTCTGATTGGTCAGAAGGCCCAGTCTGTTGTGATTGGTCTACTCTCTCTGATTGGTCAGAGGCCCAGTCTGTTGTGATTGGTCTACTCTGCTCTGATTGGTCAGATGACCCAGTCTGTTGTGATTGGTTTACTCTGCTATTGGAGATACTTAGAAAATATTCAGAACAACAACAATGAATGAAAAAAATTAACAAACATAGATCACAGATCATCTTAAATCATCGATTCAGTTGTTTCTAAAACACATAAAACTATAATTAAATATGTAAATCTTTCTATGATGCAGTGAATCCAGAAAAGGATGTAATAGTTCAGATAGTTAACTGAGGCACTCGTCAACATTACTTTTGTGTAACATTATTAATATTACATATATATTAATGAAAAATATTTGTGCAGCAATAGTGAGAAAATTAAGCTTTTCAGCAAGCACTTATCTAAACCACAACCAGAATCAAAGCCATAACCATAAAATAAAATATACAAACAAAAACTATCAAATAAAACTACAAAATACTAAATAAATGCATAAACCAATAAATGCATAAATAAATGCATAAATAAATAAATAAATCAATGTATAATAATTAAACTAAAAGATAAGTGGCTCCTGCAGTCCCTGATGCATGTGTTTGCTGATGATAAGAGCATGGACTGGGGCGTGAGAGCTGAACTGGTTTATCTGGGAGCACAGAAGGGTTTCTGCTCACCCTGAAGGCTCTCGCGCTTCACACACACCACAGCTCAGTGTCCCTGTTAAACACACAGCTCTGAAACATGAGCCAATGCTACAGGCCATCCAGCACATTTAAATATAACAGGAATTAGCATTTCATGCATATTCATATCCCTCTCACACACACCGTCTCCTGATTGGCTGAGCCCACGGATCCTCGCTCAGAGAAATGAAAACAAGCCGAACAATAGGAGAAGGTGGTGAGACATCAGCGAGACGCCCGCGCTATTTTAATCTCTCTGACAGCGTGACCCGCTCGCTTTAGCTGAGACACGGACACACTGTGTGAGTGTGTGTATTACAACAGGTGACGCTTGGAAAGAGCTTTCTTTCTTTCTTTCTATCTTTCTTTCTTTCGTCTCAGAGTTCTGACCCACTTTATGTTCTCTCCACAAACACTTACTGAGGAGAAATCTGTGTCACACTGAGCCTGATAGCATTTGTGGGACATATGTGTGATCCTGGATCACAAAACCAGTCTCGAGTCGCACTGGTATATTTGTGGCAATAGCCAACAATACATTGTATGGGTCAAAATTATCGATTTTTCTTTAATGCCGAAAATCATGAGGATATTAAGTAAAGATCATGTTCCATGAAGATATTCTGTAAATTCCTACTAAAAAATTGACTCTTATTGACTGTTTTGTGGTCCAGGTGTCACATATTATTAAATCAAAGACTTTTACACACTTCTAATTTAAATATATTTGCATTTTGCATTATTAAAAGATTCATGTATAAAGTTTTCTGTTTTATTTCTCATCACATAAAAAATGACAGCTACAGATTGTTAAATAGATGCAAAGGAACACAAAACCAAACACGGTTCATTATGCAAATATATGCATGGAAGAAGGCCAATCACAATTTGCAAACAGGATGATGTCAACATTAGTCAGACATCTGAATGCTGAACATTCTGAACAGTGCATATTCAATTACATATTTCATATGGCTCACGATTGCAATTTAAAATGAGATTTTTTTTTAAAAGCTCCAGGCTTGTTGTGGCTGTATTAATCAAGCACAATGCAGTCTGCATTCATAATCTAGGTGCTTGATTTTATACACCTGTGGAAAGGGACCTGATGAAATCCATGAATATTATCTTACTTTTTACTCACTACATTTCATTTCGTTCTTGAGTCGATTCTTTTCACTGAACCGTTTCGGAAAACGAACTGAACGATTCTGACTGAACTGAACGATTCTGAACGATTCTGACTGAACTGAACGATTCTGACTGAACTGAACAATTCTGAACGATTCTGACTGAACTGAACGATTCACCCACGGCATGTTTCTCAAAACCATCCCAAGCCTACAGTAAGTAGATTGTAGAAAAACAATTAGAGCCAATTGTCTGTACAATTACATTTTTGTAATGATGCTTTTGGGAAATTCACCTCTGATCTGTTTGAATCATTGAATCGATTCACTGACTCTATGTGGGTCTTGAATGTAGAATAGCACACTATCGTACTACTTTTGCAATTTTTTTCCTCCATATACTCATGAATCTTTATACTTGACACACTTTTAAATATCATCTGAAAAAGTGGCTTATGACGAATCAGTTGTGTAAACATTTTACTTAGAAATTTTAATAATGTGTTTGGGGTATTTGTCTCCTTTTAGTGTTGTGTGTGTGTATAGCTGAGTATGTTCTTGTGTGTACCTATAGGGACTGCGGATGTAAATTAGCAATGTTGCTATAATCTGGCTTGTTTACATTTTGTATTTTATACTAATGTTCATTAACATGCTTTGTCCCTATCAAATAAATAAACAAACAAACATTTTAGTACTGAGAGGCGGCATTATCTGCACACCGTGGGTGTGAGTACAAAATCTGTGGGAATGCGTAAAATATGCCGAAATTCAAGCCCTTAAACACCAGCAATATTCATCCGGTGCAAATGAAACGAGTGAGTGATGAGAGGAGGGTTTGTGTGAGAAAGCGCAGCTGGTATCGTGTGTCTATTCTACGGGAAATATGTATTGAAAGTGGATATTTCATATCGAAAATCTATATTTTTGACAGCACTACAACTACATTCCACTTAGTTTATTATTTTTGATGCCTTTTAAAAGACTACAATTGAAAAGTGTACATATTATGAATAAAATTCAACCCGCCAAAGTGGATAGAGAGTGATGAAAAGTGGATGAAAAATGTATATATTATGAATAAAATTCAACCCGCCAAAGTGGTTACTCACCACTGCTGAAATACACCCGCATTTGTTGGGTTAGCGGGTGTTGATATCAAGCCCTGTTTAACCCAACAGTTGCTGGCTCCCATTGACTTCCATAGTATTTTGACATTCTTTTTTTTTCCACAATTCTGACTTTTTTCTCGCAATTCAGATTTTTTTCTCGCAATTTTGATTTTTTTTCGCAATTCTGACTTTTTTGCTCGCAATTCTGACTTTTTTTGATCGCAATTCTGACTTTTTTTGCTTGCAATTCTGACTTTTCTCACAATTCTGACTTTTTTTCTCGCAAATTTGACTTCTTTTCCGCAATTCTGACTTTTTTCTGGCAATTCTGACTTTTTTCCTCACAAATTTGACTTCTTTTCTCGCAATTCTGACTTTTTTTCTCGCAATTCTGACTTTTCTCGCAATTTTTACTTTTTTTCCCTCCAAATTTAGACTTTTTTTTCTCGCAATTCTGACTTTTTCTCGCAATTCTTACTAGATGAGTAAAATGACATAAGATATTATGTCCTGTTTTCTTGGGGAATTAATCAAAATTAAGTGAGTTGATGCTTAAAAAAAAAAGCTAAATTATCCAATGGTGTCAGAAAAATAATGTTCATTCAAACCGAAAGAAGATTATTTTTCTGACCCCACTGGCAGATAATTTTGCTTGTTTTAAGCAAAAACTCACTTAATTTATTTTTATTTCCCCAGAAAACAAAACTTAATATCTTATGTCATTTCACTACTTTAGTAAATGGATCTTGATTTAAGAAATGTTTGATATTTGGACTGGAAACAAGACAAAAATACTAAGTAAGAAAAGCATTTTTTGCAGTGTAACACCAGAATCAGTCAGATTCATGCCAAACCAACAACGAAGAACATGCATTTTCTCCCATGTTTATTCAACCAGAGTTGTTCATAACCCAAGTATTAAATGTTAAAAGCTTCACTGCAAGCGTCACTCATCGTTTGAAGGTTTATGAGCGTTTTCGGGCCTCTGCGCTGCACACACAACAGACTGAAGCTCTCAGAAACTGTATTTACACACAGATTCCTGTACAGAAAGAAGAGCTGCTGAATCCTGTGGGATTGTGGATGCTGGACTAACTCAGTGTGCAGAAGCTCCTCGTGATGCCGCAGTTAAGCAGACCCAGCGGCCCGCAGATCGATCGCTCAGAAATTGTTGATCAATGGCCGTGTGCAGACTCTCTCAAACGATCTGGGCTGACTCTCGTGAGACGCATGAGCAAACCTCTCTGTCTTTCTCTCGGTTAATGTCGCAGTGCTGTGAGTCTGAAAGGCCCGTTACCACCATCAGCTCCGGGTAATGCAGAAAGACGAGGCCTGTCTGGAGCAATCTCAAAGCTCTCAGCTCTTTTACACACACGGAGAGAGAGACTAATGGAGATGCTCAATGAGAGAGAGAGAGAGAGAGAGAGAGAGAGAGCACACACTTAAAAACGCAGAGAAAGAAAGTTAGATGGGATAAAGTGACGAGAAAACAGAGGTTAAACGAGAGGGGAGGAGGGGGAGGGGGGGATTGA
>FLSR01004883.1:34402991-34493238 GCA_900092035.1 Leuciscus waleckii | reverse complement strand
AGCTCACCTAAAACATGTTCCCTGAGGTTAGGAGTTTTGATCAAGGCTAACATGTGAATCGTCTATGAATCACCTCATATTGGGTAAGAAACCACAAGTTTTGGGTCACCAGCCAAGATCTTTAACCACTGGAACACACCAGCCATGCGCGCAAACGAGGAGACAAGAGCGCGCAAAAGTAAACAAATATTTGCATTATTACATAACACTTCCAGTGACTTACTAAAGGACTGGTTTATGATGCGGCTCCCCGAGTGGTCAAGCATTTGGGCTGGTCACACAAACACCGCAAGTGCAATCGATCACCATTACGCACAGGGTTTAGGCTAAATGAGAAAATCAACTCTTCAGCACAGTTTGGAGTAAAATAAAAGCGTCTCCTGAATGAGTGTGGTACTCACGCACTGCCTCCTGCTTGGGTCGAGCGCACCGGTGGTCTCCTGGATCCGGCTCATCTTGTCCCGGAGCGCGCAGACGCGCCGGCTCGTGGCGAGCAGCTCGTGCTCCAGCTCGTGGAAGAGCGAGCAAGCGTGTTTGGCCAGATCCGACAGCTGGCGCAGGGTCCGGGACAGAGACACATTACTGAGGGCGCACAGGTCCTGGAGCAGGACACACTCCTCGTCCGCGTCCGTGCGCCTGCACAGCCACTGGGGCTCCACGATCCGCTTGGCGAAGGGCATTTTGTCATGTAGTGTTTCAGTATAAAATCCACCTTTGGAGGGAAACACAAACAGGTTCCATGTAAAAAGCAAGACCCCCTCCTCCTCCTCCTCCGTTAGTCCAGGGTCTCTCGCGGCTCGTCCTCCATCCTCCGCTCGTTCTCTCCGGACACACACACACACACGCTGAACCGCACTGAGA
The DNA here is from genome assembly GCA_900092035.1 of Leuciscus waleckii. NCBI lineage: Eukaryota > Metazoa > Chordata > Actinopteri > Cypriniformes > Leuciscidae > Leuciscus > Leuciscus waleckii. The sequence continues at coordinate 34,492,377 of FLSR01004883.1, read as the reverse complement.
TCCGCCTCCGCCGCTCTGATCCCTCTCTTACACTCGCTGGCGTGTTTTCTGCGCTTTAAACTCCGAATGCTTTTAAGGAAAGTCGGAGTGAAGACCTGGAGCGGAGTGAAGCGTCAACTGGATCCGGAGCAGCAGCCTTCCATTCATGAGGCAGACAGATGTTTTCAAAGTCACTTCATGTATCGTGAAAGAGCTTAAAGAAGAGGTCTGCAACTTTTTTCATCCCTTGCTGGATAGAGAAACAGAGCATAAAAAAAAATAAAAAAAAATAAAATTTATTTACTATTGTATAAACTATATTATGAATTAAGATGATCAGTTTTTATTTTAAGTTCATTTAAAGTTTTAGTAATATTGTTTGTGCTTGACATTGTTATTATTTGTTTTAAACTTTTTTTAATTTCAGTTTTAGTAATTTTACTTCAACTTGGTCGCCAAAGTAACATTTTTATTTTTGTGTTTAATTTTTTTATATATTTATATTAATATTAATATTTTACTTTATTTAAGTCTTAGGTAACCCCCTTTATTTTACTACGTTACTACATATACTTACTATAGTAATAACAGTAAATTATGCATAATTACAACTAACCTTAAACCAAACTCAAAGACTCTATAATAAGTACGTGTGTTTAATTAATATTACTCAGAATTTATTTAAGTAAGTACAATGTAACTACGTCACCTTAAAATAAAGTATAATCCAGTTTTATATCAATTAACGAAATTATACAAATAAATAAAGATTTTTAATAGTTTCAGTTAAAAAGAACAACACTGGTATGAAGTCATATGCATTTATTACATTTTAATTTTACTTAAAACACTTTAATATGATGTAAAAAAAAAATGTTAAAAAAAATTCAGACAGCCAGATCAGACAGTAATTGCTGGATCCACTGCTTTAAAGTCTGGGACATTATATGCTTTCAGCCAAATTTAAACAGAAAAACAAATATAACTAATGAACCAATAATATGATGCAAAAGAATAGAAAAGGTATCAAAAATATCAAACCAAAACACACAGAAACCTGACTTGACATGAAACTTACCTAGACTTTAGACTGTTATATCCCTTCCCCATTTGAAAGCTTGCCCTGGTTTCTCCTATAGAATTGAATAGAACTTGATGCTTATTGTCAATATTAGCTCGTTTAATAACCCGCAAAACAATAACTGACCTTTTAGTGGACAAACATTATTCTTTGTTGGTGTGAAATATCAGTAATAATGCGTTTCCACACTTCAATTCCATGCAGGTGTGTGTGTGTGTGTGTGTGTGTGTGTGTGTGTGAGAGAGAGATTCCTGTGGGGACGCGTCACTGAGAGTGTCTCATTCACATTTGCTGAGTGAGGATTTCACTAAAGCCTGATGTGAACAGAAGAGCTCACGTCCCACAAATCTAAATAAATGTATACATAATAAAAATAAATTAGTAAATTAATATATATTTACTTAAATTCATAAAACGATACTGTACAAACATATTTATAAAAATAATAAATGATACACATTTTTGTTCATTATTAGTTCATGATATAATGAATGTTTTCTACAGTGACACCAGACAGGCTGAGAACCTCTGATCAACTGAAATCAAATCAGTCAAACATGTTCATAATAGTTAATGGGGTGAACGACACCTGTGTGAACTTGAGGAGAACTGACTTTATACATCCACGTGAGAGAGGAAGACGAGCTAATTTTGGGTTCATGGAGAGAGTGGGAGTTTGACCTCTGACCTCTACAATGCTTGTGTCTATGTGAGACCAGCACAGCTGCCACAAGTGAGTGTGTTTCTATATATACGTCTATTTACGTGCGCATGCGATGCTAAAACGACCGTCTCATCTGTGACTCCAACTGCTCGAGACACTAAACCCGCGAGAACAGTGATTCAGAAGCTTGCAGAAGGCATTATTTCTGTGAGCAAAGCAGAGAGGAACGAGCTATAGAAACTGAGAGCTGTTGTTGAACTGGATTTGAATCTGTAATCTGGCAGAATGGAGTAAAAAGCCCTCACGTGACCTAAATCCGTCTGTGTTGATGCGATTGTTTGCTATGGGGGTTGGGCGGAGATATTAAATATGAATGAGTAATTCAGGGGGGGGGGAATTCAACTTAATGACCCTAAAAAGCATTTAGATGCTTAATTCACACTTCAAAATGTCAACATGTCACTGCATTTTAATAGCAGAATATCAATCGCATCATTTATGCTCAATAGTGTTTAGTGCTTCATTTTCAACACTAGATCTCTTGTTTTAGCATTTTAAACTTCTTTTCTGAATAGTTTGCCTGAAAAGTGAGCTTTCTTTCAACTAAATTCCACTAACTTTGACGTTTTCTTATCTAATGTTATCACATTAGGTGTGATCTAAGTGTCAAATTCGTGTGTGGACTCTGTGGACGTGAGGCCCGGACGCGGTATATGTCATATGTTTTCATAAGCATGTCAGTCTCTATTGTCCTGTTGTTTGGCTTCATTCCACAGTCGATCTGAGGCGCGCGTGATGGACAGAACAATGATGCCGATATCAGACACTGAGGTCACACTCACATCCATTACACACTCAATACAAACATTTACCACCACTTATCTATTCACTCAGTATTTTACATTTAAACCGCTAAAAGAAATATTTGGAGAAAAGTGTAGCTGGAATTCTGTTATTTATCTGGACTGATGCGTGATTGTTGATTCCCGTTTGGAATCTTCGTCGATGGAATTCCTGTCGTTTTACAAAGTTACAAACTAATTGGAATTGGAATTCGGAATCAAATCTAAAGAGATCAAATAAGAATCCACCAAGTTCCTACTGGATAAACAGACATTCTGATGGAATAAACTGGGAATTGCTGTTTATCCAGCAGGATCTTAATTGATCCTTTTAGGATTGGTTCCAAACGACTAGCATTCCTTTAGGATCTTTTGACAAGGGACGAATCCCTCACGGCACTAAACGCTTGTTTATTAAGTATTTTGGCAAATCAATACTCAAATATTACTAGGCCCACAATCTACACACCTTAAAATAATTGATTTTAAATCTTCCAGAGCCCCATAACAGGAATCATGGCATTAGCCTGTGGAAATTGTGAAGATCTTCAAGTATTTAGGAACTATTATTAATTGTAAACTGAATTTCTCTGGTGAATTTCTCAAACTTATTTGCAAGAAAGCAAATCAGAGGTTATTCTTCTTAAGGAAACACAATATTCTTCTCAAAAAGAGAATTGTCATGACAGAACTATACTGACGTAATTTTTTTGCAAAATAGACTGGCTAAAAAAAGAGCCAGTCTATTTTGCAAAAAAATTACGTCAGTATAGTTCTGTCATGACAATTCTCTTTTTGAGAAGAATATTGTGTTTCCTTAAGAAGAATAACCTCTGATTTGCTTTCTTGCAAATAAGTTTGAGAAATTCACCAGAGAAATTCAGTTTACAATTAATAATAGTTCCTAAATACTTGAAGATCTTCACAATTTCCACAGGCTAATGCCATGATTCCTGTTATGGGGCTCTGGAAGATTTAAAATCAATTATTTTAAGGTGTGTAGATTGTGGGCCTAGTAATATTTGAGTATTGATAATAACATCACAAACAGAAACTAACCTGACCAGTAGTCCACAACTCTATAGTACATATGAAAGCACTATGTAAATGCATCATTCATTCATACATACGGTTGAACATCTGAAGACTCTTCATGACTACTACTTCAGTTCTTGTTTTCCGTGCCACAAATGGTGTTATCTTGTCCATGTTGGGGGAACCTATCAATTTCCAACACAAACAGTCTGAAACACATGAGATTAGGCAGTGAAACAAGCACTCGAGACAAACAGAAGAGGGTCTTTAGAGGTCACGACCTGTTGATCCACTCGCCATACCTGCACCATTGATTCTCTACGGTCTTCACGCTCAGTCAAGATATGAGGAAACCAGAGAGATCAACTCACGGCAAAAGCGTTAATAATGGACTCTATGGAAATATGGAAAATAACTTTTACGTTTACCTTCTGATCACCATGCAAAAAATATATGTTCTTCTTCCTCAGTTCTGATCACCATGCAAAAAATGTATGTTCTTCTTCCTCAGAATTTTTTTTTTCTTTTTGTTTGAGTTCAAAACAAGAACAAATATGTGGCAATAGGCCGAGAAAAATCAACTTTAAAGGCAAAACAAGTTCTCAGAACCCATTAACATGCGTGTTATTGTATTAAGCGTAAACTCACTTAATTTTGAGAATTTCGCATCTCAAGTAAATGTATTTTGATTTAAGAAAAAGTTGAGATATTTGTATGGGAAAACAAAACAAAAATACTGGTGTAGATATTAATCTTTTGCAGTGCATTCAACATTTAATGACACTTTATGAACTTTATGAGAAATTTCTGCTCCGATTTAAGACCTTTTTTAAGGCCTTAATTTGTGAAAGGGTGAATTAAGACTTTTAAAGGCCAACTAGCGCTGTAACACAATAGCGCTGTGTTTATATCAGCTCAGCAAAGCCGCAGTTTTCTCCTAATCTCTAACCGTTTCTCCTCCTAATCTCCTACATATCGCTTTAAAATATAGAATTCTGTGTAGAGTTCAAATGGGTCCGAAACCTTTTCTGGTCTCCGAGACTCGATCATATGATCCGCTCTGTGCTGTCGTGTCTCTGGACCGGATCTGCGGCTGTTCAAGTGTTCATTCTCCCCAATGGAAAGCATATTTACAATCTCTGAATCGTTCCCTATCTCCTGTATAGTACACTTTGTGCCATTCACCATGTAGAAAATAGTAAATGTGTGAACAAGTGACTAATTTCAGCCGCAGCTTCAGTGTCTAATTATAATATAGGGGGCGTAGCTTCGGATTCTAGATAGCATTTGATTGGACAGAAAATCTCATGAGAAGATGAAGTGCAGAGTGATGTCATCAAAATCACTGATCCATATTGGTGGGAGTGAGAGACTGTAAGTTTTGAAAAATGCGAATTTGTCATTGTTTTGGAGCACACTAGCTTACAGATAACAGTAAGGCTAACATATTCATACTAAAAGACAAAAAAACTTCAATTTTGATTCATGGGGACTTTAAAGGGATACTTTACAACTCCCCCAGAGTTAAACAGTTGAGTTTTACCGTTTTCGAATCCATTCAGCCGATCTCCGGGTCTGGCGGTACCACTTTTAGCATAGCTTAGCATAGATCATTGAATCGGACAGGACCATTAGCATCTCTCTCAAAAAAATGACCAAAGAGTTTCAATACTTTTCCTATGTACCATGAGTCCAGCAGGCGTAATGATATGACGCAGCGCCTGAAAATAGTCCCCAGCTCAGTAACTTCCAACGTGACCGGGACTAAGTTTGTCTAACCTATTAGACCTATTTTCAGGCGCTGCGTCATATCATTACGCCTGCTGGACTCATGGTACGGCAGCAAAGTTTCTTGATTATTACGCAGGAATGAGAGTATATTTCCTAGCCATATCAGCCTTGAAAATCGCAACTTTTCATTTTCCGTCGGTCTTAGTACACGATGTAACTACAAGTTTTAAATAGGAAAAGTATTGAAACTCTTTGGTCATTTTTTTGAGAGAGATGCTAATGGTCCTGTCCGATTCAATGATCTATGCTAAGCTATGCTAAAAGTGGTACCGCCAGACCCGGAGTTCGGCTGAATGCATTCGAAAACGGTAAAACTCAACTGTTTAACTCTGGGGGAGTTGGAAAATGAGCCTATTTCCAAAAAAAGTGGAATATCCCTTTAAGACCTTTTTAAGACCCACAGAAACCCTGTTATATATTCATCATGAACAACTTAAAACAGATTCTACAAATGTGGAAGGCAAAACACACCACATCTGTCATATTCTCACATAATTCCACAGGTTTATTGACACACTCATAGACAGAACATTCCCACTCCTGCATCAGAACACAGTGTACGAGAGATTCGTTCGGTATCAAAAACACACAACGTGGCAAACAACAAGCTTGCAAAGTCAGTATTTCTTTCTTTTTTGTTGTTGCATAGAAAAGTATTTAGCACACTTTTGAACAAAAAACATGTATATATTTTTTTTGCAGTCACTGGTTTTATTGATGCAGTTTTTTTTAAACAATCAATTATTTTATTTTTTTTTATATATAATTACTGTTATTACCCCCCAAAATAATTTTAGGCTAGTAAGAAATACTTAAGAAATGACAAAAAATTTGAAATAATAGTTAAAGATATGGCAAGCCATAAAAGGAAATGTAAAAGAAGAAGAAAAAAGAGGACATTTTGATGAATGTTTTTTTGTAATACATTACAAGCACAATCACTGGATCGTCCTCACTGATCTGAGGTTAACGTGGCATTCAACACGTACGTCTACATAATCTAACACTCCTGTCCTGTACTGTCAAACTACTCACATACAACATGCCGGCAGAACTAGTCGTGTAAAAATAAATGTTCATCTTCATGCATGAACACATACAGTCTTTAGGACACATCCATCTTTGCAAACTCTTTGTCCCAGCGCACAAATTAATGATTATTCTACATTCATCTACATTATCATCAATGTTCTGCATAGGAAAAATCACACAACATCGGTCAAGGGTCATATTTAACCCCAAAACCAAAAGAAAAAATAAAGAAAAATAACAAAAAATTTTGAAAGAATATATTTCTTAAAGAAAATCAAGCTTTATTTTTTTTTGTATTCTGATGTACTTTTCACGATAATTAAACAGTTTTCCATCCCCAAATTATTATTCATAATTAATTCCTGTAATGTAATATATATAGTGCTGTCAGATTGATTAATTGCTATTAATCACATCTATCATAAAAGTTTGCATTTACATAATATTTATGTGTGTGTGTGTGTGTATACTGTATTTACACAGACATTTATTATTATATTTATATATATTATATACACACACACACACACACACATATATAATGTAAACAAACTTTTATGTTAGATGTGATTAGTCTAACTAGTCATCTAGATTCTAGATGATCAGGTCATTATTTGTTTGCTTACTTTAATGATTAAAACGTACTTATTGTCATGAAAAAAAATCTTTACAGGCTATACTTTATCCATAAGTCCATATAAATATAATATTAGTTATAATAATTAACTAATCATTATTATATTATTAGTTATTTTATTCTTCTGCTCTTGGGGTGAAATGTGACTTGTTTTCATGAGATTCACCCTTATAAGCTTATTCTTGGTGGAACAGGATCCGCTTCAAACATATTCACGTTTATTGAAATTATGGTAACAGAAAATACACAAAAAAAGTGATTTAAATCATAATAATCCAACATAATGGTGCAGTAATTGGATAAAACCTTAGAAAATCAGATCCATTGCATAAACCATAAATTGATTACCAATTTCCTGGAATGAAGTTGAATCCTGAAGCTTTTCATTGGTCTGCATAACTAACAGTTAGTCGTGTTTGCATGATTCTGCGGGGTAAATACAGGCAGGAACACACAAACACAAACACAAAACCCCCAAAAACGATCTATGTTTTCCTAGAATTCTTGGCGCTCTCCTGAGGAGGTAAAATCCTCTTCCTGTGGTTCTGACACAGTGTTTGTGGCGTCTTAAAAGTGTTTGGTCACTTAAAGTAAGTATCCTGTCACGTGACTGAATTATAGCTCAGAGTGTCAGACTGAACCCAGAGTCCAGCGCACGCACGAGAAGGACAGAGAGCGAGATAAAGCGAGTGTGTGTCGGGTCAGGTTGACGCCACGGGCCGCAGCAACTCCAGCTGGGATTCCAGAGTGACTCGCTCCCGATGCACAACCTTACGGAGAGAGAGAGAGAGGAGAGAAAGGGAACACAGAGGTGAGCTAAAAGTGCTCTGATTATTTGAGATAAGCTAAGCCGACTCGATCAAATTAAACTCAATTTCATTTCAACATTTCCTTCAGGCTTGGACACTGTAAAAAAAATATTCTAACCTCCCCAACTCAAAATTTTCTAGTGACTGGTCACAACTACATTTTTCAATTGGCCCAAGTTAATTCTGTACAATTAATTAATCAATTGTTGCAATAGTCAGTTAACATTGGCTCAATGAGAAATAATAATTGAAATTGAAAAATTTTGATGTGACCAGTCTTAGAAAATTTTGAGTTGGGTAGGTTAGAATTTTTTTACAGTGTATGATATAAAATAAAAATAAATAAATAAAAAGCACTATTGTGACCTGAAGCCTAAAGTAAGTGATCTGATATAGATTTATCAAACCCAAATTCCCTAAAGCTTGTGTGAAAAAAATAACTTGAATTTACATAATTTGAGTGGTTGCTAACCTTATATGAGCAATAGTACCAGTGATGCTTGACTAAGCACTAACAAGCTGATCCTCAATTGACAAATTTTGGTGAGCACACAGGCATTTGTCACATCAGGAATGCCACTGCTAGACAAAGTGACCCGAGGTCATGACCTTCAGATGACATCAAACTGAAAGGATGAAAGCAACTGGTCTGACACTCACAGACACGTTTATTTCGACCTGTCTTCATTTGTCATTAAAGTCACGAATATCACATATCCTCTAGAACAATACAGACACACACTGTCAAATAGCCTTCAATTCACGTCATCTGACACCCATCAGGAACATCTTCTCAAATATCTGCACAGGTCTGACTGCTTTTGATTCAGTGTATCTGATACCTCATATATTGTCCCAGACTTCATGCATTTCCACCATGAAATGTAAAGGCACTTCTGGATATTTCCCTGTGCATGCTCATTTCTCCTCTTTTTACATTTATATGACCTTTGCCATCATATAATGCTAACTTAAACTTAATATATAAAACACTTATAATTTAATAACATTGTTACATGTAATTTTTTAGCAAATTTCAAAGTGAACATCCATTTTTCATATTGTACATTATAAAGTTTTAACGCCTAAATTCACTTGGAGCATTTAAAACAATTGATTTAGTGTTTTATTTTTTTATTATTTATAGAATTTAATAAGAATCAATGCAACAATTACATCTTAAAATGCACATATAGTCATCCATTCATGGTCATCCTTTCTTAGTCTGTACAGTCAATTATATTTAAATAATGTCTAACTGTTTTAGCAAAACAAGCTTGCGATGACATTATTTTATTATTAAAGGGATCATGAACATGAACTGAGTAATCAAATTTTTCATAATAGGTCATAATACTATAAGAATATCCTGAAAGTTTCAGAACTGAAAACTTCCATGTTAGTCCAAAAACAGCTTTTATTGTAACCGAGCCCATCGAACGACTCGTTGTGGAATGTGTCTATAGATCTTCTGAAGCCTCTAAAGAAGAAAATCAACGCCACCTTCATCATTGCAACTTTGGCCCCGGTGAGACGGACTATATAACATTACCTTCCAAAGGATCCTAATGCTAGGAATGTGGTTATTTATTTTCAATAATGTGTATGTCTCAGTTGAGCATTATTTATTTGTATTCGGTACATTTCACTGTGGATTCTTTGGTAAATCAGTCGCAATTTCGGCACAGGCTTTGCAAACAGACTTTTACGATATGGACTCGACAGTAATGTATGGTGACCGGGAGGGGACATGTTCGGTTCACTTAGTTTTGTCGTGGCCACAACATATAAACTCGTGGGAACGTGATATTAAGTCGTGGGAACGTCATATCATCTCGTGGGCACGAGATCGTATGTTGAGCGAACGACATCCGTTTCTCGTGGCTTATAACATGTGGGAACCGAATCTTCACACACGATACGGGTTCCTCCTTTTACCCCGGTCATAATTTACTTAGTTATTTGTTCATTTAAGTTTCTCGTCTTTTTTTTTGTTTGTTTATTGCCTTAAACGGGACTTTATTCGTGACCTGAGTATTTCATTCAAGCCAGCAAATTTCCGATGAAAAAGCCCATTCAACTTAAGAATGCGCTTCAGGTGTCTTTCACTTATGTACACATGTCTTAATGCCAGAGACCGCACTATATCTTTATATGACATTCCTAATTCAAAGTAAAATGTTATTTCATCAGTCATCTCCATCTCCGACTGCTGTATATGGTTACAGTATTGACCGGTTGGTACGGTCAACATAACTCGTGGCCACGAGAAATAGATGTCGTTCTCTCAAAATATGATCTCGAGGCATAATGATGTCGTACCTCAACAAAATGATATCGTGGCCACGATTTATTATCACATTCCCACGACTTAATATGATGTTCCCACAAATTAATATCTCGTGGCAACATATTATCACGTTCCCACGAGTTTATATGTTGTGGCCATGGCAAAACTAAGTGAACCGAACATGTCCCCTCCCGGTCACCGTAGTAATGCCACAACATGTAAGTAACTGTGTTAATTCTAATGCCTGATCTGTGATCAGTGATTTCTGATATGTAATGATTCATGTACAGTCAGAGGTGTCAGTAAATTAAACCAGTGACCAGTAACGGTCAACTTCACATTGTTTCTCCTAGTAGGGTGAAAATAATCTGTTATTTAAACTGTGATTAATTATATATAGACAGTGATCAAAGAACGCTCCCTTTGCAAACGCTGGAGCTGTCAATCAAACAGCACAAGTTTATCTGTGACTCTTGCCAAAACTCCTGTTATAATCAATGAATCTCTTATTTACATTGTGTTTGCACTGTTAGTTATGATGAAAGCATTCGTTAGTGTGCAGAAAACGAGTTGCAATGATGAGATCACTGCGCTCAACATGTCTGTGATCAGCTTACAATGCTCACCAATGCAACATTTTATGCCGCGATCTGAATTTAATGCTATAGATCTAAATGTAATGCTATAATCAACACTTTTCACGATTATTAATCACAGCAGTGGACGATTACACTGAAGTCTCACAGCCAATCACAGCGGTGGACGATTACACTGAAGTCTCACAGCCAATCACACCAGTGGACGATTACACTGAAGTCTCACAGCCAATCACAGCAGTGGACGATTACACTGAAGTCTCACAGCCAATCACAAACTATACTTGCATTATAAGGAAACATTATAAAACAATGCAGTTCATGACCCCTTTCAACTTATTTGAATTAAATGTAAAATATACTTAATTTTTTTTCTTTTTACATTTATATTATACAAATTAAATAAATAATTAAATAAATAAAATTGGAAACAAAAGCAAACACTTTCTAATGTGAGATTCATAGCGAAGCGTGCAGTGGTCTTCAGGTTAACTGTTTCCCAGAATGCAGTGCAACCTGATCTGCACATGAGCATTTATGAGCGTCTTTCACTTTTCATTTCCCTCACTTTCTTTCACTCTCTCTTTCTGCTCTCCCTGTCAGTGGTAAAATGCATTTCCAAGCACACACACACACACACACACACACACACACACACACACACACACACACACACACACACACACACACAGCTGCTGCAGGATGCACTATTTTAAAGAAGACAACTGCTTGAGGCCGAGTCTAAGCTTGCATTTTCAGAAAGCCAGACTGTGTGTGTGTGCGTGTGTGTGTGTTCATTGAGCGGATCACTGAATAAATTGAGGACTGCAACTCTAAACCTCTTCAGTCACTCAATAACTCTTGAAGGTAACACAAGCCGTCTGTGTGTGTATATATAAAAGCGACATGCGCTCGATATGAGACTAGAGATATGTGATCGGTCTGGGTAGGGGTGTCGGAAATAGTACGTGCCGCCCAACCGGAAAACTAACCTAAAAGCAGATCCTATCATATGAGACTGCTAACATCTTCAGCATCACTGGCCGGCGTTTCTTTATTAATGCTTCTTGGAATAAGCATGTGTAAGAACTATTCCTGTACAGTATGTGTGTGTATATGGCGGACACACCTTTAGCTGTTGCTGTAGTTCACTGTTGAGACGTGTCAGGACTGCGTTGGTTTCTCGGTTCTTCCTGATGGCCATCTGGATCTCTCTCTTCTGCTTGGGTGGAGGCCTGGAACACAACACAATAATCACGAGCGCTGTCTGCACGTGTGGATGAGCTTTTAATGATGTGCAATTCAGGATCCCACTTGTTTAGCGTTTATAAATCACTGATACATGCTGTTTGTTCCCTGATGTGTTCTGTAAGAGGGTTTTTTATTGATAGATTCATTTTAGGATTTATATTTAATATTATATATGTATATAAATTATTACATAATTTATATTACTATTATTATTATTGTAGTTTTTTAATAAAATTTTTTTTATACATATTATTACAATAACATATAGCTTGAAGATAAAAAATAAGTACATTAGAAAAAACTACAACAATAATAATAATAATAATATCATATAGTTATTGTAAACACTGCCAATCACATTAAATATTTTATATTATATATTTAATATATTTTGTTATTATTGTATTTTTATTTTGTCTCATTTACATTTTATAAGTAACCTTTAAGCTATAATGTTATTGTCAATAGTTATTGTAAACATTGCCATTGTGTTATATTTAATATTGTATTTTCTGTATTTAATAATATTCTGTATTTAATAAATTTTTGTCTTCTTTTTCACATTTATATACTTGCAATTTTCTTTTTGTAAGTAATCTTTAAGCTAAAATGTTATTATAGTTCTTGTAAACTCTGCCATTACTGTACATTTAATACATCATATTATATTATTTAATGAATATATGAATATGAATATGAAGGTTCTTTCTTTTATGAAGAAAGAACCTTGAAATGCAATGTAAGTCGCTTTGGATAAAAGCGTCTGATAAATGTAAATGTAAAATGTAATATATTATTATTATATTTCTTCTAATTTACATATTCGCTTAATTTTTTACATTTATTTCTATAAGTAATCTTTCATCTATGTTATTGTAAACATTGCCATTCTTGTATATTTACTATTTAATATATTTGATATTATTATTATCGTGTTTTTCTTTTCTTTTTTTCTAATTTATTTGTTATTTGTATGTGATCTTTAAGGTATGATATGATGTTGTAAACATTGCCATTCTTGTATATTTACTATTTAATATATTTGATATTATTATTATCGTGTTTTTCTTTTCTTTTTTCTAATTTATTTGTTATTTGTATGTGATCTTTAAGGTATGATATGATGTTGTAAACATTGCCATTCTTGTTAATTTTAGATAAATAAAAATGAATAAAAGAAAGATATACGGACCTCTGTGTAGATTTGGTCAGTGTGGCAGCAGAGTAGGGCGTGGTCAAGGGGGGCGTGGCACTCAGGCTTTCTGGGTGGAGCTTTCTTCGGACTGGCTTCTGAGGGGCGTGGCCTTGTTGCGCCACTGTGGAATCCTGGGAAGTGGTTTAAATGTTTCAGGTAGACTTTGAGAGAAACTTCCCATTTCGCTAAACTATCATCAAACATGTCCTAAACATCTAGCCTGGAAATCCAGACCCAAATCTGAAAGATTAATGGTCTGGCATTGAGTAATGAAAATCGCCCAACTCGAGGGGCGGCACCAAGCATGCATTTGACAATCTCACTGCATGCAATTGGATAACACTACGACCAATCACAACAAGCCCCATACGCTTAGCTACCAGCGGAGCTAACTGGTAGATTAGACTCTTGCCGTATCCGGTCGGCAAAACAGCAAAAACGCCCTTCTTGCAAAGGAACGATTAGAGCGCCATCTTCTGTTCCTTTTTTAGATAAAAAGCCAAGTCTAACTCGTTCATTGTCGTGGCCAAAGCCGTTTCAAACAACTGATGTTCACGCATAGCCATCTCGCAATGTTTACTAATGACTTCGACGTCACAGCGCCGTCGTCATCTCGCCTCTGGCCCGCCTATATTAGATAACCCGATGTGATTGGTGCAGCTCGGCTACAAGGGCATAGTTAATGAGCAACATTACTCGACGCCAGAGCAACTCGCTGAGCAAATTCAACTTGTGCTCTCGCGAGAACTCTGGATTTCCAGGGTACTAAACATCAGTACACTGAAGAGCAGTAAAGATGCATTATGTTCATGGTCTGAGCATCTGTGAGATATGGAGCCCTATTTAACGGTCTCAGATGAGGCGTTAGGTGCTGGTTTAATGGAAAGGGGTCAGTTCTTACCGTTTGGGTGCCAGGTCTTCTGTGCTGAGAGCTCCTGTCACGATGGTCTCCTGCTGTCAGAGGAAGATGAGTTTGAGACAGGAGGCTTTCAATGTTAGTTTTCCAAAGCAATTTGTAACATTAACCAAGGCAACAGGACATTTATGAGGATCTGTTATCATGCTGGGCTTCATTAATTCCTTGTTTTTCATTTACACTACTGTTCAAAAGGATCGGCGAGACTCTTTCAGGTCTTTTATGCATTTATGCATGTTTATTTTACACACGCATGCAATTAAATTTGAAATTTTAAGCTTAAATGGAGAGAAGAATAAGATAGATGAAAGTTAATTTATCCACATATACAAAAGACTTCCTTAAAGGGCCTCTATTATGCTTTTTTGAATATTACCATTCATGCAGAGTGTAATACAGCTGTTTGTGAATGTAAAAGGTCTGCGAAGTTTCAAAGATCAAAGTGCAGATAAATGGAGTAGGTGTCTCCTAAAAGAAAGGACCGATTCTGAACTGCTGAAACGAGTTGTCAGTAATTTCATGCTCTTAATTCCTGTTCCATACCCAAGTAACAATGTAACAAATTTGCATAATGCCAGTCCATGGTCTTCATTGGCTGCCGGCGAACGACATCTACTTTGACCCTCAAACACTGTAGTTGTAGCGGAGACTGGAAGAGTTTGGCTCGTGTGTCAACATGTTGAGAAGACGCTGTTTTCTGCGAAAGCAAATCCTCTTTGCTGCACTTCAAAAGCATGAGGACTCGCGCTGGAATTGATACGGTAAAACCGACGCCATCGTTACTGTTAGTATCAGTGTGTATCAAATCGCTGAGGAAAATTTCCACAGCTGAAATTCAGATATGGTAGTGGGCGTTTGGTTTCCGACCAACTGACCAATTAGAGCAGAGTAGACCAATCACAACAGCCTGGGCCGTCTGACCAATCAGGGCAGAGTAGACCAAACACAACAGCCTGGGCCGTCTGACCAATCAGAGCAGAGTTGCTCTCAGAAAGGAGGGGTTTAGAAACGATTTGACCTTGGATGCATGATTTGACCTTGGATTTGACCTTGGATGCATGATTTGACCTTGGATGCATATAAAATATTGTAGGAGACTCCAAAACAAAATTAGGAACCTTTAAAATATAACAGGGGCATACTAGTCTGCATTTTCCCTTAGTCCTCTTTCCAAAAGCTGCAATTTCCGAGTCTCTCACACAGAGGATGTGGGCAAAGAAAAAATCGAGGCGTAGAAGTGAAGGCCGCATTAAATTCTTCCCTCACTCTTTAAAGTGAATTACACAGCTCTCCCTCAATGCTGGCTCAGGATACGACACCGTGTGCGTTCATGGATCACTGAGGGCGTAACATCAATCCCGACATTCTCAGTAAAGACTCTCTGGCTTACAACACTTACACTGCTGTATTTCACACAAATATGACTACTGTTTATTTAATCATGCGTGACTGGAACGTCCATATTTCCACGCTATCGTACTCTGTCAGTGTAGTGTAAACATTCAATCACTTCGTAAAAAATGCAATACGTTGGCTTAAAAAGCCCCCGCCGCCCAGGACTGTGGTCGTTGTGGCACAGGGAATCTGTTCTTTATGGCACAATGAAAAGTAATAGCAGAAACAGGCCAATTGCAAGGCCGTAAATTTGTCTGAAAAGTCATAAATGATTTGATTTGCTGTGACAGGAGTTATTTCACCCAGCTACCCTCGGGACAAAACACAAGAGTTATGACCGCAATACAGCCACGTGAAGGTAACGGTGCCCATCGCCGCCTATAAAACTCAGAGGGACCATTACATGGGCAAAGGAGTGTTAAATAAAAACAAGTGTTCCTACAAATGGTACAAAGACTTGGAAAAATGGTGACCGAGCCGAACACCTGCCCAGTATAACCTGCTGTGTGAGAGAAACATGGGTTAGTTGGATAGGGTCACATATTCTAGACTGGTCAGTTAAAGCTGTTTTGCACATGGATACAGTCATCTGCATTAACAACAGCGCCACCTGTTGTTTGTATGAGGTAATGAGCTTGAATTCATGTCACATAGTAATATTACACAAAATATAAAGGAATAAGCACACAGAATGAATTATATTTACATGAGATAGCAAAGTTCAAAGAAATAAAAAGAGAGAGAGAGAAAAAAGCTTATTTTATACATGCAGCTTTATTTGGCACTGTTTTTATGCTTTTTTATAATTAATCAATTGTTTTAAAAAAACATTTTTTTTTTAAATAAATAGATAACTTTTAGGAGACATGATTCATAATTGATTTGGATAGAGTTTGCTAAGCTAATGACGCAATACTCCAAAAAGCATAAAAATACAAAAGCACAGACAAATTCAAAACAATTTATAAACAACTAGTTTCAAAAAATACTTTATTTAAAATAAAATAAAAATAATAATATAATTAATAATATAATAAAATAATATTATTATTATTATATAATAAAATAAAATAATAATATTGCTATTATTCTCTCCAAATCTGAATTGTATTTTTCTGAAAAGACAGAGAGCCGGAAATTTCCGTCAATGGCAGGGAAAGAGTTAAAGACAGTTTCGGGTGACTTCTTCTCCTCTCAATCTTTATAGTGTTTCTTGAGTAAAGAAACCCCAGCACTTATTCAAAGAAAATACAGTTCCTTATTTACTCTTACATTGCAAACAAGCAGAGACGACCCGAACTGTGTGCGGCACTGGATTCACGATAGAGGTGGGTGGAGTTATGAGGTTTGATTGACAGTTTGACGATCCAATGGAGATACGAGGTTCAGTCACAAGCTCTTTTTAATACATTATGAGGTTTGATTGACAGTTTGACGATCCAATGGAGATACGAGGTTCAGTCACAAGCTCTTTTTAATACATTATGAGGTTTGATTGACAGTTTGACGATCCAATGGAGATACGAGGTTCAGTCACAAGCTCTTTTTAATACATTATGAGGTTTGATACATTATGAGGTTTGATTGACAGTTTGACGATCCAATGGAGATACGAGGTTCAGTCACAAGCTCTTTTTAATACGTTTCCATTGGTTAAAATTTGCAAAACCCACAGACAGGTGTAAAGGTTGACCAATAGTAATGATTTATGAAAACAAAGAAAAAATATGGTACACAAGGTTTCTGCCTGATATTTAAAAAAAATTGTTTTACTATTAGAGTGAAATTATAATAATAATTAAAAAATATTATTTATCCTCATTGTAATTGGAGAAATAAATCCAGCCCTGATCCCCCCACCCCTCAAATCGAGCCCCGCATAGAACTATATAAACTTAATAAGTGAATAAATGATTATAAAGTGTTTCTGTAACAGGGACTGAAACAAACCATGGCTGTTTCCATAATATCACATCATAACACTGAATACTGCATAAATATACTCTGTCTCTCATTCGTCAGCACTCAGGAGAGATGATGATAATAACATGGTGTGATTCAAGGTCAAACATGAATCTCTTGGTTCCCGCTCAGAGTTTAATTAAGAATGAGCGCTTCCCCCTGAAGGAAACCGAGAGATCTGAGACGTAAACGAGTGGAAAGTAAGTGTTGGAGGATGTTTTCCGAGACTGTGTTTCCATGACATGTGCCCTGAGCTCTGGATGAAGCTCAAGTCAATAACGAACACCTCAGGGATGCTGTGTTGTCTTTAGATAACAATGGACATAAAAAGTTGCAAAAGAGAACCAATCAAATGCAATATGAGATTGAACCCAGATACAATCAATCCGAAGCTGTCAGGTCTAGTCCCTAAAGGAGATCCCGTGTCAATGTTATATAGGACAGGAGAAGTCAAAATTTGACAGTAGGTGAGGTCATGCATCAGGTCATGTGGGCAAAACAATCATCTTTGCCAGAACTTGATGCTAGATTTACGGCATACGTGACAAAGCACCATAAACAACGCCACAGAAATAGCACTCAACAAGCCAAATGCACAAGAGACATTATTCATAATTGATAGAGTTTGCCAAGCTAATGATACAATACTCCTTAAAGCATAAAAATACAAAAGCATACAGAAAATTGAAGGTAAAACATTTTTAAAAACAAGTCCATTTTAAATAGATTTTTTTTTAATACTAATGTATTGGGAATATATATATATATATATATATATATATATATATATTATATATATATATATATATATCAAAAAAACTATAATAATAATATATATATATATATATATAAAAAAAAAAAAGCTATTATTCTCTCACAATTGTTTTAAATATATTTTAACGAGTATAAAAAAACATCCAAAAATAAAGGTAAAACAATTCTAAGAAGAAGTCCAATATTATTTAGATTTATTTTTATTCAATACAACTTGATTGAAAATAAATAAAAAATATTTCCTATTTATTACAATTATTCTTACTTTTTTAATTTACTTTAATGGGTATAAAAAGCATACAAAGAAATTAAAGGTAAAAATTCCAAAAAGAAGTCCAATATTATTTACATTTATTTTTATTTAATACATTTTTATTCAATGCTTTCATTTAATACAACTTTATTGAAAATAAAAATAAAAATATTTCCTATTTATTACTATTATTCTCACTTTCCATTTTTTTTTATTTTTTTCCCTTTTTTTTTTTTTTTTTTTTTTTTAAAGAGTATAAAAAGCATACAAAAAAATTTAAGGTAAAACAATTCCAAATTGCCATCATAAAGTTAACCTTTTAAAACACTAATAATATTACTATGACGCCTCAAAAATGCAGAAAAGCGACTTCCTAGGTCCTGAAACCGTACTTGTCAGATGGTGCCTGGTTAAGACACTGTGTTTCTCTGTCCAATAATGATCTCAGAAAGCAGTAACTCACACAACTATGACAACTGAATTTCACGCAGTGATCACATTCCCCCTCACCGCTTTACAGAAGCCAAAAGTTAAAAGCATGAAGGGGTAAAAAGGCCATAAAGATGAAGGAACGCTTGCGGTCTGAGATGGTTAGAGCTCTTTGGAGGCTTCTGAGGAGTTATGAGTATTTGATCAAGCCAGAATCCCTTCATATAGAGTCTGCGCTCATATCTTCATATCTTATACGAGTATTAGCTTTCATAGACAGGGCTTGAGCACAGATATCTGCAGGTGCCTGTGCTGTCAAAACAGTGTGTGTGTGTGTGTAATGTAAGCTGAGTTGTGTAACGCTGATGAGTGTGTGTGTTTTCATTGGGCTCCTGTGGCTTTATACTCTTATTAAACTGTGGAAACTGCCGTCTCTTCCCAGCCTGCAGCCACAGAAACATGAGAAGACACACATCAGCGAGTGTGTGTGCGGACAGAACGGGTGAAGAGGTGCGGACGTGTTCACACACACACACACACACTGAAAAGAGGAAGTGCAGACTTTTCAAAGAGGATACGTAATTAATAACTGAGAAAGAAATGATGACGGACAGCAGGAAGACTGTGTGTGCAGAATTTCACTGAGGAAATATTAATGTCAATGAACCAATTTATGTGATTAAAAAGGCAGATTTGAGTTCATAGAACGAACAAATATAAAAAATAAAAAAGTTACATATATTCTTATTCTATATTGTTGCGCAGCTGACACTTTGATGCTTCAAAAAGTTTCTGAAGAGACTCGATCGCTTTATATGATTGAAGATTGAAGAGATTGAATTTGGGCTCTTATTCAGATTTAAACATTGATCAGCGAACATAAAGCTCAACCGAACCCGCATGACACGTGAGAACAAACCTCATTGGTTCTCGCTGAAGCTCAAACGTGCGGAGTAACTAGGGCGATTATGAAATTGTAAAGGCTCAAATTATTATTTGCTTATATCGTTCATTTGAAAAAGCAACAAGCGTCAATCATCTTCCCAAACTTGCAATGTGAAGCGTTTATAAACCTGTTGTCCAACAAAACAAACATTTACTAACATGTTTTTACTCACTTCATATCGTCAGGCAAGTGTTTCAAATGGCCTTTTGTGAGCTGATGTGTCTTCTTATCATAGAATGAGGAAGACAGTATATTGTTTTATAGTAAATCTCTTCAGAAAATTTTGAATAAACCACTCAATTCATATGGATTAGTTTTACAATCTCTTTATAAACTTTTTGAAGCATCAAAGCGTCTCATTGAGGGACAGAAATCTTCATTTGTGTTCCAGTTTGGAACGACAAGGCGAGTAATTAATGACAGAATCTAATTTTTGGGTGAACTAACCCTTCAACTAATGTTAACATATGGAAACTTACTGTAAAGTGTCACCAAAAGGTTAATTAAAATTAATTTGTACTGTACACAGTTCATTTACTATTGTATGAATACAAAATGAATATTCTAAAAAATTAAATTCATTTGATTCATGTCCCGCCCTACATTATTTCCTGCTGGATATTGTGTTTTAGTCAGAAATATGTCACATAAGGAGTGTTCAAACGTTGTTCAAATGTCTGTTCAGTGATTCTCACATCTGAGGTTAATATATTGTGTGTTTATAATAGAAAGGATCAATGTGAACGTCTACTCACCTCCTCACTAAACTTGCTGAAATCTGCAAAATTTGGCTGATGAACGGCCTTCTGGGAACTCTTCTCTGAGCCAGGCATGAAGCTGAAGATCTGACACATTGAATTAGGACACAAGTTATTATACAACACAGACACAGAACAGTAAAGTACAGAAGACAATTAAATATTTTAAAGCAAACTAAAATGTTTTACAATCTGATTAAATGAGCCATGTTTAAAAACCATTGTAAAACAGCTCATGAATATAAACTGCACGTCAATTAAATTCTATATTAATACACTAAAGTTGCTATAAAATAGACCATCTTTGACCAGCAAAAAATCAGTCAAGTTGGTTTATGGAACATGGAAGCTGGTCAAACATCTAATGACAAGCTAGAAACCAGTTCCCATGGTTTAAAGGGGCTTTATGTAGAATTCAGGAAGCCTTGATATTAGTGACACTGGTGGCCGGTAAGTGAACTGCAGGCAGAAACAACTGTGCTCTAAAGCGGCTAAATGTAAAATTAAGAAACCCTTGTTATTAGTGACACTGGTGGCCGTTAAGTGAACTGCAGCCAGCAGTTTTTTGCTTAAAAGTAAAAAACAACAACAACGAGATGTTGGAAATACCTTTGCTGCGATAGACTTTTAATGAACACCCAGACGCCGAGAACTAAAGTACGGTTGCGCGCTCTGCTCTCAATAGAAAAAATAAGGTTAGGTTATATGTATATAGATTATAATTTCTTTGGCTCAGAAATTTTCTAAAATGTTTTCATTTAATATGGTTATCTACTGTGTTTATTCTTTTATGTTGTTCTACTTCATTTATCAATGTGAGAAACACTCCAGGATATGTCCACATACTTTTCCATTACAGAATATTGCTTTTAAAAAGCCTACCATAAAAATAAATAATGTTTGGTAACATTTGAATTATTAATGTATTCATTTTAAATGTATATCAATACTCAGTCTATTAGTACTCAAACAGAAATTTTATGTTGAATATTTATATTTATAATATTTAAAAAAATTAAACAAAAAGGTTGTATTATTTTAATTTAATACTGTGAAGCTGCTTTGATACAATCTGTATTGTGAAAAGCGCTATACAAATAAACTTGACTTGACTTGACACACAGTACTGCAATGATCTATTGCTTTCGCACCAATTTTCTCACTAAAATATCACTGAAGTAATCACACACACTGCTGTAGAAAACATTTTGGTGTCAGTAAGATTTAAAAAAAAAAGAAATTAAAAAGATTTATTGTGCAAGTAGCATTAAATTAATCAAAACTAATAGTAAAGAAATTTATAATGTTTTTAAAAGATTTATATCTCAAATAATGCTGTTCTTTTGAAATTATTTCAATCCATCAAAGAATTCTGAAGAAAATGCGGTTTCCAACATTGATAATAATCAGAAATATTTCTTGAGCAGCAAATCATCATATCAGAAAGATTTCTGAAGGATCATGTGACACTGAAGACTGGAGTAATGATGCTGAAAATCCAGCTTTGATCACAGGAATAAATTACACTTTACAATATATTCAAATAGAAAACACTTATTTTAAATTGTAATAATTTTCCACAATATTTCATGTTTTTACTGTATTTTCAAGCAAATAAATGCAGCCTTGATGAGTATAAAAGTCTTTACTCTATTTTATTGACCCCAAACTTTTGAACTGTGTGGGTGTGTGGGTGTGTGTGTAAGCATTTTGCAAGCTAAAGTGAGTTCAATGCACTTAAAATCAAGACTAGGTAATTTTTGTAATTGTTTGCATGCCATGAAAACTCACTGAGCATTTAAAGAATGATGAGAATTCCACATTGGACTCTTGTTTATAGATTTAGTGCAAAAATGATTTATGAATGTTTTATTCTTTGAACATTTAGTTGGTTCAGACAGCGGTTTAATTGCACTGGATTCAGGATGTGTGTTCATGTGTCTCTGTTCACATTGAGTCATTCAGAGCTTGTAACAAACCTCTCAACTTTTAGTAACATTGTCTTTAAAATGATTAAGACTGACTACGAGTTTTCTTAACTTCTGGGGTTTTTCACAACTGGGGCCAGAACTTAATCTAAAAACTACGAGCACAAAGACTTGTTTTTCAAGCAGATCCGTTTCTTGTCAACGCTCTTCTCAAGCATTGGTGTGGCAGTGCATTATTCTCACTGTGTAAACCTGCAGCTTCATTCATTTAAAGAATAAACTCTCAATATTTTCTCAGTCAATCCTGTTACTAAATCTGCCAAAACAGCAGTGAAAGTATCCACAAAACTAAAGGTGCTCAACGTCTAATGTGCCAAAACAACCCTAGAACGCGCCAATACCGCATCGACACAGTCAAATATTTATTTTGTTACATTCATTTTAATTTATCTCAACGTCAGTACTTTATATTCTCAGTATATGAAGGTCTGTGTGTGTATACAGTTGAAAAGCGTGAGGAATGTTGGCATGGGTGTGAACCTTGACTGCTCTGTTGGAAGAGCTTGTTGAGGTCGAGAGAGGAGGCGCGGGAGTGAGTCTTCTGGGGTCGAGGAGGAGGAGTGGGCGGCTCCTCGACCTTCTTCATGGCATCGTCTATAGAGGTGCTGGAATATGACCTGGGGGAGACACACACACACACACACACACACACACACACACACACACACACACACACACACACACACACACACACACACACAGAGAGAGCTTGAGCTTGTTATAAATATCACAACCACCCTCTAACCCACACACTAACGTTTTTTACCAATGAGAATGTCCCCAAAAGGAGGTTTTGGAAGATTCATAATAATAATAATAATAACAATAATTTCTTAATAAATTTAAACAATCCCTGAAGCCTGTGTTTTTATATATACAGAATCAAATGTATAGTCTAATTAATAATTCATTAATCAAATGTTTGAGGTCAGTATGATTTTTATTTTATTTTTATGTTTCTGAAATAAGTCTCTAATGCGGCTGTATTTATTTGATCAAAAGTATAGTACAATCAGTAATATTGTGAAGTATTATTACAATTTAAAATAACAGTTTTCTATGTGAATATATTTTAAAATGTAATTTATATCCTGTGATCAAAGATGAATTTTCAGCATCATTACTCCAGTCTTCAGTGTCACATGATCCTTCAGAAATCATTCTAATATGATGATCTGATGCTTAAGAAACATGTTGAAAACAGTTGTGCTGCTTCATATTTTTGTGAAAACTGTGATACATTTATTTTCAGGATTCTATGATGAACAGAAAGTTCCAAAGAACAGCAGTTATTTCAAATAGAAATCTTTTGAAAGATTAAAATGTCTTTGCAGTCAATTTTGATCAATTTAATGCATCCTTACTAAATAAATGTGTTTATTTAAAAAAAAAAAAAAGTGTAAAAACCAGTAGTGTAACGGTAGTGAGAGTTTTTACCTGGGTCGTGTTCTTGACTTCATATTTGCATCAAGCTCTTGTGGAGAATCTGTAAAACATTTGTACGTTAATTACACAGTGATACAGTAAAAGTATTATTTCTGCATTAAAACCCTAAAGTAAAAGCCTATTTATTTCATTTAAAAAACAAACAAAAGCATCAGACTTCATTCTGTTCGGAAACATAATCTTGAAGAAAAGTATTCTTTCATTTACCTGTCATCTACAAGAAAACCTGAAGTTGTAAGACGTTCCTGAGCTGAACTGCTTTCTCACATCTCAACAGAAACACTGAACCGTAACAATAAAACATCAAACACACTCGATAGCATCGATACTATCCAAACAACACCTACAGCTGCGGTTAACACCTCAAACAGGCCTGTCTCCTATCCCATCATGCACTGCGGCATTGACGAAGACTCAATATTAACTTTGATTCTGTTTTCTACCAACACTAGGGAAAAAAAGCATTTCATAAAAATCATCTTGGAAGTAAAGTGCAGGTCAACATCGCATTCAAACTGAAGTAATAAAGCAGGGAGAGTGCGGGATTATTTGTGAGCGCTCAGGGATCTGGGCACTTCAATAAATATAAGCTGTTATGGGATCAGAGCAGACTGCATGAAATATCAGAACAAAAGGTCAGCGCTGTGGATATAACAGGATTTGTGTCCACGCCCAGAGGCGCTGAGGGGTTATACTCCATAACATCACACCCATCAGCAGAGAAAATAACAAACGCTATACAGCTTCATCTGAAGACAATAACAGCTGATTTACCAATAGAGAGCAGTTTAAATCTCATCATGCTTATCATGAGGAAGAATTCACCCAGAAAAGAAAATTCTGTCAGTATTATTTACTCATGTTGCTGCAAAATTACACAAAACGAAAAAGTAGATATTCGCAGAATGTTCATGCTGCTCTTTTCCATACAAAGAAAATGAATGGACACTATTGAGCTTAAATACTTTTTAGGTTTAGGGTTTATTTAAAGCTGCAGTCCGTAGTTTTTCCTCTGTCGCCATCTCTGTTCGAAATTTGCAATTGCAGTTATTTGCATAATTATCAGCTTTACGTGGGTTGTGCCTCGGCACGGCCCAGCGCGGATGAATCCGATGTTTTGAGGAGAATGTGCGGCTGTCGGTTGCCGCGCCGGTGTGGATTCTGTCATTCGCAATCACAGATTCTACTTTTTCGAAGTATGACCAACAAGAATTTTCACCGGAAAATGTCGTCTAAACAAGTAAGTAACATCCACTTTTGTTCTGACCAACTAAGGGGAAAAAAGCATTGCAGTAAATTGCGCAGATTAAATCTAGCGATCGCTTATCATATCACGTCAAACCGTGCAAATTATACTTTGTTCTCAAATTCTTAATCTTAACAACATCAGCATTGCGAGACTACATTTAATGCCCTTCCGATATTTATCCTTGTGTTCGCACGGGCCGGTTGCAGTCTCTTTTTTTCTGTAGCCACTCCGAAGTCCGAAGTCTTTTGCATTTTACAACGTGTGAATCTCCTATACCATCTGAAAGCTGAATAAATAAGCTTTCCATTGATGTATGGTTTGTTAGGATAGGACAATATTTGGCCGAGATACAACTATTGGAAATCTGGAATCTGAGGGTGCAAAAAAATCGAAACAGTGAGAAAATCTCCTTTAAAGTTGTCCATTTATGTTCTCGATTGTGCTGCATTCACTCACAAAAATAAATGTTTTATATATTTACAGTAGGACATTTCCAAAATATCTTCATCGAACATTATCTTTACTTAATATCCTAATGATTTTTGGCAGAAAAGAAAAATGGATAATTTTGACCAATACAATGTATTGTTGGCTGTTGCCACAAATATACCCGTGCGACGTGTGACTGGTTTTGTGATCCAGGGTCACACATGAAAAGTCATACAGGTTGACAAAATGAGGATGAGTAAATTATGACAGAATTGTAATCTTTTGCCTGAACTTTTTCTTCTAATTACACAGACAGTAAAGCTCAGGTAAATTAGAGGCTTTGGTTGGTCTGGTGTGGGTCAGGGGTGTGTGCTGTGCCTCAGGACAGTGAGTCACCTGGTTTTAAAGTGCTGACACGCTCTGTTGGCTTTTCATGCAGGTCTGGAATTCTCTTTGGGCTGAATTCTGCTGACACAGCAATAAAAAAAAGCACAATAAGAGCAGTGAAATAGGAACATCTGCATGAGAATATTAATGAGTTTACATGGCATTTGTCCTCTTAAGTGTGGAAGAGTGGTCCCAAAAATATTTGCACACTGAAGACACTGAAGAAATGGCATTGCATTAGATAATTAAATATCAAAGCAAGTAGCATTTACTTTAAAGCACAAACACACACAAAAAAAAAAAACCTTTCACTTAATTTAACTCTTTCCCCGCCAAACACAGAATTTTCTGTGTTTTACTGTTATACGCTAGGGGTCGCTATTACACATCTTCTGAAAGAGCACTGAATCTCCTGATAAAAACACATGTGAAGAAGATGCAGAAACAAGCGATCTCATATGTAATCATATGCATATGTAAAATAACACGATCATCAACATTAAAAAGCATATAAATCAAAACTGCCTAATGCTACAGAATGAAATGTCGACCCCGGATGAGTTACCAGACTGTGCAAGCATTAGGGGTGTTGATGGACTCGATATACTCCATCTGTGTTTAGATCATCTTTCTGAATCTGATCAAGTAGTCTTTGAAAAAAACAAGATTTTTGCTCAAAATGTTGCTTTTTTTATGAAACATACCCATATTCAAGTGTTGATAAAAAAGAATGCATGAAGCTAGAATAAAACATGTTTTCTTTTTGTTTAAAAACAGAGGTTCTGTTCCTTCTTTTGATGTATTGCATGTTCAGATATTAATACAACAAAATATTCCGGGGGCCATTACGTTTTTGTGAAAATGATCAAAAAACCTGGTGGTGGCTGGCAACTTTTTTTTAAAACGCTGGCGGGGAAAGAGTTAAGTTTGACACTTAAGGTACACTATGCAATTTTTTTGTTCAAAATTAACGAAATTTAAATGACTCAATACATCATCAATCATTCTTCCAAATGGTGTTTTTGCCTTACCCTGATTCACTATGGTAAACGTATATTCTAAGTGTTGATTTTAGTCCTGTCGGGATGGTTTTTCGAATGTAAATTGTGTACATGCGTCACTCGCCTGTGTATGTCTCGTCAGATCCGTAAACAGAGAAAAGCTGCTCAGGCTGCTTTGCCGTGTGTTTGGTAGGGGTTATTTGTCACAACGAGCGAGAAAGGTTGCCATGAAGCCGCTAAATCTCCAACCAAACGCCGAACAGAGGAGAGTCAGCTGGCAGAAAGAGAGCACGACAAGAGCTCGTAATAAAACAAGAATCAACATCGGCTCGGCTTTTCGATGATGACGAGAACTGAGGGATTTGAAATGTTGTAAAAGCGACGCGGAGATGATGGTGTTTTTATTACTCAACATGCGAGTAAGGTGTTTTATTGAACAGATAAATTGCCATATGTGGCTCTCTAACTAAAGTGAATTGTAAAGCATTATCTATTTTGAAGGGTCATTTCATTGTGGGTGCTGTAGCGCTGTGCTGGAATATATTTTGTGTCTATTAATGGGTATAAACGTCTTCTGCTAGTCAGCTTGAGATCCTTTCCATCTAAACTGGTCATATCTCTTAAGTCTAGTAGTGAATGTTTTATAAGCAGCAGGATAAACATATTCATCCACACAGTCACGCAGTGGCTTAAATGTCCAAATACTTTTTGGGCCACTGTTTAAAACCCAGTTCTTTTTTTCCCCTTTAATCCTGTTCATGATTATTGAGGTCTGTCTCTGAAGTCATTACCCGGTTTCCTGCTTTCATCTCTCGTGTCCTGTTTAGCGGTCACACCTGGTCTAGAGGTCATCTGAAGGCCAGCAGAACACATTTCCTGTTTGGGAAAATGAAAACCAGCACAGAATGACTGATATGAGCACATGTAGAGGTTTACTCATTTATAAGGGGTGGACCATTGGATTTTTGTCTTTTTGAGATCTCATATAAGACTCATTAGCACCCTCTGCCTTCAGCCAAACAGACATGCCTAGAGAGAGAGAGAGTTATATAACTACTTATATCTTCTTTTATTATTATTATTCTTAAATGCATGCTGTATTATTCTTATATTTATATTATTCTTGTATACTATTCTTGTTCTATATGGAAGCTATAAATGCAACTAACTAACTAACTAACTAACTAACTAACTATTCTCATCACAATAAACCAACGATGATATTGTTAGCTAAACTATAAACATTGTTTTCATTTATTGAAATACAGCAGAAATAAAATATAAATATTATATAAACACTTAAAAAACATACAAAAAAACCAAGAAATGTTATGCAACTGTGGCAACTAATGGTTTTAAAATATTTAGAAGTTAAAGTACTAAAACTATTAAAAGTAAAATAGAAATAAATGAACACTAAATAGAAATTTTGAAGAAAAAAACAAAAGCAAAAATTAAAATAAAAGCTGAAAATTAAAAAGTAGCTAATTAAAAATATGAATAAATACTATCATAGTATATAATAAAATGTTTTTTAGCAATAAACAAAAACAAAAAGCGTGTGACTGTTCTTGTTATTTGTTTTGATGCGTTGGCGATATTGTGTGCCGAACATCATGCCAGTTTTGATACTAAAAAACACAAAATTGAGACAGAAGGAGAAAGACAGAGGAAAGGATGGAACAAAATGTGCAGAACATTGTGATCTTGGCACAAATGTTAAATAAAGTTCTTCTTACCAGTTGATTGGCTCCAGGCCTCATATTGTCATCAAAGACAATGAGAGGTTGAGTCGCCTGTAAAAGAACACATTTAGAGCTCAGTTCAAACTTGTCAATCTGAGCTTGCTCACGTCTCATGGTTGCATCATAAAACATAATACTGGATGAGAAACCCTAAACAGTTTAAACTAAACATATCAAACACTTCAGGTGCAAATACTGTAGGCATGCTGGGAGTTTTAGATTGCGTACCTCAGTGGTGGCGCTGTAACCACACCTGGTTCCACAAATCCCGGTCTCAGTGTGGCGGGGAGAGTTTCAGGAAGGAGGAAACCATTTTTCCGGGCCACGATCAGATGGAAGGCAGTGCAGAACTCTGGGAAAGTGAGAGCGCCGTCCTTGTCAACATCACTCAGCTCCCTGAAGGACATTGAACGATTGGTTTGTCAACATATGTAAAGAGACAGTTCATTCCATGTTTCAGTAGAACTGAGGGTTTATCGTCACCATATATGCGACAGCTCTGGAATCGGAAGCTTCGACTTGGTGAAGAAGTTTTTTGCAACAGTTCCTGAAAGGAAAATCAATGCAAAGTTCAAACTGTCCAGATAAGATCATGAATGTACCAGTATGAGAAGTGTTTGTGGAGCTGTCTTACCCACGATGAGAGCGCTGAGGTCAGGCTGGAGACTCCTGAACTGGATGGTGTAATATTCCCGCTGCTCCTCTGTGATCCTCCAGGGGTCGTCGGAGTAATCCACCTCTGCTCTCTCCACCAGCCGCTCCACAGACCCAACCTGAACCACAGAAAAACCTCAAGATTTCACAATTACATATTACATATGCCTTTCGTTACTTCTGAATCTTTTATTTTATATAAAAATGAATAAAAATGTAACTACTTTTTAAGTCATTTGCAATCCTTGTATGGCAGAATGTCATTAATTATAATGAAAGCTCAACAGTTTTTTAATATTACTTAGGAAACACACCATCAATGGTACTTTATATCTTTCTATTATTTCTTAGAGATGAAGTGTTTAATTTTTTTTTGCACATCTTACTATTACTAACTTAATGCACAACTAGAATGACATACAGACAGAATGATTGATGGATAGATAGATGGGTAGATACATTTTGATAAATTAGTTGGTTACTTAAAGTAAAAATGCTTTTTAAATCCATGTTTAATGACAGAAAAGAAGAAAAGCCCACGCACACTACTGTAGCTTGAAAACATTTATTAACATTATGTGTTAACATATTAATGTGTGATCAATTGATATTCATCAAGCATCATGGAATTATGAAATGCTTAGAAAAGATCACATGATCAAAATGTTACGATAAAAATGAATTAATTTTGTAAGCGACAGTAGCGTGTGGGATTTGGTCCATTTTCCCCTTCATAATTTTTTCACATCTTACACTTACGCATGTAATCTTTCGGGATGTGATGATTATTTATCTATTGTTTGTAAGCATGTCTATCCAAATATGGGACCTGTTGGGTAATGCATGTGCTCTGGCGTGCTATAAATGATATTCAAGCAAAAAATATACAATTTTAAAAAGTGTCCTTATATAACACTGACACCCAGAGTTCTGTACGGTTGTCCAATCGGATGCGAGAATGAGGAGTTGTGAGGAAATGCTCACGCGTGTAATGACGGGCTGCTCCGGCTGAGGCTTGAGAGAATAATGTCTGGGAGAGGAGTTTTCCTGAGGAACACCGGGACGAGACGGCACTTTCCCGTCATACGCTGTGAACGAAAACCAAAAGATGAAAGAGTGAATGTTTTAAGGTCAAGACAGACAAAAGGACTTTACAGTTTTAGCTTTTCCATTACTGTGATCAACATCTAAACATTTGACAGCACTGTAAATGATGCACTGATGCAGATGACGGAGAGAAATGGCATAAACACTATCAGCAGATGCTAGTGAGATAAAGACGTTTCAGACTCGACTGACACCGAACAAGAGTGAAAGTTTTAAAGGTCCCATGGCATGAAAATTTCACTTTATGAGGTTTTTTAACATTAATATGAGTTCCCCAAGCCTGCCTATGGTCCCCCAGTGGCTAGAAATTGTGATAGGTGTAAACCAAGCCTTGGGTCTACTGCTCCGCCTTTGAGAAAATGAAAGCTCAGACGGGCAAATCTAGAATCTTCCCCTTATGTCGTCATAAGGGGAAAGGTTACCTCCCCTTTCTCTTCTTTGCCCGTAAAGAGAATTGGCCCGCCCATGAGAAAATGAGCTGCGCGAGCGCGATATTGGTTTCTACTCGAGAGACTCATGGCTTGCAAACGAGCGAAGCATGGCAGTTGCTCAGTGTTTGGATGTACAAATGAACACAAAAGTATGTTTTTAGTTCCTTCATCCGAGCCTCTGAAGAACCAGTGGGTTATGTGAATTTCTGATGTGTAATTGTTCAAGTTCAAAGACAGATAATCTTTCTCTCAAAGTCGTTCAACACTGTTTATGCATCAATAAATCGCGTTGCAGTGATAAGATCTTCATTCACGCGATCAACAGGCTGTCATCTGCTCAATGGTCATCACTGCAACCTTTTATGTGATGGGAATAGATCTAAATACAGAAAAAACTTCTCATGATTCGTTAATCACGATAGCTGTAATAGTAAAAACGTATAAAAGCTGTAATAGTAAAAGGTTTCCAGATACCTCGAACGCCAGATTTCACATGCAAGCATGTCAGCCAATCACAGCAGTGGCCGTTTACATTGAAGTCTCACAGCAGACACGCCCCTTCAAACAGAGCGTTCAAATCAGGGGATGAAATCAGGCTAGGAAACATGCCTTTTATTTCTAAATTATAACAACTTTTGATCTAAAAAACATACTAACATTATAAGGGCACCCCAGGAAACATTCTAAAATAATAAAATAATCCATTCTAGGGCACCTTTAACTGATCTTGATGAAACTTCAGCAGTGTGTTCGTGGTAAGAGGCCGATCAGATGGATGTAACTATTGTGAGTCAAAGTTATAGCGCCACCAAGTGGCAGCAGGAAGTGTGTCACTTTCAACATGCTTTTGACAAAAGTGGGCGGGTTAGTTTTAACTACAGTAAAAAAAAAAATTGTTTGTATATTGTACTCATCAAGCCGGACAACTTTCTAATTTACATTCATTAGCCGCAACCAACAGAAAGTCAGATATTTTGGTCTGAATATGGATTTTTTTGCTAAATCAGCCTCTGAGTTTTTAGTTACTCCTCCTAAAAGGTTTATTTTATATCTACCAACCGTTTTCAACATGACAAAAATATATTAATGATGCTAAATTGTAAACGGATATTGAATATCTCAAACGGTTTTGCTATGGCGAGGGATTCAATTAATGTCAAAAAGGAAGCAGGAAACATCTCATAACTTCTAAAAATGTAATTATACACCATTTATTTTTATATAAAATTATACAAATATTAGAACTAAACCCATTTTATTCTGTTTTTGCTATTCAAGGAGTATGAAAAAGTTAAAAACAGGCTATTTAGTGCCATTTGGTGATAGATAGATAGATAGATAGATAGATAGATAGATAGATAGATAGATAGATAGATAGATAGATAGATAGATAGATAGATAGATAGATAGATGCACTACCTTCCACTGTGCTGGTGGGGGCGCTATTGTATATGTGATCATAGCAATCTGTCCTAATTTTGTATATAAATGAATAATTTTGCATCTATTGCATAATTAGCAATTTTGGCTTAAATTATAATCGATTATAACAGAATTTCACATAATTTTTTGGTAACATGCAAACATTTTTTTTTGCTTTTTAACAAAGGGATAAGAAAAATACAGAGCAAAATTGCTTCACTATTTTTTTTATTATTATTATTATTTAGAGTGCAAATGTCCAAGAGGGACAACTATCACATTAAGCGCATGTTATTAAATTAAGCATACCACACTGTGGTTATATATGCAGGCTCAAGGCCTCTTCTCAGGAAAGCATGAGAGTGTGTGTGTGTCTGTTTCATCAGAACTGGCGAGTGTGTTGTGCTGACTGTCGACGGGCTGAAGGACTGACTCAACAGGTGTGTGATTAAACGAGTGAGATATCAATACGCCACAGGAGAGCAACAATTAGACAACTGCTTTCTGAGGACTCAAGGCTGAACGCTCACAAACACACACAGCTGTCTGACAACCACGACTACGGTCACAGTGTGTGAAACACGCCGGCTGTGTGATGTGTGCCTGTGTTATCTAATAACAGCATCACGGTGTGTGTCTGTGGTGTGTGTGTGGGGAAATATCTGCTCTCACTTTTCCATTGGGATTGTTGTGAAAAGACATTATCAGGATTTTGCTGAAAAAAATCCTTGATACAGCATTTAAGATGAACATTCATCCTGTTTTAATGATTTGAGTATTTACTGATGCAAAATGGTCATCTATTAGTACAAATTATCAGCAAAATAATAATTTTTTTTTTTTTTTTACTCTCTACAGGTAAAAAAAATAATAATAATAATAATAATAATAATAATGATGATGAAAAAAAAGTACATTTTCTGGTTAAATAGCTTTAAAATGTAGGAGCAAATGTATATGCACATAAATACCTATACAGCAAGTCTCTTCTGCTTACCAAGGCTGCATTTATTTGATCAAATATTTATAAAAACAGAAATATTGTGAAAAATGATTACAATTTAAAATAATAGTTTTCTATTTGAATATTTTTTTTTCAAGTAATGTATTCCTGTGATCAAAGCTGAATTTTCAGCATCATTACTCCAGTCTTCAGTGTCACATGATCCTTCAGAAATCATTCTAATATGATGATTTGGAGCTCAAGAAACATTCATTATTATTATTATCATCATCAATGTTGAAAACAGTTGTGCAGCTTCATATTTTGTGATATTTTGTGATACACCATGATACATTTTTAAGGGATTCTTTGATGAATAGAAATTATATATACAGTATATCATTACCTATATATATATATATATTGGTATATATATATATGCAAGGTTGGTTTTCCGCCTGGGAACGCTGGGGGGACCTGGGAAAGTCACCAATATCACCAGAACAGGTTGTTGAACCATCCAAATGATTTCTAGACAGTTTTATTAAGTTAAAAAAGTTACCAAGTTCTCCTTTAAAAAATGGTTAAATACATGGAGCTCGTCATTTGCTGCCAGTTTGGGTGGCTTAAAATGTTCATCTGGGTACGCAATACATAAATACATGTTTCTAAATTTGCGAACTGTTTAAAGGAGAACTTGGTAACTTTTTTAACTTAATAAAACTGTCTAGAAATCATTTGGATGGTTCAACAACCTGTTCTGGTGATATTGGTGACTTTCCCAGCTCCCCCCAGCGTTCCCAGGCGGAAAACCAACCTTGCAACTTGGGGACTACCGTCCCGGCAAGATAGAAATTGGAAGTCTCGTGAGAAGCGAGAACTAGAACGAGAACCAGCGCGAAACACGAATTGCTTTACAGCAATTCGACATAAACACACACGCATGTATGATGTATCACCAGATTACCCACCTCGGTAGACATAGCTCCACGCGATACAGTTGGCTTGCTCCAATCAAAACAAACGCACATGAGAAGCGGTAGAGAGGGGGAGGAGGCCGCCGCAAGTGAGTTTTTACGACCTTGTTGTGAAATATACGCCGCCCCACAGCTGTAGGGGGAGCTCGTGGGGAAAACATGCGACAACAAAAGGGAAAATCAGCGAAGAAGTGACTAGAGTTCGCTAGAGTTGCCGAGTTCTGCTTTAATACATTTCCTGTCATGTCTATGTTCATAGGCCGGTCTGGATGCGGAATGACTGACAGTGACTCTCACCCAATAGCGTGTCTGTTCCGTTTCTCTGTGCTGCGTATGGATAGTTGCGATAGGCTGACGGTGAGCGGGGCGGGGAGATGGCGGGTGACCGCGGTGGAGACCACGCCTCCTGTCAGATACAAATACACAATAATGGTGAGGTGATAATCAGGTTTTTTAATACAGTCTTGTAAACTTGATTTACTTGCATTGCCAGGTATTGATTTGCATGTAAACCAGTAAATCAGGTTATTTCAACAGACACATTTTTGGTAGTTATCAGTGCATGTGTGTGCGTGTAAAAGTGCTTAATGTTGCAAAGTTCATTAGTTATGAAGTGCACTCAAATCAAACTATAAAGCAGCTCTTCAGAAGACAATAGTGTCATTATTCAGCTCATTTCAGTTCAGTTCAATAATAATAACATCGTAAAGTTCATCAAATTATGAGACGAGTTTGTCATTATTCAGTTTAATGTTGATCAAATTCAGTTCAATAACAGTGTCAGAGATTCAAAATTCATCAATTATGAAACAAATTCGATTCAGCTTTCAATCAGCTCAACAGAAGAAGATCACATCATCATCCAGATCAAATCAGGTTCAAGTTTTGTTCTCAAATGATAGTGTCAGTGCTGTCAAATCAATAATATTCCTGAATATTAAGTGTCTTTTATGTCTGATGTCTGACCTGTTTGTCCATGCTGGTGTCAGGGTGTCTCAGTACAGGTCTGTCTGCAGGGGGACGAGGGGCGGAGCCTGGAACTGAGCCCAGGATGTGCGGCTGGCTCTCATTGGTTGAGGGGTGATTGGCGTAACGCATCTCAAGCTCATTCGTTATCCCAACAAACACAGGAAGAGGAAGTTCTGTGGGGAAAGATAAATGACACTATGTTCAGAACAGCATTCTGATGCTATTTTCACAGAGGATTAAAATAAGATTCAGCTGATTAATGCTGCTCAGAGGTGCACAACAATTGCAGAATGTAAATAGCCTACTACATGAAAAATATATATTATACAATTTAAAAAAGCATTATTAAGGCTGTAATATTATGACAATTTTTTGATTATTGCCCTTTGACAAAATCATACTGGAACATACAAATCTGTGTTCGTGCTGCAGCTGAGCGAGAGAGAGCAGTTTTTACAACCACACTGTATTATTATTTCTATCTTACAATAATTAAATGATCACAGAAACACTGGGATAAAAGTTTATAGTTCGGATAAACACTGATTCTACGGTAGGATGAAAATTGAACAGATCCTGTAGGTGGCGACAAGTGACTGTTAAATTTGTTTTATATGTCATTGAATAAATTATTCAACATAATTGAATAAATTAAACAAGTATTTATATGCAAGTTATTGAATTTGTTCAAGAGATTCTTTAAAAAACGCTGATTCATCCAGTAATGAAACAAGTGAACTATTTATGAGTCATTGAATCATTTATTCAAGTGATTCTTTGAAAAACACTGATTCATCCAGTAATGAAACAAATGAACTATTTATGAGTGAGTCATTGAATCATTTATTCAAGAGATTCTTTGAAAAACGATGATTCATCCAGTATTGAAACAAGTGAAGTATTTGGAGTATGAGTGCGTCATTGAATAATTAGTTGAAACTAATTTTTTTTTTTTTTTACTCGAATTAATTAAACATTTTTAAATAGACTACAGCAATGATTTCCCCCCCCCAGAATCGTGCAGCTCTACTTACATTGTGTCTGCACTTCATTGTTTATGATGAGAGAATTTGCAAGAGTGTAAAATTCAGTCGGTGAGCCGACAAAAATCTGATTCTTTCAGCGGAGATTAAACGCCTCTGATTGGCCATTGCATTCATAAGCTCAACAGAAACATTTCTGATTGGGTATAATGCTCAACACTGTAAGATTAAAAATAAAAAACAACGTAAAAAGAAATCTGATGCGATATAAGAAGATCTAAATGTAATGCCACAAAATTGACACTTTTCATTCATTCTCACATTTCACTTTAATCGCACGCCTGTAATAGATTTAGCTTTTTTTGCCCTCTTATCTTGAATTTGTGGGGCATTTCTGTTCATTTTGGTGCCCTGATCCTCCTACTATTATCTGTGCACAGTGGATTAAAACAGCAAAATAACTTTCCAGCTTTATTTTTGACTTCTAACTGGATTACACTGGCTCAATGAAACATGAAGCATGTTGAGGCCATTGACTTATGTTCCTTTTCAAACAAGGCCTTCGTGAACCTCCAGAACTCGATCTGCATCTGTGTTAAATGTTAAATTTGAGCTAGAACTGAAAACCTCTGATCCAAGATGATCTTCTTTACAAAGTAAACATAACCTAGCCAGTCCCTCTGAGGTCATCTCGATAAATCTGTCTTTCCTGTCCACAAACTGGGTCTTTATCCTTCCCTTTCCAGGTGATTTGTGGAGTAAACAGATGTGATCTTCACTGATCAGAGGTGCTGAACCTGCTGTGTGAGGTCATCTGAGCTCCTCTCTCCACTGTGAGGGTCTCGCAGGCCCTCGGGTCCTTCAGGAACAGTCTGTACCAGGATTAAACACTAATCCAGGCTCCGTTCGCCACACTTCAGCCCGGCAGGGTGGCCTAGAGCTGTGCTGAGCTCGGAATCAGCCTAGTGCTCAATATTACTTTAAGTAAATAAATTTAGGAAATTACTGTTTTGTCTGTGCTGTGTTTCCATTTGAGTAACTTTATGAGCTCAAGCCCAAAAGTTACATAGCAGCATTTTGGATAATATTATTGAAACTAGAAACTTGTGGTGCTTTCCCAAGCAAAACTGTAGATCATAAAACAATAAATAATTTAATAAATAAATAATTACTTTTACAAATAAAAAAATAAAATAAAAATATGTTTATTATTAACTATATATTATTAACCATAAAAATTATTAAATAAATAAATAATATAAATAATAATAATAATATTTAGAAATGTATAATAATAATAATCATGTATAATAGTTTTGTATTTTATAGGATTTATAATTACTTATCGTTATGCATATGCAACATCATTTTAAAAATAATAGTAAAAATTTTAATAAATCATTTTAAAGAAAATATATAAATTACAAACCATTACAAAAATTCAAACAATTTTATAAAAAAAAGCAATAAAATGATATAAATTAATAATAATAATAAAATAATGCATATTATGTATTTTAGAATAATAACTAATAATTTGGTTATACAAATGCAAAATAATTTTTATAAATAATTACTATAATAAATAGAAAAAAAAGATATTTTACATAACAATAATTAATTGAATAATTGAATAAAAATTAACAATAAAAACAATATTTATTATTATCTCAGAATCTTATACATCTCAGAATCCTGTGTGTTAAATCTTTTAAATGGTACTTTGGTTGTCAGGATCAATTCATGATTCGTCAGTAACTGTCACGCCACACAAGAAAAAGTGAACTTATATTTACTGTAAACACAGATTAAAAAGTCTAGACAATAAGAGGAGGGAGTCCCAAGCGTTTAAGGAAACCGTCCTGTGGTTCAGTTTACACACACAGGCTTTTCTCAGTGAGTTTGGCTCAGCGTGTGGCGCCCTCTCAGCGCAGCACGACCTCTGTGTGTTATCCCTCTTTAGTGTAAATCCAAGCATGCAAGGCCAAATCCCTGATCGCGTTTGCTTCTCCCTAAGTTCGACTTACCGCCTGCGATGCTCTCCAGGCGTACTGGCAAACCGGCCTGTGCCGCGGCCATCAGCTTCAGAGCCACGTACAACTGCCCACAGCCGAAGAAACCCAGCCGCTTAGCACCACACACCTCTGTTACCTGGAGAGAGAGAGAGAGAGAGAGAGAGAGAGAGCGAGAGCGAGAGAGACAGAGAGAGAGAGAGAGAGAGAGAGACACACACACAGAGAGATTAATAAAGAGCCATATGGAGACTTTAAAACCACATTACCGTATACAAAACATTTAGTTCAGTGAATTAAGCTTCAATATTTAAAAAGTGTTCATTATGTGAAGTGGGATTCATGGCTTCTATCTTAATGGGTGAAATTGCTAACATGGGAAAATGAAAAGATAATAGCTAAATCCTCATTATCGGCTCTACAGTGGAAAGAATAGCCGGCTGAAGATAAACTGCACTTTGAACAGGCTGAACTTCACTATCATCTGTGCTTCTGTAATTGAAAACTCGCATTGTAATGACAGCCACAAGCGGAGATAAGAGATAAGAGAAGTGTGTAACTACAATTCAGACCTTAACAGATTAATAACATAATTCACTTTGGACAGACATAGATTTAAAATCATCTGTCCCTGCTGAAAACACTCGCTTAAACCTGGTCTGCTGGTCTTAGCTGGTTTATGATGGTCTTCCGGCTTGGCCTGCTGAAAAATGGCCAAAGCCACTTTAAAACCACTTACCAGAGCAGCTAAAACAGGCTCAGACCAGTAAAGACTACTGAACTACTAGGCTGGTTTCAGATGTCTTTTCAAGATTGATGACATCATTGAGGAGATGAGAACTTAAACACTGCAAAACAACATGAAATGCCATTTACAACCTATTTTATTTCCATAATCCAAGATACATTCGTATTTTATTTCCAAAATCCAAGATACATTCGTTTTTTTTTTTTTTTTTTTACGAAATACTTTTATTCAAGAATGCATTAAATTGATCAAAAGTGACAGTAGACATTAATAATGAAAAAAAAAAACTAAATATTTAAAATAAATGATGTTCTTTTGAACTTTCTATTCATCAAAAAATCCTGAAAAAAATTATGTTTCACAAAAATAGGAAAAAATATGTTTTCACAAAACTCAACATTTATAATAGCCAGAAATGTTTCTTGAGCAGCAAATCAGCATATTATAATGATTTCAGAAGTATCATGTGACACTGAAGAATGGAGTAAATGATGCTGAAAATTCAGCTTTGATCACAGGAATAAATTGCGTTTTAAAATATATTATAATAGAAAACTGTTATTTTAAATTGTACAAATATTTCACAATATCACTGTTTTTACTGTATTTTCTATCAATCACATGCAGCCTTGGGGAGCAGAAGAGACTTCTTTCAAAAACATTTAAAAATCTTCCCGACCCCAAACCTTTGCAGTGTATAACACAATATTAAAATGGAAGGCGGGACTTGAGTTTATGCATTCAGAATCCTGATTGGATGGTGAAAAGTGGGTGTTTCATACTGGTTGTGGATGGGAGGGGTTGCAAATAAAAGGACTTGATGAGGCCAGCAGAAAAGGAACACGCTAGGCTAGTCCATTACAAAGACAACAAATAAAAATGACATACCATTAACTCACAATAACACCACAATCGTGATTAAGAAAGTAAACAGGCTCCATTTTAATTCTAGTGATTTTGAATACCTAAATACAAACTCTCAACCCAAGTCTAAATCATCGCTGAATCACTATCCTTCAGTACAATGAGACATAAACTAGTGTTTCCTCCTGAGAAAAGAGCACACAGTAGCATTAGAGTCATTGTTTTATCACCCCACGCTGCTGAAATCCATCCTTCCGTAACGAAATAATCAATAGAGTTGAACTCTGGGATTCATTGTAAACGTCTTCACACTCACAGGAAAAGATCCGTGCGCTTTAAATAGCAGCACATTGTGTTGAGTGTGCTGTTAAATATAACAAAAGCCACCGTCGCCTGTGTGGAGAAAAACAGCCTGTGCTCAAGCCAAACTTCTCTTCAAATAATAGATTCTCTTCAGATTGTAGAAATATAGCACAACTGAACACACATACCTTATAAAAAGTAAGGTCGTCCTTGTTCTCTAAACTATAATCTCACCTATGGCCTTCCTCCACCTCTCCAAACATTATCTGAGGAACTTCTCCAACATTGACTCAGCGTTCCTGTTGGACCAGGTGTGATGAGGATTATTGATCGTGTTCTGCTTCCATCCCTGCAGTGCTGATGCCTCATGACTCAAAGCTGTGAACTTCAGCCCAATATGACCTAAACAACAAGAGGTTTTCTGCAATACTCTTATCTAATCAATCGCAGGAGTCCAGTGACTAGATGAACATTTGTCTCCAAAACACATTTTTACTCATTCCTAAAGTAAGCCGGGACACTGTAGCCTGGCAAGCCAGACCTACATCAAGATGTTAGGTCTGGCAACTCACCATTGGCACGGCTCAATCCGAGGGGCGGGATAAACGGTTGTCTCTCAAAATCCCTCGGCACGCAATAGGAAAGCGCTACAACCAATCAGAGTAACGAAGAAGGCTAGTTGGTATATTAACCTTTTGCCGTATCCAGTCGGCAAAACTCCGACACATCTTCCTTTTTTTAAAATGACTTAAGTGCCGTTCTTTGCTCTTTCTCAAAGAAAAGCTTAACTCCAAGTCCTCCAGAGTCGCGGCCAAAGCCGATTCAAAAGACCGCTGTTCGCCAGTAGCCATTCTTTGTTTTCAAGTAGCAGGGAACCGTCGCAACTCTGTCATCATTATGTTAAGCCCGCCCTGCCAACTCTATACACGATGTGATTGGCCTGACCTGAGTTTGGTTTTTCCAGCTCGAAAGTCAACGGAGAGTTGCTAGACCACACTGGCTGCAAAATAAATGTTGCTGCCGCTAGGGTGCGTCTAGATTTCTAGGCTAGGGACACTGACCAAATTATGAAATAATATCTGAAAATAACATCTGAATTTTAATTAATTTGAATTGACATCTACATTCAGCCGTTCGCGTTTGTACTCTGCTGTCGCTGTTGCATCTTTAATAACTTTTGAGGCGTATTTTGCGTCATTTTTATAAGCTGCTGGATCCGTTTTAGGGCCGTGACGACCTGAAACTCGGAGTGTGGATGAATCACGCTTGTGTCAAAGACTCAGGATCTATTGAAGAGAACTTATGATACACAAAAACTCGTACAAAGCAAAAACAAACACACGTGACCTACCAAAGTCAGTTGGCGTCGCTTCACTGCCATTCATAAATCCTCTCCCGTGGCCTCATGGGATAGTAAAGTGTCCATCGAACGCGCACTTCAGAATCTCAGTGGAAGTAGTAGGTCATCGGGGACTTTTCACCTTCTGTTTTTCGAATACTATGGGCCAGATTTACTAAACAAGGCCAGATTTACTAAACAGGGCAAATTAGCGTGAGAGCGCAATCCCATAAAAGGCCGATGGGCAAATTTAAGAATAGACGTGCTTTTATTGGCCGTTAAATAATGGTGCAAATACCCGTAAATTGACTAGTGTAAACCTTAGTAAATCACCTTACATGATTCATTTAAATACTCTCCTCCCATAAATTGTGTGTCTGAAAGGAAAACTACTTTAAATACATAACAATAAAGTCAGCTGCAAAAATAACAATGTCCACACCTTTTCAGCGCAATTTTTCACTGTGTCTTTAAGAGGGTGAAAGAGGGTTTGCGCTGGAGCAAGCTGTTAATAAAATTGGCCCTAAGGCCCTGTGTCCACCAAAGCGTTTTTTCACGCGACTGGCGTGTTTTTTCAATTGTTTTCAATGGGAGCGCCGCGTTTTTTAAACATTATGAGCGTAACGCGACGCTGAGCGTTTTTTTTCACGCTGAAGCGATGAGCGCCCGCCGTTTTTTACCGGTCGCCGAGAGTTGAAGAATGTTCAACTTTGGGTAAAACACAGCGCTCATCACTGTCACTTTTTACACAACCGTCCAATCACAGTGGAGGAGAGGCGGGACTAATACCACACCGACTGACCGCCACATTCTGCTTGTACAACGTCAACAGAGGACAACAACAAGCATGATAACGGAACAAAATAAATTAAAACAAGAGCCAAAGAAAATATGTTACATTGTATCGACATTTTAATATAGAATCAACAGAGAAACAAAATATGTGTGAAATGAGATACTAGTAACACTTTCGCGGATATTCTGTATTATAACAAGCAAAGCATCTCAACTGAAAAAAATGCTGCGCTGCCAAAACGCTCTCAAGCGCCCACAGCTAGGCGTTTTCAGAAGAGCGCCTAGCGTCTTTAGCCAGCTGAAAGCTTTGGTGGACACACAGCCTAAGTGTTCAGATATACTGCTATTTTGGCGTACTGTTTTTCGCATACTAGCCTATATAGTAGGGAAGTATTCGATTTCGGATGCAGCGTAAGTCTTCTCATAGGATAAGGACACTCAGTCTCATGAATAATTATGAGACACAGAGGAGTCATCGATGTACTATAGTGCAAGAAAACACATCCGGTGACATTGACACAAAGACAAATTTGAACCCGGAAGATGAAAATAGAGCAAAAAAGCTTAAATTCACTTTTCTCCTACAGTCAAAACTAACAGATGGTACCATACACACATAACAAACATTAAATCTATCCTATTGTATATTGTTTGTGGACTAAATGCAAGGAATTCTGGGTATGCTTACATGCCTGCTTTCATACTGAAGTCACTGAACTAGGGGATTAAATGGATTAGTTTTGAAAAATACAATGAATCACATCTTAGGGCATATTTTGGTGGAGTTCGGCTGGACTCGAACCTCTGATATATGGATCAGGTCCCTCCTTCAATCTAAGTTTAAGTTTTATCATCCGCCCAAGTTAAACTCCTGAATTTTATTCAATAATCTGCATAATTTAAGTTAGCATGTCTGTAGTACAAACGGTTTAATACTTTTGGCTCATGAAAAGCAGCTCTGAGCTTCTAGCCGCTAAAGTCAGCTGTTACTGTGACTGATGGAAATTACAATGGCTTTTGACAAGAGCCTCACGCGCTCTGAGCGTGACCCAACTCCTCGCCTTGAAATCAAGAGACAGTGTGTGTCTGTGTGTGTGTGGTGAC
The DNA here is from genome assembly GCA_900092035.1 of Leuciscus waleckii. Taxonomy (NCBI): domain Eukaryota; kingdom Metazoa; phylum Chordata; class Actinopteri; order Cypriniformes; family Leuciscidae; genus Leuciscus; species Leuciscus waleckii. Next base: position 34,448,846 of record FLSR01004883.1, on the reverse strand, counting down.
TTAAACTCAGTTTAATCATCTGACCGTCAGTATTACTTAAGCCTGACCTGCATTCTCCTGATCCACACAGAGCACATATAATCTTACTCTATACATGTACATAACGGGGGAAGGATAATAATTAAATTAATAATTAAATAGCTTAGAAACCTCCCCACCCATCCCTCCTTATGGTGGCTTATGGGATGTGTGGATACAGGAGGTCAGACGACTGCGGTTCCTCTCAGGTCAGGGACACAAAAGATTATGTCTGCTTTTTTAAAACATTCATCCGGCATTTCTCACTTCGTCACGTTTGACGTTACGTCGACGTACCGACATATTGGGATCACGCCCGAGAGCCCAATCACCTGTGATCTGACAGGACTTGATCATATCCGAAAGACAACTGTGGTATGAGTTATATACAAATAAAAATCAATCATCAAGTCTATGAAAGCACTTATAAGCAAATAAATGCCTCTATAGTATAACCAGAACTTTACAGATCTCGTCTATAGACCAATCATTGATTAAATGAATCCGTGCGGATAGGAAACTGCATTAAATCCCTTCTGTACAACCGGATCAAACTTCAGATCATGTACCGTCTGTTTCTCCATCTGGGGATGGGAAGAGTTTTCACAGCTTCAGAAAACAAACGTGCACATGCCAAAACAGTTTGTATCCCCATGGCAACAGACATCACTTCACATGACACGCCCGTTAAATTATTATTTCTGCTGGAAAATTATGTTTACTATGTAAGCTTGTTAAATAAAGCCCCAGTGTGAAATTGCTGCAACAGGGCTTACAAAAAGCCAGGGTTTATGAACCATTCAGAATTCCCATTCAATCCCTGCATTTGAATTCGAAGTTGCAATTAAATTTGAATACATGATCTGTTTAAATATGTTAACATTCATTCATTCATTCAGCAGACTCTTTTGTCCAGAGCAACTTACAGACAAGGACGTTCACAAGAAATCTGACTTTGTTTTACAGCAGCTGTCGAACAGGTTGGTCTGGTCCGGAGACGGATCTCTGCATTTGAGGAAGGAACTGTGTTTGTGTTTTGGGAATTCCAGAAGCTGTGGTGAAATGAAGTATACCTCAGGAGGAAAGCACACTGCAACTGTTTACAGACATTAAAAAATATCCAACCATTGCTACATTTACACTTACACTGTCCCAAAAGGTTTCCTGGTGAGTGACAAATGCACTTAGTGGTGCTATATAAAGTCTCTTAGGGTGTGTTCACACTTGGCAGGTTTGGATGGATTAAAAGGAACTCTGTTAAGCACCTTTCACACACACATTCCGGAAAATACACGGATAATCTGTCCCGGGATTTGTCCCGGGATCGTTTGATTTTGGTTCATTCACACTCCCAGTGATTTTCCAGAATCTGTGAGTGTGTTCACACACATCCCGTAAAGATCCCGTAAAGACACATGACGTCAGGATGTGACGTGTAACGTACGCGTCGGAAACATGTACAGTAATGCATCGCGCGAACGATCTCGGCTTCAGCGCGGAAAGTAAGGAGCTCCCTGGTCTCCGGTTCATTCCAGTTTGCAGACATTTTTTCGTTTTTCTTTGTTGATGACGAACACAAACTTCCTTCTAAGAGCAACAAGTCGCACGATGGCACGTGCGTCATCACTACGACACCCCTTACGGGATTGGTCCTGGCTTTTGTTCACACAGGGCGCGTTCCGGGACTGATCCCGGCAATGTTACTAGGTCCCCATCCCGGCATCGATCCCAGCATCAATCCCGGGATGTGTTTGCTTTCACACAGAAGGCGCTCTAGCAATTTTACGGCAATTTCCCGGGATCAACGCAATGTGGTTCATTTGAAGTGTGAACGCAGCCATTCACACCAAACAAACTCACCGTTTCAGGGGGTCTCAGGTCCACTTCCAAACAAACTCTGGTGCGGTTCGACTGAAACACGAACGCAACACAGACCAAAGACTAAAAACAGGATGTGATGTCGCAAGATGCGATCTTAAAAAAGGATAAAATGCTCAAGGCCCATTATAGGCCAATACGTTGCCCATTATAGTTCAGTAAAGGCACCGGAGCCGCCATCCCCTTGCAGGAGATTTTCGTTCGTCAGTAAAGGAGGAAATCCTGACTGCTTTACACATTTTATACGCTCTTTGTGAGTTCTCAGCTGGTAAAAATACCACATGTACGCGCCAGACGCACCACACGAAACTGGACAGGTGTAAATGTATCTGGTTGTTGAAGCCACTCGTGTAGGGATGCAATGATATGAAAATTTTGGCCGATACCAATAATTTTATAGAATTGAAAGCCGATAACCGATATATTGGCTGATAAATCTAAATCCGAATTTTTAGTCTCGCCATTAAAATCCATGTCCCAAGCACACAATTATGATGTTCTCATTATAAGTTTATGTAGCCTATATGACAGACTTGCGCTGCACATGTTGCACTTTACAGTATTTTCCATTTTTTTAAGTGATTCCAATCATATTTCAAGCAATTCAAAACCATCATGGTGAACAGTGCGCATCTGAAGGAAATAATCCATTATTTATCAGCTTCAATATATCGGCCAAATTTTCTTTTTGGGGTCGATACCGATATGGCGGCCGTTACATCGTGCATCCCTAATTTTACTCTCCCAAAATGTAAAAAAATAAATAAAAGTGTGAGAGCGGCATAGGCTATATGACACTTAATAGCCAGATATGACAGCGATACTGCAACTTGCATTGCGACAGATGAGTAGCTAAGCATCTCTTCAACAAGCCAACGCGCAAACTGATGCAAATGGAGACGCAGTCGCACAATAATCTTCATTAAAAGTAGTGAGAATAAATTATCTTACCAGTGCTGATGCTGATTCTCTCTCCTATTGGAATCTTTTATCTTGAAATTAGCTGATGATAAATAAAATGCAGCTATGATAATATAAATTTGCATATAGCATGGAATTGAAGAAAGGATTTTTATTAGTTGCGCAGAGACTCATTTATGTGGACAAGTGTAAATGAAACAAATCAGATAGCTATCCATGCAAACACTAACAGGCCCTTTGTGTTCTTTTCGCTAAGCAAAACAGTACTAAATGTATATGTTTCTTTTTGGTCCAACCAAAATAATCGAACTACAAGTGTGAACGCATCCTTAGTCAAGCAGTTAACATGCCAACGCTTTTGTCTAAGAGACAGATGGAGACTTAAAGCTAGTGTAAATCCCACAACAGACTTATTCTGCTGTGAGCTAGCCAGTAAATCTACACGACACCTGTGCAGTCAGTGCTTTAACATTTATCCTCAAGGACAGATTCAGAGATGGTCCTGACTGATGTGAAGTTTTTTTAAAACCAGGGCTATTATAGTTACTTGAAACTAAAGCCCTGTTCGGATGGAACTAGTTTCTTACCTGACGCAGACATTAAAATGGTCAGTCTTCGCGGTTTCCGCAATTTGGATCTATTTATTAATTGTATAATTTTATTTTTCCGTCGGATACCATCCATGTTGAAATTAAATGAAAGCCTGTGAAAAAACATGAGGATAAGCGTCAGAAAAACACAGACATGGCCGATTCGGATGGGATTAAAATCGCAATGTAACGGTTGTACAAACACAAATTCCCCCTGGAAAACTAATCCAGTCCAAATAGGACTTAAAACCTGAAATAATATAAAATATGAAGACTTTTTTTTATTTATTTTTTTTATCATTTTCATGTTTAACTTGATGTGCTAAAATAACTAACAGAAAAAAATATAAACATTATATAGACAAAAAAAATTACAAAAAACACACAAAAATAACTGTTCAAAAACTCTCTCACACATGACTGCTGTCTATGAAAGACTAAGATGAACTTAAAGAAGATCATGTGAGAACCACCAATGATAGTCCGTGTATTGTGTTGCTGATCATTTGCATAAAATCATCTCAGCTATCATATCAGCACCAGCTATTTATTGCTCATGTTGCAAGAAAAAAAATATGTGGGCTTTCACTACAGATCATGCACAATAACTTCAGCAACACATACGAATGACAAAAGCGCAATGCCCTAGTAATCACAGAACAAGCAACTAACTTGCGTTCTTCAGAAAACAAATATCTAGTTGTGGTTGAGCTGGGCGTTGTGGATTGCAACAACAAATGAAGGGAAACTGTGTCATCATGTAATTAAAGCAGTGAAAATGTTTTGCTTGTCATTCATGGAAATCAACACATCAACCACTTCCTGTTCATATTCATACAGCAGAGAAACACTCATCCATCACAGAGCAGAGATCAGCATGCGCTCACACCAGGATCCGAGCGGCTGAGAGCTGATATGAATCCCGCAGACTCATAAGAGCTTACTGACAGACACACAATGACTCCTTTATTCCCCGTTACACACACGCCTCTCTCTCAGCTGTGTATCGCTTTAATTATCTCACATCATCTCACTTCACTTGACTGACTTTGAGAGTCTGAGGAGACACTGGAGATTATCGAGACACAGAGGGCCAGGGTTATTAAACTAACTAAAACAACTAAAATCATCAAAAAAAAAAAAAGTTAATTACTTAATTACTTAATAAACGCACGCGTCTTGTGGCCAATCTTCACTGATTTTACATGCCCTCAGTGAGAGCAGAGTGTGAAGTTGAATTAGCAGAGCAATAGCATAGCTTTTGCGATCCACAACTACAACGTGAGGCATATCAGAGTTCATAAGAGGACACATTGTTGGTGTGTGTCTCACTGGCTCATCTGTGACCAGGACAGCAAGTCTTTGAGGTGTAGCGAGAGCCATGTTGGTCTCCAGACCGTAGGGGTGTAACGATATCCTCATGTCACGATTCGATACATATCACGATACTGAACTCACAATATGATATCATTGCGATACTCCAAGACATATGGTAAAAGATTAACAAATAATGGTAAATTTTGGTATTCCATTGGGGTTGTAAATTAATAGGCTTGGACTTGGTGCTGGTAACCCAATGCACAGGACAATAGTGACACTAGAATAACAATATTGATGATTCTGAAGCTGAATATGCTTGCACTCTTTCACTGACTATATTTAAAATAATGTATCGGCCACTTTTTACTGGTAACATAAGATATTTGGCTTTATCTGGACCCACAAATATTCCCCCATTGCATTATTTTACATTATACTGAACATTATATATAGCAGTTTAATGTAAACTAAAACTCTGAAAAGTTGAATACATATTGTACGTACAATACATATTGTATCCACGATAGATATTGTTGCATTTTTGTATTGCGATATATTGTTACACCCCTAATCCAGGGTAATGTCGGACGAACCAAATCCAACAGGAGTAAGTGTCGACGCATGAGGAAGATGTCTGAAAGGGATGTCCAGGTACTAAAACTAAAACATAAAACCACATCTGCCCAACTCACTGCAGAATCAAACGCACACCTCGACTCTCCTGTTTCTCTCCAGTTTCTTCAGGATGAAAGGGTCAGAACTGATTTCATGCTGTGACTGTCTTTAAAGGGTTAGTTCACCCAAAAATGAAAATTCAGTCAGTAATCACTCACCCTCATGTTGTTCCGACCCCGTAAGACTTTCCTTCATCTTCGGAACACAAATTAAGATATTTTTGATGAAATCTGAGAGCTGTCTCACTCCTCCATAGGCTCTAGGTAATCGATATCTGCCATCCCAGAAAAGTTAGTAAAACATCGTTAAAATAGTCCAAGTGACTACAGTGGCTCAACCTTAAAGCAACACTAAGGAACATTTTTTACCTTAAAATAATGTTTCCAAAATCGTATCAGTGGTTCATCAAGTCGTAACAGGGTGCAAGGCACTTCTGGATTCGCTTTGCAGCCCTATATCTGCTATAACCACACTATGCAAGTTTGCCAAACCGGGTCGCGTTTCTGTAGCCTAGAAATCTAGACGCACCCTAGCGGCAGCAAAATGTATTTTGCAGCCAGGGCAGTCTAGCAACTCTCCATTGACTTTCGAGCAGCAAAAACCTAAATTGGGTCAGGCCAATCACGTCGTGTATAGAGTAGGCGGGGCGGGCTTAACATAATGACGACAGAGTTGCGACGGTTCCCCCTGCCACTTGAAAACAAAGAACGGCTGCTGCTGGAGAACAGTCTTTCGAATCGGCTTTGGCCGCGACTCTGGAGGACTTGGAGTTAGGTTTTTCTTTGAGAAAAGAGCATAGAACGGCACTTAAGTCATTCTTAAAAAAAGGAAGATGCGTTCGTAGTTTTGCCAGCCAGATATGGCAAAAGTTGAATCTATCGACTAGCTCCGCTGTTGGGAAAACGCTCTGGTTGGTTGAAGCGCTGTCCTATTGCGTGCAGAGAGAATTTGAAAGACAGCCGTTTATCCCGCCCCTCGGATTGAGCGTGTTGCCAGAGTTGCCAGACCCAACATCTTGATGTAGGTCTGGCTTGCCAGGCTAGCGTTTCTGTAGTTCGAATGAGAAATAAGAAAACTACAAATTTGCTTTGCTTTCCGTCAAGCTGTACAATAATAATTATAAAAATTTTCTTCGTTTCTGATGTCGCAATACATCATACTTTCATGAAATCATGCAACATACTCTACCTTGTCTGTGGACATCGTTCATTCCAAAGCCGGTGCTAGATAAACAGCGAGCGCGCGTGCGACGAAATTATTTACGACAGCGGTAATGGACAATCCGCTTCCAACCTGTAGGGCGACCGAAGAGGAAAAGTTCTTAGTGTTCCTTTAAGTTTATCAAGCGACGAGAATACTTTTTGTGTGCGCAAAAAAACGACAAAAATAACGACTTTATTCAACTCTTCATTTTCTTCTGTGTGGGTCTGAGTGAGTTCACGTAGTGTAACAGCGCAGCGCTTCTGTGTTGTACGTCAGAACGAAGGCCCACTATTGGCCGACGCTGGTCATGTAACTTTATGTTGTCTGCACCATGACGCTTTATCTTGGCCAGGTCGCCGTTTTTAATGAGAATGAGTCCTCTATGTGCCTACCTGGTTAAATAAAGGTTAAATAAAAAAATAAAAAAAAAAAAACTGTCTCCAGAACGAGCCAATGAACGTGTGTGTGATGCGTGTGATGCTGGCCAATAGTGAGCCTACGTTCTGACGTACAACACAGAAGCACTGTATGTATAGTTGAATAAAGTCGTTATTTTTGGGGGGTTTTGCGCAAAAAAAAGTATTCTCGTCGCTTGATAAACTTAAGGTTGAGCCACTGTGGTCACTTGGTCTATTTTAACGATCTCTTTTCTAACGTTTCTGGGATGGCAGATATCGATTACCTAGAAGCCTATGAAGGATTTTCATCAAAAATATCTTAATTTGTGTTCCGAAGATGAAGGAAAGTCTTACGGGGTTGGAACAACATAAGGATTTTCATTTTTGGGTGAACTAACCCTTTAAAGGGGTGGTAAAATGCTCTTTTCACAAGATGTAAAATAAGTCTTTGATGTCCCCAGAGTGTGTATGTGAAGTTTTAGCTCAAAATGCCCCACAGATATTTTTATATAGCATGTTAAAGTTGTCACTTTTTGAGGGTGAACAAAAACGCACCGTTTTGTGTCTGTTCCTTTAAATGCAAATGAGCTGCTGCTCCTGGCACAGGGGGCGGAGCTTCAAGAGCTTGTGCTTTTACCTCACACAAACATGCACTGGAAATTTGAGCCTTTTATGTTCAAATCGAAGTCAGAAAGATGGAGAGACTCAAGGTGAACTGACAACATGTAAACAACATTCTGAATGGTTAGTTGGTGAATTTATGTAACTTATGTTATCTTCTAGTCACTGATTAGCATATTCTGTCTTGATAATCTATAAATAGTGTTCAGGGGGCGGGTTTATGCAAATTTTAGGGTTAGTGATGTCACTAACCCGGGAGGAATGTCGTGTAGTCCCTACCAGCCGTTCGTTGTAGTCCTTAAAAAGCAATTTCTTTAAAAGCAAATATCTCCCTTTGCTTTGAAATTTGAGTGTTGTAACTTTGCACATGTTGTTTATGCTCAAACAGCAACATTACACACTAACTAAAGTTAGAAAAGTTAAATCATATTCAACCACCCCTTTAAGGGAAAATATGCATTTGACAAAACAGCAGAGCAACAACAAACAGTTCAAGAGAAACATTACATCCAAAAATCACTCTGATGATGTCTATGTGTGTGAAACTTCCTTCAAATCTTTGCTCATGTGTGAGTGTGTTGCTGTTCGCATGTCTGTCGAGGGGTGAAGTCAGTATGGGTCACCACACCGGGGCAAACGGACAGGAAACAGAGCAGAAGGACGAGCTGGACTTCCTGTCTGTGCAGGAACAGCGCGAGATGACACACTGCAACCGTACGCCATGCCAAAGCCTGCTGACACACAGCTCATATTATAGCCTGTGTTTGTTTTTGTTTACACTCAATTATTTGTGTCTGAAACTGTAGGAAATCTAGTCCTGTAACATGAGCCAGAACACACAGATCTTAGAAATCATTCTTCTACATGATAAGAGATCATACAAAGGTTTGGGGTCTGTAAGAATGAAAGAAGTCTCTTCTGCTCTCAGAGGCTGCATTTATTTGATCAAAAATACAGTAAAAACAGTAATATTGTAATATATTATTTAAATTTAAAATAACTGTTTTCTATTTGAATATATTGTAAAATGTAATTTGTTCCGGTGATCAAAGCTGAATTTTTAGCATCATTACTCCAGTCTTCAGTGTCACACGATCCTTCAAAAATTCTAATGTGATGATTTGATGCTCAAGAAAATTTCTGATTATTGTCAATGTTGAAAACAGTTGTGCTCTTCATTTGTGTGGAAACCATCACGTGATGCATTTCTTTCAGGATTCTTTGATGAATAGAAAGTTCAAAAGAACAGTATTTATTTGAAATAGTGATCTTGAAGTCACATAGCGCAAATAAAAATAAATAAAAAACATCTGTATCATATTTATTTACTTCCAAATCAGGGTTTTTATAGTTAACTAAAACTAAAACCATTTAAAAAAAAGTTATTTAAAAAAATGAAACTGATATAAAAAATGATAAAAACTATACAGACATTTTAAAAATAAACTAAGATGACAAGAGAACTAAATGAACTTAAATTAAAATTGAAAAAATAAACATAAAACTAATTTCAAAATATTAATAAAAACTATACTCAATGATCATAAAATAACACCGTTACAAATATGAATGTGGCAGAGATTGAATCTGAACATTTAGGTTCACACTGCCATCCAAAAAACAGATCTACATCACACACACACACACACACACACACACTTGGTAACATTTAGTGTGAACATACAGCAGACCCTTTCTGACAGACTACAATAAAATAAGTTTCTAAATATGGCCAATGTTGTTAAACCCTTTTACTGGTTTACTAAACCGCTTCTGTAAACCAGAGAAACATGCTAAACTTTTCAAGGATACTGAAGTGGAACTAGGAATTATTGTGGATGGTGAGGCAGTCCAGCCCAGTGTTATCTGTGTGTGAACGAGGCAGCACCCTTCCTGTCATCTCACACACTTACAAACACACAGCTACTGCAGCACCCTCAGTGACAATAGACACATTTGGACAGAGAAGCCGTATTGTAACACACACACACACACAGACTTAGACTGGCTGAACATGGTAAACACCTTTCACCTGACTCACATGACGTGTCAAGTGACACACGACACGTCGCAATGTTTACTAGTACTCTAGAAAAATGCCTAGCTAGTAGTAATACACACATCAGCAGAACATCATCACTACTGACACGGATGTTTGAAAGAACGATGCTTCAAATGCTCCTCAAAACTGACAATAGAAGAGTTTCTAAACTGATTAAACCTGCAAAACGCCTTCAAAACAAGCACATGACCATAAACTCAGCCTTTTACAATCATGTAACTGCAATTACAACAAGATACATCATAGTATTCCTCAAACACTATCAAGCATATAAGCATCTATAAGAGAATAATATCCCACTAAATGAGTGTATACTTACTAGCATCTAGTATAAACACTACACGTTTTGACGTGGTACCAAAGCAACAACACAGTATTTAAATATGGCAATCATTCAATATCATAGTCAAAATATATCACTAGACCATTGTGTTACCATATTATTCCATCAACTGTACAAAGAATGCTGTCAAAGAACAAACAAGATATCAAATGAGTATAATAAACTATGTAGTAAACATGAAGATATTGTATATGATCTAGTGTTTAATATCAACACTATTGCATCTTATACTCTAGTATACTACAGTACAGTATAAACCATCTAGTATACTAGTTTCAAGTGCCAAAAAGCACCATGGTACTACCATATGTTTTTGGACATGGTACCATGGCAATACTATGAAATTAATTTAAGTATCTTGGAGAACTATGTCATGAATGAATATGGCAATCATTCATCCATAGTAGCCTATATTAGAGTACAATAGTATTACCATCTGATACCATGAGCTCGAAGCACAAGCTGGTTCCTGAACTTCACTCTTTCCTGAACACACTGATACTGTACTGTACTGTACATCCAGACACACACCACCGCAGATATCTGATATCCGAGCGCGCGTTCAGGGGCGTCGCGTCGCTGAGACCCGCGTGAACCCCCTCACCTGGTGCAGCGTCTCGGCCGGCAGCTGCGACGCCCGGAACAGATCCGCCACTTTCCCCGCCGCCGGTTTGCCGAGGCTGTCGGGCTGACAGAGCGCGTACAGCCCGGAGTAACATCTCTGCTCAATGTCGCTCAGGGAAAGGAAGGTCCCTCCGGTGCCCGCGGCAGATCCGGATCCATGCCCGAGCGCGAGCCGCAGACGAACGGCTCTCCGTGGCCCTGTGGCGGAGGGAGGCGCGTCGCGTCCGCTCTGCGGTGCTCTAGCACAGGCACATATTAACACACACACACACACACTGTGAACTCAGATGAAGATTAGCTAAATCTCTCTCAGTTCCACATCCGACCGCACGGAGGCGCCACACAACCACACAAAGCCCTCACTACACACCAGGTTAAATATTGACTGGTAATATCTACAATTTCTTGAGTAATTACATTGATGCACATACATAAAGATTTCATACTGCGTACATATATAAATGTATATATAATTAAGAATAATAATTTCAATGCACTTATTTCAAATCTAAGATTTATTTAAAATGATGTAGATTTATTTCTTTTTATTTACATTTCTTTTGAAGATTGAGATTTAGACTATTAGATGTAATATTTATTTTCACATTATTTAATATTTCATTGATATTTCATTTTCAATTCATATTCAAGATTTGCATTAAAAAACTTTTACATTTGCATTTGAAAAGTTACATTTATATTAAATATTCATATTTACATTTTATATTCAATGTTTAAAGGCCTAACATTGACATTATTTAACATTTTGTATTTATATCAAATATTTATATGTACATTTGCATTTACTTTAAATATTTCATTTTATGAAAACATACATTTAAAAAATGCTCGAGGCATTTGTTTATCTACTCATCTACTGTTTATTTATTTCATTTTTATTTATTTGAACTTAAAAGAGAGATGCAATTTCAAATGGTAAACTGTATTAATCTCTGTATTTGACATGAATCAAATAGTAAAAAAAAAAAACCTCACAGATATTTTGAATATTTTGGATGAATCAACTTCATTGGTCTGTATTAATGACAGACTCCATTAGATCTTTACTGCCATCTTGTGTCGGGTAAGTGCACTCAGACTATGGGGTGATAAATGATAATGAATGTCATAACTTTTTATTTCTGGTTAAACACTGTCAGTTTTTAGGATTGCAACAGCATTTACTTACAGGTGTGAGTCTCGTTTACACAGCAACTTACAGTAGCGCCTCGATACCAATACTGTCTGAAACCGTACAGAGGAATCAAATACAGAACTGACTAATAACATATTATATCATATATTATTATTAACAAATAATAATAACATATCATACAGTTAAAAACAGTATAATATTGTGTATTTCAATAAAAAAATTAAATTAATTAAATTTTTACAGAAAATGTATATATTTTTTTTAATTTCATGTAGGGCTGCACAATATATCGAAATATCATAAATGTGCATATCGCGATATGAATACTCGCGTCGGTTATTAAAAAAATCTAAGAGAAAATCACTCGCTGCTTTTGACTGAATAACTTTTATAGCTTTATTAAGAATCAGTGTTTATTTAATTCATACAGGGTTTTATTTTCACATTTGATTATTAAATTTCTGTTTTGTACATTATTGTAACATTGCATATTGCATTCTTTAACGAGTTATCGCACTTTTCTTCAATATCGAACCGTATTCTGCCTATTATAGGCCTATTTCTCTCCACCTCGGGTCATCTTGGACTTTGCTCAAGTTAATGCATTTTACTATTAAAAAGAAGAACCTTCCGGAAGATTGATCAGTCCCACTATAAAGGAGTGTTGACTGAAACTCTCATGTGTTCAGTTCTCTCAGTTAGCAAAGCGTGGCATTTTATGACATTTACATGTGACAGACACTTATCTAACAGCTTCATTCTTCTAAAGAGAGTCTCGTATGACTTTATATCCTGTTTGGAATTTGCTGATGTGGGAAAAGTAATTGAAACCGCACCAAAATCCTGTGAAGCACACAGCAGAATCCCTGCAAAGCCATTAAAAAAATTGAATTAAACCTCTGGCAAATAAGATCTATTTCCATGAGTTAGATATTCTGTCTTGTTGTTGTTGTATTACCCTGTTGGCAGTGTTGTTTCTTGTTTTAAGCAGAAATGTAATACAATTTAGTGAGTTTATGCTTAGAAAATTGCCAAGGGTATAAGAAGAAAAAAAATGATTCAAGATATATTTCTGAAAACATGCTATTTTGCTTATCAAATACATTAATCTTGTGGTAAGGTTGTTTATTTTTCCATGACAGAATACTGATTAAGCGAATTATTTATTTCAGTGTTCTTACAGCAAGATACAATATTTGCTTTTATCTAATATTCAAAGAGTATATATACTGTACACACACACCTCAAACTTTTAAATGGTGATTGAATAGTGTTAGAGTTTTAGAAATATATATATATTTTTTTTAAGCAAGTCTCTTCTGCACACCGAGGCTGAACTTATATGACCTAAATACAGTATAATATTGTGGAGAAAAAAGTATTTCAATGCAAAATAAAATATATTCGAATAGAAACGAGGTTAAAAGTAATTTATTCCTGTGATCAAAGCTGAATTTTCAGCATCATTACTCCAGTCTTCAGTGTCACATGATCATTCAAAAATAATTTTAATATCGATCGAAAACAGCTGCTTAAAATATGACACTTTTTTCAGGATTCTTTGGTGAATAGAAAGTTCAAAAGAACAGCATTTATTTGACAGAAATCCTTTGTAAAATGTAAGCCTGTAATTGTCCTTACTGTTACTTTTGATCAGCCGAATAAAAGTAGAATTTTTTTTGTCTTTCTCTTTTTTTTTTCTTTTTTTTTTACACTGACCCTAATATATACACTACCGTTCATAAAAGTAGAATTTTTTTTGTCTTTCTCTTTTTTTTTTCTTTTTTTTTTACACTGACCCTAATATATACACTACCGTTCAAAAGTTTGGGGTCAGTAAGAGTTTTTAAAAGAAGTATCTTCTGCTCACCAAGGCTGCATTTATTTGATAAAAAACAATAATAATAAAAAAAAAACTGTAATATTGTGAAATATTATGACAATTTAAAATGACTGTTTTCTATATGACAATTCATAGGTAATTTTCATTGCCATTTAAGTGAAATTACTGAACTTAAATATACAAGCTTGATAAAAAATTATAATTCTAGAAGAAATATTTAAAAAATTAAAAAATAAAAGAGAAAAAAATTAATACTTTTATTCGTCTGATCAAAAGTAACAGTAAGGACAATTACAGCTTAAATTTTACAAAAGATTTCTGTCAAATAATGCTGTTCTTTTGAACTTTTCAGATGGCATTTAAAGGCTTTTGCATCTAAACTCTTCATATATATATATATATATATATATATATATATATATATGACACTTGAGGTGTGACAATAAATGAGTAAACCTGGTCTCTTTATTAGGTGACAAATTAACGTTTCCTCATCTTGCAGTGTCAGAAGATCGGTTAACCATCAAACTTCCTTCTTGTCTGACGTGTCTTTTTCTGGTCTTGTAGGAAAAGCTTTCATCTCAACAAGCAAAGGAAAGATGCAGGAGAAGTGGTTTGTTTCAATCATCAGGGGTTCACAGAAAGAACAGCCTTCATCTGAGAACTGATTTCCCTTGTATTTGTCAGAAGCAACCCATGTCTGACCCACGTTCGAGAGTACGCCTTCACTTTGAAGTGCTGTTACCGACGGCATACTCGGAAACGCATCATAAAAACACAACAACGCAACTTTAAACAACAGAAGAAAGTCATGTCATCAAAAATGACATTCAGATTCATGTTGATATCACACGTGGCACCGCTGTAAACAGCCTGTGTTTACACACACCGAGACGAGAAGACGGGTATAACAGAAGAAGAAGAAAACAGCGCAGGTCAGCGCACACACATCTGCTGTTATGATGAAGAGAAATCATACGCATTCATGTTCATATGCACTCACAGACCTGAGAGCAAACAGTAGAGCTCTATACTCTCCCTCTCTCCCTCTCCCTCTCCCTCTCTCTCTCTCTCTCTCTCTCTCTCTCTCTCTCCCTCTCTCTCTCTCCCTCTCTCTCTCTCTCTCGAAGGTCTAGTCATTGCTTAACCATTAAGCTCTCCGTCCAGCCCTTTGTATCTCATGTTCTGAACGGTTTATAATCTCTGAGCGCTGACTTCTGTGTCACATGTGTTAAAGTTCATCCGGATAGAGAGATGCGAACCGCAGTTCTTCTTCTGATACTCCTGCCGCCCATGGTAGCCCAAGATCTTTGTAAAGGTAAACCTGTGTGAGAAACTGAACTGTTTTCCTGCGATCTTTGTGCCTGCCGAGGGTTTGGTCGTCTGTTCTCAGTTCAGACTAACAGACATTTATAATCTCACTGTCTTTTTTTTCACAGTGGAAAGAAAACCTGGAGCGCTCTTAGAGCCGTTTCAGAGGCGGAATAGTAGCGGTAAAGATGAATATAATCGAAAGGGTGTTCAATCCGTTACAATTGAGAATTTATAGATAATAATGTCTTTCTTTGTAAGTTTAATTAATAAACTGGAGGATCTCCCAAAAAACAAACAGAACAAACAAAAAACAGATTCCGGGTCATGTTTCAGATCAAACTCAAAATAAGAAAAATACAGAAAATATATATATATATTTTAAATTTCATGTAGGGCTGCACAATATATCGAAATATCATAAGTGTGCATATCGCGATATGAATACTCGCGGCGGTTATGAGAAAATCAAAGAGAAAATCACTCGCTGCTTTTGACTGAATAACTTTTATAGCTTTAATAAGAATCAGTGTTTATTTAATTCATACATGGAAGACAAAAGGCAGTTTTATTTTTATATTTGATTATTCAATTTCTGTTTTGTACATTATTGTAACGCATATTGTATTCTTTAACGAGTTATGGCACTTTTCTTCAATATCGTGCAGCCCTAATTACAGGCAAAAAAAATGTAATTCTCATTTTAAAAATCTCATTATAATACTTTTTGGGATAACATCTCAGTGTAGTTACTGTAATGCAAAAAAATTACAATTATATATGATTTAAATTGCAAGTATTTTGTACTGCCTTTTTACATTTTATGTAATTAAACACTAAAAATACTTATTTACAAAAAATATCAAAATAAAATATCTGTATGCATTATAATGAGAATTTTACAGGAAATGTGCTTAAAAGTCATTTAATCAATGTTATTTTATTATAGTTTTTATTAATATTTTGATTAGAATTTATTTTTTATATTTTCTGTTTTCACATTTTGTTAGGTTTTTAAAATGTCTATATAATATTAATTAATTACATTTATTTAGTAGTTATTTTAGTACTTCAAGTTACATTAAATGAGATGTTACCTTGTTTTATTACGTTTTTATAGATACATATTTTTTTTTACTTAACATTTATTATGTTTCAACAAAAATGTTGTTTATGGTTTCAGATCAATAATAATCCTGCCTTTAATTAAAAAATCATAATGCTCCTAAAATAGGCTTCACTGTCTTTATACAAAACTTTTTTTTACTATTATTTTGTGATGCTTTTGAGATATTCGCCTGGAAAAAGGGTCAATTCAGGATACATTTCAGGGAAAGAAGAAAGTGAAACAGTTCAGAGGGAGAGTGTGAAATTGCAGTGAAATGAAACTTCAAGAGAGTTTAAATAAGGATCCGATCTAAATTTAAAAAAAGTTTAAAAAAGAATAAAAAAAAAAAAAAAATCATTGCTGAAGCGTCTAAACATCCTAAACTTGATTATGCCACTTTGTTGTCTGACCAAAAATACAGACTCGGTTTCTTGTTTGGCATCTAAGCTTATCTCATCCTCGTCAGTATCTTGAGAAACCACTGAGAAATAAAGTGACGAATGAATTCCCAAACGAGGATCTTTTAGGAAGACACACACACCGCAGAAACCTTATCAGCCCAGAAAGAACAGGAAGTACACGGATCTACACAACAACAACACAAGATACTTTGTGAATAAACTCTCCATCTATCTCTCTCTCTGTAGACAGCAAAGATGGATTTAAAGTCAGACTCAGCATTAAGACGGCCCTCGGAGATAAAGCAGTAGGGTTTGCTTTTGCCAACTCTTTTCATTTAGTTTCATAATTTTATTCAGGCATATTAATCTCCTGTGCAGTATGTAAATAATTAAACATTTTTTCATTCTCTTTTCTCTCTCTCTCAGTATGAGTGGAATAAGAGTGAGATGTTTCTCTTCAGATCTACTCTGGCGTTTGCGATGAGACGCGCTAATCAATCTAATCAGGAAACAAACTACGAGTGAGTAGACCGCCACTCTCCCACACACACGACATGATGACACACTTAACCAAAGATAATCAACACCAAAACTGGTCAATCCGTGGCTGTGTGTGTAATGACCACTTAGATTGTGATTGAAAACGTGAGCGGAATGGTTTGACCACGGGCGTTTAGTAGAGTCATATCTCTTTGTTAGTCATGCATGCATGTGGGGGAGTGGGTCAGATTTTGTCATCACTGTCAGGAGCAAATGTCCCGACAAGGCTATAAACCAGTCAACGGTTGCAACAGTGTGAAACATTGAGGTGCTAAAATGCAACATGGGTTGTTTAGACACAGAAAGCCAATCAGAAGCTTCCTCGATGCTTGCTTCATTAAATATGCATGTGCTTTGCACAGCTGCAGACTCTTCAAATGCTGTGTGCACTTTCAGTACCTGAGGGGAAACTGGTAGTATGTTTCAGAGGACTTGTGACAACTAAAGTGAATTATCTGGCAACATTTCTAGATGGAAAAGCAGTTATTAAAACTGGCCTGATTGTACTTGTCCTATCAATGTTATTAATCTCATAAAATATTCAAATGAGAACATTATTTCAGATAAAGCGAGTTTATATTACCTTATGTTGCTTTGCTTTCGTTGCGCTCCATTGCTTTGCATTGTTTTATGTTGTAACTTTGCTTTGCATTACATTGCATTGTGTTACACAATGACAGAGGGGTTAACAATTTCAGATTTACCAAGATTATATAATGTTATATAGCTTTGCATTGTTTTGTGCAACGTGTAAAAATTGTGTGATGTGTATTTTTGTGTAAAAATTACAGAGGTGTTTCCCATTTCAAGCATGAAATCTTAATATCCGGCAGTTTTGGAGCTTGTCTGCCGTTATATTCTACTCCAGCTTATCAGCCATTGGCATCACTGGCGAGTTTTCCTCTGGCTAACATCATTTCTTAGCACAAGGCAGTAATTTGTATCTATTGAGGAACATAGATCATGTACTGTTCCAGTCTAACGCGGTGTGTCCCCCAAGGCTCCAATCACGGCCCTCTCCTCTTTCCAATTTATATGCCTCCCCTTCGGCAAATAATTTGATGGCACGGTCTCAGATTCCTTTGCTACGATGCTGACACGCAAATCTATATCAGCTTCCAGGCCAGACCAGCATTTCAACAGCCTTCCTTATCTTCTTGCCTTTGTTGTAGCATTTTTTTTTTCAGTTACTTTTCTTTTTCTCACTGAGAGTTAGGAATTTGTACAAACTCCTAACCCGAAGTAGCAAACTTTGCCATGTTTCTTATCCCACTCCGTTTGCCCTAGGATAATATGTCAATGATTTGTGCTCAGACCTATGATTTTTGCTTAGCAGGTTTAGAGGGGTGGTAAAATGCCCTTTTCACAAGATGTAAAATAAGTCTTTGATGTCCCCAGAGTGTGTATGTGAAGTTTTAGCTCAAAATACCCCACAGATATTCTTATATAGCATGTTAAAGTTGTCACTTTTTGAGGGTGAGCAAAAACACACCGTTTTTGTGTCTGTCCCTTTAAATGCAAATGAGCTGCTGCTCCCGGCACAGGGGGCGGAGCTACAGCAGCTTGTGTCCTTTTTCCTCACACAGACATGCACTGGAAATTTCAAAAACGTTCAGCCTTTTATGTTCGAACCGAAGTCAGACAAAGATGGAAAGACTCGAGAAGAAATGACAACATGTAGACAACATTTCTGAATGGTTAGTTGATGAATTTATGTAGCTTATGTGTATAGTTACCTTCTAGTCATTGATTAGCATATTCTGTCTTGATAATCTATATATCGTGCTCAGGGGGCGGGGTTTATGTAAATTCTAGAGTTGGTGATGTCACTAACCCGGGATGAATGTGGTGTAGTCCCTACCAGCCGTTTGTTGTAGTCCTTAAAAACAATTTCTTTAAAAGCAAATATCTTCCTTGCTTTGAACTTTGAGCTTCGTAACTTTGCAGATGTTGTTTATGCTCAAACAGTAACATCACACACTAACTAAAGTTAGAAAAGTGAAATGACATTTCAAATGACATTCGTTAAGATTATATTAAGATGAGATAAATGATGTGCTTTAAAATGAAATCTGACAAAATATCACATACCAGGTAACGTTGCTGTCCGCTGAATCAACATGCTTTTTCTCCGAATTAGGTATGATGTGCAATGAGTGTAGATATAATTTTGTGTAATGATGGATTATTTCCAAAGCCCTATGATCTATCAGTAATTTTACGCATTTAATAATAACAGTGATCATCTACAGGTGAACAGGAAAAAATGCATGATGTCATTTTAGGACTGTCCTGTTTTAGTGGATTAAATGTTTTTCCCCTTAATTATATTCATGCAATTGAGCCGCTCTCAGTTGTAGGGAAAGCAAGACTGATTAATTTTACGGGTGTAATTACGGGCCGAGATGCTAATGGGTCAGGGGAAATCGATTGCGGTTAACCTTTCCCAGCCAGAGATTGGCCCCTAACGATTGTGAAATCTCACAGCTGAAGTTTTGCAGAGATGCTTGAGGCTTATTTGTGAGAGAACTGCAGTATTGATTGATGCCGGGACGCTGGATAGGGAGCGTGTGGTTCTTTTGCAGCATCAAGTTACATTGATGAGACGCCTGCGTCTGCTTGATTCTTACTGGCTGCATCCAGTATACAACCGGGAAATTAAGTCTACTGACATTATGTGATTTACTGATTTATTGGTAATTATTTTATTAATAACTATAAGCATCCTTTTTAAATTTATTTGAGAAGCAAAACTGCATCAAATAATAAGACTTCAGAGATTATATACACTAACGTTAAAAATTTTGGGGTAAGAGCAGCATTTTTTTGAATAAAAATAATGTAATATATTTACTGTTTTCTATTTAAATATATTTTAAAATGTAATTTATTCTGAATTTTCTGCATCATCTGATCCAGTCTTCAGTGTCACATTTCCTTCAGAAATCATTATAATATGATGATTTGATGCTCAAAAAACATTTCTGATTATCATCATATCATATGGCAAAATTGGCAAATAAATATTTTTTAAAGAATTTATTGACATATTTCCCTTTTAAGTAGGAAATTTGGGAAATATACATATATACACACATATATATATATATATATATATATATATATATATATATATACACACACAATAGGATTTAGCATCACAGTCACAGGTTGATATTAGTAGAAGGAAAATCTTATTATTAAGAGCATTTGATCAAATCAAAGTCATCAATTTTTTCTGTAAATTTTAATTGTTTGTGACTGCTAAAAGTTAACTTTGTCAACTTTTAGATGTATACTAGATGAGTACCCTAATTAGATTTAAAACATGATTTAAAACATGAAAAAACTATTAGTTAACAAACACAAACAATTACGAAACTAAAGATTTAAAATATATTTAAAATATATTCTCTAAAAAAAGCCTTATAATCTCACGCAATAATACACTAGATGATTTAAATTAGACAAATTAGTTTTAAACATGAAAAAACAATTAGTTAAGGAACATAGTTATATAAAATTCAAAATTTATAAAAAAAAAAAAGCCTTATTATCTCACACAATTTTGCTTCTCATATCAATGACAAAAATGTTGTTGTTTTTCACTGTGTACGTGTATATGTGTTTGTGTGAGGCTGTTTTATCATTTCCAGTGCATTTTCTATGCCCTCTATTACAAAAAAATATATAATTTGTTCCTGTACTGCAACCAAAATCCCCACATAACAAACACCAGCCACACCGTTAGCCTCAAAAAAATAATGATTACATCTATTTTTCTCATTTTCTACTTTTCCAGTACTGCAAACATACTGGTGTGCAATGATACACAAAGAGTGTCGTTCGTGTTCGTGGTGACGTCGCCAGATGATCCAACCCAACTGATCCCCAGAGAACAAGTGGAGCAAGCAGTGAAGTGAGTCAATGCGTGCTGCAGGTTATAGGTCTAGACTCATGTGCAGATAGCTCACTAACTGGTAGACTGCACATGGGCATCAACGTGACTTGCTTTTGCAAAAATGACGGCTGTGGGCATCAACGTGACATGCTTTTGCAAAAATGACGGCTGTTTTTTTTTTGTGTGTGAATTAAACAGCTCGTGACATACTTTATCACCAGAAAGAAATAGTAATTTGAGACTTTTCTCAACCTTTTTGGCATAAAGCGTTCTTTAAAACTGAGTCATGAACCCTAGGGTTTTAATTAGAACCTCATTGAACCTTTTTTTCCTACGAGTGTATAGCGGCTAATGAAGGGGAAGTCTCGCACATTCACTTCCTTCTTGCAAAATAATGTGGATAGGTCATCTAGATCTGTGATGATTATCCTTTAGCTTGCCAGATTCCCTAACACATGATTTATAATTCCAGGTTGAGTAAGCATCGCATAAACAATGTGTTCCTGTTATCGGACATGACCCTGGAGTTCGTGGGAATCCCGCCGACGCTGGCGGCCCCGATCGTATACGACACTCCGCCATGGCTCATCGTGTTTGGTGTGGTCATAGGTGCTGTGGCTGTGGGGATCATGGCTTTACTGATGTCTACAGTTAGCAAAACACGACGGTCAGTAATGTTCTTTTGGCAGACCATTTAATTTAAATTATTAACATCCATCTCAGGTGATCTGATCACAAGACAGACTGAGGTTCAACCACACATTTAATCTTCTGTGCCCACAAGTGATCAGATTTTGTCTAAGCTTTCGTATATATGTGATCACATCACAGCAGAGCAAACTAAAATAAATGTTAAACTGTCCTTTCTCATATGGACTGTATAGACCTTCTGTAGCTCCGCCCCTTTTCAGCGCCGCGCTCGTTGTGTTCAGTCTTCCGGTTTGTATTTTCACAGCATGAAGGTAAGATCTTACGGATTTATGAATGAAGCGCACACTTTAAAATCTGACATTTGTTATGACATCCGTTTCAAACATTACAATGCTCATGATAAATTTCGTTAACTCTACAATAAGTAAATCCACTTCACTACAAATTACTCTTCGACAGCAATGCATAGAAATATACAGAGCTACCGCAAAAACAAGTTTAAAGACAAAATTCTAAAGAATTGCCGCTTAAGGTCTATACAGTTTTTCCCCCCAGTTCATTCCAATGAATCATTTAAGTTGTCATTTTATACCAAAATATTGTTCATTTCTATTTCAACTAGTGCTGCACAATTAATAATATCGCAATTGCGATGTCAAGCCTACGCGATTATATGACGCAAAATGCTGCGATTTTATATTAAATAAACAAATTAGCGCTGTTAACGCAATTAACGCAGCATCTGTTCATTTTTGGCATTCTAGTGTTACATGATCCCGCTCTTATTCATGCAAATGCTTTTAAACCATTCATGCGCGATAAGACAAAAAAGAACGCGCTGCCTGTGAATGTCCTGACTGTGACACACAGAAAGACTCGCGCTAATATCGTGCGTGCGCACAAAACAGCATGCCAGAATACAGTTCTCTTTCGAGCTTGAACGAACAATAACACACACAATTATGCCAAAATGTCTTTCTGTCGAGTATCTTCATAACATAAGAGTAGTCTTATGATGAACGTGAAGAGTTGTGACTCGTGAGAGAATGGCGTGTGTGAGATCTGCGTCTCTGTCAGCAGCGGCTGGTCTTAAAGGGACAGTACACAGTAGCCACTAATTATTATCTTTGTTGTTAAAGTTAATCAAAGAAAAAAGGGAACAGAGAAAAAAACTCACTGCTCTTGACTAAAGAACTTTTTTCTTTAGGCAGATTATCACTAATCTGTGTACGTGCATTTATTTTCCTTGAGAACCAAGCAAGTTGACTCCATGAAACCATTTGTTTATTATATCGCATATCGCAATCGCAATATTGACCTCAATTATCGTAATATGACATTTTCCCCAAATCGTGCAGCGCTAATTTCAACTCTACCATTAAAAAATGTGGGGTTGGTCAAATGTTTTAATTTGTCATGTTTAGGGGTGTGAAAATGTAAAGTTGATGATCCCTGTGTAAAACGTTGGATGTCTTCAAGGCCCTGTTACACCCAGTATTAAGATGTGTTTTGGTCGATCGGATCACAAGTAGACGAGGGAGACACTTTCCCGTTTACACCTGGTGTTTTAATCCATCTCTTTTGTCCACTTTCAATCACTTCTGTCCTGATTTATTTGAGGGGAGGGTCTATGGGCGGGTAAATGTATGTTTTTTTTCAGATCTTTCGATCTGATGGACGAAATAAGCTCACGGAATTTACATATGAACACGACCGGAGACGACGGAAAAACATTCAGAGAGCATCAGCTTTAGTTTCTTCTCTGAGCCGCGAGATCACGCCGAACACTGTGAGTGTGTGTTAGAAATCAGGAATGGTGTGAGAACATTGTGCTTGGTACGTTTTCGTCTTTAAATCAAACTTGGGTCTTCAGCCAAAATAGTTTAAATCCCGTCTGGCTAGTGCGCCTCCCTCTGTTTGAACACATTTGACCACACAAGCGTTTACACTATGAAAGCAATCCGGTCGAATGCGTTTTCGACTACCTCTGGAAGTGGTTGAAAGTGGACAAGCTCAAAACGTTTTAGACCCCGTTTACACCTGTATTTAGCGTCGTCCACTTGTGATCCGATCGACCGAATCACATCTTAATACCAGGAGTAAACAGAAGTCCTTAGATATCAACATACCTTGATGTTACCTTCCCTGTATTCTGATCTGACCTGTTTATGATGCTTTACCCACCACAGAGCCAAAGACAAAGCTGCTGGTTTTGCAGGAGAGGACGCCGGAATAGTCAAAGAGAATGGAACCACACTTTCAAGCCTTGGCGGTGTCTATAATCAAGCGTTCTCAAACGACGACCGCTTCACCCAGCTGTAGACACAGAGAAAAAGCAAAGCCATTCAGTATCACATAACCTCTAAAATGCCTCAGATATCCCAAAGAATGATATTCATTCATTCACCTTTTTTCTACGACCCATGATGCTTTGCACAAATTCTGGGAGTAAATTCCGTTAAACTGTAAACAATCAGCGAAAGATCGCTCTATGAATGTAATATCTTGATAAAATGAGATGACGTTATTCTACACACCCTGCAACCATTGAACAATAAAAGGACATTTAAAAGTGTAAAAGCATTAACAAATGACTACCACAGACCATGAATAAATATCACTATAGTAATGTATTATCTAACATACGTTGCCTTCATCAAAAATTTTCATTAACTGGAACATTGAGTGATAATTCAAATGCGACAGACAATACAAATTATATTGACCTGCTCTAGAAACATTCAAGTAAACATTGTTAATAATAATAATAATAATATAAGATTAGAAGGGGAAAAGGGGAGACAATTACATTTGAAAGCATCCATGTGAAAACAAACCTGGAAAGAGACGTGAGGATTTGAGGAGAAGAAATTCTCAGTGCATTTCAGTGAATTATTGATGAGATATATCGTAAATTTAATCGGGAGAGCAGATCATAAATGCACAGTATATGTTATCCTTTTTCATACTGTTACAGCGGAATATAAAGGAAAAAAGAAAATAATCAGGAGGGAAAAAATCCAGCGACTGTAAAAGAGTTCTTGACAGGTATTCTTGTTATACTGTGTGTCACAATGAAGTCTGAAGACATGAAGTCTGAAAATAGAACATGAAGGAAATTTTACAGCTCATTCAGTCAAACTGACGGATAAGGATTATTTGTAGCGCAACCTTATGATTTGAAATGATTTGTTTCAGTCTTTTTGAGTGGAAACCGGAAGTGCTTCCCATAATCTAAAACACAGTGGGTTTGTTAGGAAAAAGGTGGATACTCAAGACTATCCTGGCCTGCACAGAAATACAATTATTTGAGTATTTTAATATTGCGTTACTGCCCAGCTAACAGAGAACGTTTTGCTAATGTTCCCATTAAGATATGAAAACATTATTTCTGATGAACGTTCAAAACGTCTAGTTTTTAAAAAATGTTTTTTCTTGGTTGTGTGAATGTTAAACAGTCCAGTTTATAATTGAGCAAACATTATGGGAATGTTACTTTTGAATGTTTCTGAACGTTTTGAAATGAGTTAACAAAACGTTTCAGACAAAAACGTTCCATGAACAATGTATAAATTATGTTTTTCGTGGAAATTTTTTGCAAACGTCATTAAAGACCAGATAACTTTGTACGAACATTCTATTAACGTTACTGAGCGAATGTTTGTTCTTAAAGGGATACTTCACCTCTGGAAAGATGAATGTGTATTTAAAATTGGTCATTTATGTAGAAGCAATGTGAAATTATTTTTGAATCTGGAGCTTTCTAGACTGAGAAAAGCCAGAAAATTTATTTTTGGCTTATGTGGATGAAAGACAACAACTCCCAGAATGCACTTGCTTCGCTGCCCTAGGAGGCCACTCCCAAGCCACGCCTACCGGTAAGAGAGCGCAGTTGAAAACAACAAGGCTAGGCTACTAGTGAGTCTCCGTGACGAGTCTGATTTCGAGATCGCCCAAAATGTCCGGGATTCGGCTTTTGCGTTCTACAGTCGCAATTCATTATGTTTACTGTTCTGCTGTACGGCCAAGGCGGATGTACGGTACAGCAAATTTTCACACATCAAACGATCACTTGTTTAGCGTTCACGTAAACACTACATTCAGATTCACCAATCGACATGACATGAATTCAGTTAGATTGAAACAAAAGGTGTGCATGTAAACAATGAATGGCGACTGCAGAAAGCAAAAGCCGAATCCCGGACATTTTGGACGATCTCGACGGCCGGACATGTCCGGGAAAAAGAGGATGGTAACCCCTACTACTCAGCTTTCTCCACAGAACAAGAGCCTGTTAGCTTAGCTTCCAAAGAAAGATGGCTGACACTGTGTACATTCTGTGAGTGAGATCCCACCTCCTATGGGCGGGTTGAGAACATGCGGGACAGCCCCTACTACTGGCTGTAGTCTTTAGCCTCTGGCCAAAAAATCCTCCGATGACGCAAATTGACGATTTTTGCGTCATCGGAGGATTTTTTCCAGACAAAATATACATAAATCTCTCGTCTCAGGGGGATATGAGGGTGGAAGCACGGTAATTCGAAAATACACAGGTTTTCTACTAATACAAAGCTTAATGCTAAATCCTGAAGTATCCCTTTAACTTTGAGAGAACCTTGCCGGAACGTTCTGGAACTTTGAATCTCTGGCAGGATTCTGAGTTGAAAGTTCCAGAACGTTCCCTGTTAGCTGGGTGTTAGTTTCAAGGCTGACAGATCAATATACTAACTAGTGTACTACTAAAAGCTGACAAACATTTAAACTAGTGTACTACTAAAAACTGAAAAAAATT
Organism: Leuciscus waleckii; assembly: GCA_900092035.1. Lineage (NCBI taxonomy): Eukaryota > Metazoa > Chordata > Actinopteri > Cypriniformes > Leuciscidae > Leuciscus > Leuciscus waleckii. The sequence continues at coordinate 34,422,490 of FLSR01004883.1, read as the reverse complement.
TAAAAAAAAAAAAAAAAATTGTGCAATATGTCTTGCCCTCAACGTCCAGTTCAAATAGAAAATAACTGAACCCCAAAAAAAAAAAAACTGTGCTCATCAAAGCATTTCATGAGGTTTTTAATTTAGCTGACAATGCTACAGGGTAATCCATAGCAAATGCTGACGTCTGAATTATGCTCTCATCTGCCTGTTTATTCAGCAACATTGTTTAATGAATTATTAGAGAGAATCAATAATTTATGAAAATATGATACGCTTCCACACAGTAACAGATTAGGCAATTTTCTAGTGTCAAAAACAAGCGTTTTTTTTTTTTACCCTTATGATATGTGGGTTTGTGCATCCATCACACTTGAACTACTTTAATTGATTTGATCCTCCACTGAGTGAGAAAGAAGATTGAAGAATATTAAGAGAAGATCTCCCCGAGGAATATTAGATGTTGAACTTCTGAGAACGTTTCTATCTTGAGATTTACGGCGCGCTCTTCCACTAATTGGATCCTCTATCTTCAGGAGCCGCACGCAGGGCTACAGTCACAGGGAGATATTGGACCGATATCACAAGAAAGCTCATTACTGTATTGATGCCCTGTAAGAATACAAAGACCAATACAATAGATCATCACTAGAGTCCTACTGCCGAATGTAATAAGTTCTTCAGGTAGTGGTTAATGAACTCGGCTGCTAACTAAAAGGGCGAAGGTTCAAACCCCCGAATGTGTAATAGCTAAACTTGTTTAATGTTGTCATTTCTACACTGAAGCATACAAAATCTTTGTTTTGACAGCAATAAAATGTAAATACTTGCATTCTAACTTTAGAAAAACGATGAAATATTTAGTGGGGTTCATGCAATATTGAATATATGGAATTCATAGACAAATTTTTATTGTATTTATAATAAATCAAAGTATTTTTGAGGCTAGTAAATTTATTTAACATCTCATTTTGTATTAAAACAGCTTTATTTTATGTTTTATGATTTTTTTTTTTTAATGGTTAGACTGGTCACAATAGTTTGCTTTTATCATGACAATCAGTGTGTTTCGCTTACATTTTACACTTGTAGAGCTTTAATGATGAATAACTTCCACCATATAAAGAGTGCAAATGACTTTAATTCAATTACACATCCCATCTGGATTTCATTTACGAATAAATTTACCATGAAAAAGATCTTTCTCTAAGTCTCTCCATCATGTATGAGATTCCCACTATGCTTCTCCATCCATATTGAAGTTTTCCATCATGTCTTACATTTTTGTTTTTATGCATTTGGCAGATGCTTTTATCCAAAGTGATTTACACAGATTTTTGTTATCAGCTGGGAATCGAACCTCGGCGTTGCTATCGCTTGCTCTAGTGTCGCATTTGTACGTCTCTAAGGTTGTTCATATGGTGCTGGGTAGCAATTCAACATGTCATCTGGATTACATAATCAGATTCCAAAATGTATATACTTGTAATTAGATGTTTTAAAAGTTAAATTTTTATTGATTACTTAATATTCACAAAATGGTAGTAAATTATTCATAATTAATTGATTCATTCCATTTTAAAACAGCCTATTGCAGAAAATTGAGAGGCATAAACAAACAAAATATTTCATCTTTTTTGTTTTATTAAAAAAAAAAGAAAAAAAAGTTAAATACACTTTTTATGTATTTTAATTGCACATTTTAGTTTTTAATAATTACTTTAATTATTATTAATAAAGAATTATTTTCTTACTTAATTATTACCTTTTTATCAACTTTTATTTACCTCACCAAAACCCTGATGCAATGTAATGTTTAATACACTTCCTGTTGTTATAACAAGTTTTCAACATAGTTTTTCTTATTAGTTGTTGATAACAAGTTTTCAACATAAGTTTTTCTTATTATTTTTTTTTTATTTTATATCAAAATGGTACAAGATTTTCCTATTTAAATCTACTGTATGTGATAAGCACGCTAGGTCCAAAGTAATCTAAAAGTAATCAAAAGTCTGATTATGTTACCTAAAATGTGTAATGTAATAGATTATGTTATTAACCACAGTTTTCATCATGTAGTTTGTATTCATTAAGGGACTACAATTTGTAAGTGATCTACCCAGCATTGTTAATATATAAATTGAATGTGTCAATGCTTTGATGTTGTACTTTTCCAGAGTTAAGAAAAATGCACAGGTAATGTTCAGAAATCTAACGAGTGCGAAAGAAGGAGATAAAACCGATTGCACAGAAAAACATTAAACTCCCATCGGAGCTGATGACTGGCAAGCACCACATCTGTCATTTCTAAAGATGCATAGCTGGAATTTATGGGTTTTATTTTACGTGATTTACCTTCCTTGTATTCGTATCCCAATTTGTTTGTTGTTGCTGTTATTGTTTTGTTTTTTTCAATACATAGTTGAAATGACTTGTCAAGGCTTATGCAATCTCACATTCTGTTTTTGCTCTCTTTGATAAAGCTATAAACACTGAAAACAGAATTTTCTGGCATCCTAATGAATAACACCCTTTGATTGTTTTTCTTTTACATCCATACATAATGTATTCTTCCCACTGTACGTCTGCCAGAAGGATTGTGCTTGTGCATTTGCATTAATAATAGCATTTAAAGTGCATTTAATTGACCGTGTCTAATCTAGTCGCCTAATCTTCTTTATGCAGCGAATATCTCAGCCTAAAGCAGCATGTGTTTGACATCTCTACCTCTGCTTTTGCAATAAGAACAATAACCTGTAAAATTTCCATTTACTTTTCTATTTTAAAAGCATATGATGTTGGCTAAACTCACTTACAGTGTAATTTACAGGATCAAACGGCATATTAAAATGAGAAAAAGAATCAAAACACAAGTTGATTGTTCTTATATTAAAGCAAAAGAGAGTTTTTCGAGTAATTTCAAGAATGTCACAACCTTTCTTTAAAGATTTGACTGAGTTTAGATGGCACGGACACGTTAGTTCCACGGGGATGAGAACTAAACTTGGTTACACATTAACCTGATGTTAAATCATTTTGCTATGAAACAACAGTTGCCACGCAGTAAGATCTCAAAGGTATCGGAGGTTACTATGGGATTTTTTAACGATGTAGCATCAAAGAAAAGTTATGAAAATTGATGTCAAGTCATTTGAATATCACCATGGAAACTGTCAGTTCTAGAATTAATCACAGTGAAAAAGATGATATTTGAAAATATGGCTATAATAATAAGTGCATGCCAGTCACAGCACGTGTACACTATCGTTTTACCCCGAGAACAGCAGGGGACAAAGTTCTGTAGCCATTATAACGCAAATGAGTTTGGGAAGATCTTTAACTATTATGAGTCATCAAATAAACATAAAATGAGGAGATTTGTCGCTGTGTCCATAAACCATGACATTCCACACGGCCCGGTTAAACGGACTGAGCTGAAACAGATCTAATGTCATATACCTGCCCGGCGTTATGAACCATTAAAAGGATTTACCTGCTATTATATCTGGCCTTTGAGAACCAGATATGATCTCAAATGGCTCCAAATATTAAATCTCTAAATATATATTTAGTCAGCTGGCATATGATCACACACCATTCTCAAAGAATGGGATGCATAATTTTTTTATTATTATTATTTCCACTTTCTATATACCAGTCAAAAGTTTGGAAAAATTCAGATTTTTCCTTATGTTCACCAAGGCTGCATCAAAAATACAGTGAAATATTATTTTGAAATAATATTACAATTTAAAAGAAATGTTTTCTATTTGAATATATTTTAAAAATGTAATTTATTCCTGTGATCAAAGCTGAATTTTCAGCATCATCACTCCAGTCTTCAGTGTCACATGATCCTTCAGAAATCATTCTAATATGATGATTTGGTATATTTCTTATTATTATCAATGTTGAAAACATTGTATATTTTTTATTATTATAAATGTTGAAAAAAGTTGAAAAAAAAAAAAAGGATTCTTTGATGAACAGAAAATTAAAAAGGATGTCTTTCCTGTCATGTTTGCTCAATTTAATGCATGAAAAAGACCCCAAACTTTTGAACAGTAGTGTATGTGCAAGTTTAATTCTGTCACCGTAATTGAAGTTTGGTTGAGATTGTTCGTTCATTTGGACGTTGGTCGGTCGTTCCATGCTTTCATCCATCCAACAGCACTGAAATAGAGTACAAAAAGAAGACAAAAATACATAAGACTCACTGAATCAGTGCATGTCCACACAAAGTGATTCACTAGACTGAATCGGACGTTACTGAAAAGGATGTTTGATGCATAAACAGCAGCATGATTGTAAAGTGCTCAGTCCTCAACTGCACAAGCACCAGGAGCAGAGACAGCGTCATTAATCGTGACTGGGGAGGCAGCCCAGACTCCTGCGAGGACCGGAAGATGAGGAGGCGTTGTACAGTCGGATGACAGCAGGCAGAAAAAAATCCCAGCAGCACTTGGTGAAACACCTTGGTGAAATAAGCCAGTGGCTTGACATCATTTGACATCACTGCAAATCTTCAGTGCCTGCTCAGAGCTAGATATCCCAGACCTGGCAAGACATCGCATTTATGCACTTAGAAATGTTCAAAAATTGGCCACGATATTGAAAAAAACGTCTCATTCTTTATTCTTCAACTTCCATGTGGTGAACATTTCGATAAAGAATTGAAAAGGCATCATGGAACGTTCTTCACACTCTTATATAAGGACCTAATTTTTCACTGAATAGAGTTCATGACGTTCTGTAGAGCTAAAAAAGTTCTTGATGTGACATTACAGCTTCTTCCGATCATGTATATTAGTTCACGAGTTCTTTAAAGCACTGGTACTGGATGTTTTCTCAACTATTAAAAATTAAGTTTCCAAAAGGGAAGGATCATTTTGAGTTTCAGTCAAGTGTGTTAGTCACCAATTATGTTGACAATTATGAAATATTGCACTATTTCTACTATTTATTATTATTTTTAATTCTGTGCCTCGTAATCTTAATCAATATAACTTCCTTTCCCTCTTGCAAAGACTTCTCTTCTCTAATTTTGAGGGCGGGGTAACCTGTCACTCACATGAGATCCACCAATAGCAAACCACAATCATTCCAATCAATTCCCCATGGACAAATCAAGTCCCGCCCTAAAATTTGTCTTGTTCAAAAGGCAGTTTCACTCTGATATGTGTCACAATAGAGAAGAAAAGACTATCGCAACTTTAATAATCTAAACATCTTAGAGCTTTGAAAGGTTTCATCAATGTTAAAGGCCAGTAAGAACCTTTATTTTTAAGAGTGTAGTAGATCATAAAAAGGTTTTTACTCAAAAAAGCAACTCGGATAAGGCGAGTGACCCATCTCACATATACAATTATAGATTGCTATCCTGATTGTGTCTCGAACATTTCTGATGTGATAAATCACAGCCACTGGCTGCCTCTTCTCACTTTAATTACAGATTAAGGGTAATTGAATTCCACCATCCATCATGAAAATTAGTTGCAGGCTTGCCGAACCCTTGCTGCCAGCTGACACAAGATAACTATTTAAATCATTAACAGATGATCATTTATCTTACTAGACTGTTGTTAAAACTTCTAGTCATATTCAATCATAGCACCTATCCTAAACTTTTTGTCATAATTTAAACATTCAGATGGATGGATTTTAGATCAGTGATGGAGAAGCACATCTTCTGAAAGAAGCATCCCTGAGGAAAGCTGTGGTAGATTAACAATTATCTGAATACTAATAGTTGTGATGAGTGACTTTTGAGGTCAATTGCAATTATCCAGATTCTTATTTTGTTTGTTTTCTTCACTTAGCAACCATGAAGACAGCGGTTTCCTTGTTTTGAAAGGATAAATGGATAAACACTAAATAAATAAATGCAGCAACCAGCGTAATTGGCGATTTAACAGTCTGTCTGTTGTTTTGGCATCTTTAGAAATAATTAAGCAAATGTTGTGTATTTCCCCAGGGAAACACAAATCTAAAAGTACAGCTATCTAAAATGATAAATTCACTTTATGATTTTATAAACTTTTTAGATACTAGAAACTTTGTATAAGTCGGTATGAAACAGAAGTTGCGATAGCCTTATCTTCCCTATTGTGATGAATATCTGAGTGACTTTGTCCATGGGGATTGATTGGATGATTGGATGGTTGGATGGTTGTGGTTTGGTATTGGTGAATCTCATGTGAGTGACAGGTCGTCCCGCCCTCGTCAGAGAAAGACATCTCAAGAGAAGAGATCTCGCTGACACGTCCGATCTCACCTCAACATTCAAATCTGCCTTCGACCTGCAGCGGACACAAAGAGAGAGTAGGCTACTTTTCAAACACACAAACGCAGAACCTTTTCTGTGTTACAAACATTCAAATAAACAGAGAAGTACTGGGATAAAATGTCATAGTTTGGATCTAAACATGATAGCGATGAAAATATAGTAAAGCAATTTGACCCTTAAAATAAAGATGAGTAAGACTTTAAAGGGTTAGTTCACCCAAAAATGAAAATTCTGTCAGTAATTACTCACCCTCATGTTGTTGCACAAATTAAGATATTTTTGATGAAATCTGAGAGCTAGCTCACTCCTGCATAGCCTTCTATGTAATTGCATTCTGCCAGTCCAGAAAAGTTAGTAAGAACATCGTTAAAATAGTCCAAGTGACTACAGTAGCTCAACCTTAAAGGGTTAGTTCACCCAAAAATGAAAATTCTGTCAGTAATTACTCACCCTCATGTTGTTCCAACCACGTAAGACCTTCGTTCATCTTCGGAACACAAATTAAGATATTTTTTATTAAATCTGAGAGCTGATCACTTCTCCATAGGCTGCTAGGTGACCGAAACTTGCTGGCCCAGAAAAGTTATTAAAGAGATCGTTAATATAGTCCAAGTGACTACAGTGGCTCAATCTTAAGTATATAAAGCGACGAGAATACTTTTTGTGCGCAAAAACAAACAAAAACAACGACTTTATTCCACAATTCATTTCCTTCTCTCTGGGCCTCTAGTTGGTTCCATAGTGTTTTTGGCTGCGCGTCTGTGTTATACGTCATCACGCATCACACACATGACCAGCGTCGGCCAATAGTGAGCCTACGTGGTGACGTATAACACAGACGCTCTGCGCTAAAACACTACGTGAACCAACTAGAGGCCCAGAGAGAAGGAAATGAATTGTGGAATAAAGTCGTTGTTTTTGTTTGTTTTTGCGCACAAAAAGTATTCTCGTCGCTTTATAAACTTAAGATTGAGCCACTGTAGTCACTTGGACTATATTAACGATCTCTTTAATAACTTTTCTGGGCCAGCAAGTTTCGGTCACCTAGCAGCCTATGGAGAAGTGATCAGCTCTCAGATTTAATCAAAAATATCTTAATTTGTGTTCCGAAGATGAACGCGGTTGGAACAACATGAGGGTGAGTAATTACTGACAGAATTTTCATTTTTGGGTGAACTAACCCTTTAAGTTTATCAAGCGACAACCCCCCCCCAAAATAACGACTTTATTCAACTATTAATTTTCTTCTGTGTGGGTCTGAGTGAGTTCACGAGAGCGCTACGACGCATGCGCGAGAACTAATGCGTTTGAAATCGCTGGTGTTTCTGACGTCACAAACTATCTTGTAACCAATCAGGTCAACGAGTGGATCTCTGAGCTGCTGTGAGTGAGTGGAGGCGGGGCTAATTTGCATATTCATAGAACCGCGTATACTAAATGGGGCAAGGGTGCAGAGTTACATTCAAGCTATTTTAAAGCATGAAGAATTTTTTTTATGAAAAAACTTTTAAATATGTCATTTTGGTGACCAAAGATGAGTTTTAAAGGATAGAATTATTGACTACAGGGCTTTAGTAAATGAGTCACTGAAACATTCAAAATGAGAATGAATTACTTCAAAATGAATCAATATTTGTGTAAAAACGTTAAAAGTCTTTTCAATGTCTACTCATCTCTTCAAAGTGAGTCTGGCGTTCTAAAATGGTTTAACAGCTAAACAGTTTATTTAAACTTAAATTTATATTTTTGATTCACATTGTTCATTGTTTATGCATTATTAAAAGAGCTACAACTATGTTTAGTGCAGCTTTTGTAAATCACTGAAACATTTCGATCAGGATATTAAAGAATTGGGATCTCTATTGTAACAAAAATAACTGTAACAAATTGTGATTCTCAATTCATCCCGAATCATGCAGTTCCAATTAACATTAATAAAATGTATATTTTACCATAACTTGGTCTTGGTTTGATGAGAAATCTTTGAGTTCAAATTAACTTTTGATTGCTGACTTATATTGGCATATCTGAGCAAAGTTTGAGACATTTTCTGAAAGTCTAGCGGACGTGTAAGAATCCTGGGGACTTTTTCTCATTGCAAAATTGAAGACTGAACTGTGGAATTGCTGTGTTGAAGAAATGATTGCGGTATTAAAAAGGTCTCATTTGTGATTACTCTTCCCTGCGGGGATTCGTTGATTATTGTTTGAATATGAATATACACGGTTAGGTAAAACAAATTCCTGCTGGGGGACCATAAAGGCTTTAGATGATGATACACTAGTCCCGTAAGTATTACAATAACCATTGTTACAGATGTCTCGTTATAAGAGGGGAATTATGAATGAGATCCGAGTGTTGATTAGATTGACGCACAGCTGCATTGTTTGAGGCTATAAAAATAAAAATGTAATTCTCAAATAAATGCCCGCTTGCCCTCAGAATCACTTTTAAAGTTTTTCTCTGCAGGAAGATTAACAGATAATGTTTTTTTAGTGTGTGCTGTTGGGGGAGTGAATTAGATTTGTACCCAAATCGGTTACATAAACCTGCGCCGTGCCGGAAAACTTTGCAATGAGTTCTTTTATATTTCCGTGTACTTTCTATACTCTACAGATTCGGATGTCTTCAAAGGGAAGCTCGCAGAGGGACGGGCTGTTTAGTCGGCAACATCTGAACTTAAGAGCATGTCAATCAAATCTCAGCGGGAGCAGGTGAATCCATCTGAGGAAAATGACTGTAAGAATTGGGAATTGCTGTGAAAGCACAGAGAAAGAGGACTGATGTAGAAAAGTGAAATGCAGCAACACTCTATCTGACAGATCAAATGGAAAAAGGCAGAGTGAACTTAAGAGAAATGAATGACAAAAAGATGGAAATGAAAAGAGAGATTCACTTAGCAAAGATCCGTGAAGTGAGAATGAAGTGTACTTGTTTAAACCTGCAATTGCGCCAGAATTTCATTACGACGAGCAGTGGGTGAACATCCTGTTCTTCAATCTCAGCTCAATCTGCATCTGTTCAAGTGTCCTGAAATGAGCCGTCGGTTCTGAATGTTCAAAAGACAAAAGGAATATTGTAATGTCCATTTCGCAGCCTGTCGTTCAAAGAAATGATATCTTAAAACAAACGTTTTTCTGTCGTTCAAAGAAATGATATCTTAAAACAGACGTTTTTCTTCCCACCCCCCCTGAAAGTAACAAACATTTCCACCACATCTCAAATGATGCCGTGTGATTTACAATAACATCACTGAAATGACCATTTAAACACTGTTTGGAAATGAAATGGCTAGCACATTATGTATTCTAAATGTAGGCCTACACAATGAAACTTTTTGCATAGTTCGACAAACGTACAGCTTGAGTGCTAGGAAATTACACAATAAAAAAGCTGTGGGATTTACCTTGCATTTTCTTTGTTGTGTGATATTCCATCTCAGGCTCTTGCTGACACTGTTGTCTCCTTGATACACTGAGGAAAAAAAAGAAAAAATACTTTATTAGGGGCACAATTGTTTGTTCTAGACTAGTGGTATGTCACCAAAACATGTATTCGGGAATGTATTGTAAAAGGAATGTATTCAAACAATACATTTTGAAGTAGCTTATAATTATTTCACATTTAAACAACAATGCATATATTTTTTACTATATAATTATTCATATTTGTATGATAGAAAATAAAAATCTAAGGCAAAAAACAATAAAATATATACGGTACATAAAATGCATTTTTAAAAAGCAAAATAAAGGATAGGATAAAATGGTTCACTAGACCATTTCAATATGACCTTCGTACACCAAAAATGTTCAAACCTGTTTTAATAATTTAAAAAATTACCTCTTTGAATTCACTGGTGCGTTTAAAGGATGTGTGAAGCATAATGGGTATTTATTGCAGTTCAAGAAAGTTTTCTGTTGGTTGTCCAAAATAATTTTTAAATCGTAACATTATCAGCAGGAATGAATGTAGCCTATTTGATCCTCACAACTGAACATTATCAAGTTGGTCATTAAATTCAGTTCATCAGCCGCAGCTCTGATGACCCTCAATTACAGCCTCGTCCTTCCCTCTGCACCAATCAGGTGAAGGCAGTAATTATGGCCAGCATCTGCGATGGTCTGGAGGTCAAGTATTATAACGTCAATTGCGTTGCAGAGCAGAGTGTTTTTGAAATTATGTTGGCAGGTTTGTCCCAGTCTGTGGTAAAAAAAACATTTAAAAATATATATATATATATTTTTGAGGATTTTAGAGGGGTTTTGGGCACTTTATAGGCTGAAATCTCTGACTAGTTAGACCAGCAAACCAACTAGGCTGGTTGAAACTGGTCTTTTCATTGAGCTTAATGTTCATCATGAAATGCCTGAAGAAGTTGGACCGAAGGGTATCCCTGAAGGTATCTCTTCAAAGGTGTTTCTACAAAATTCTTACCCTTAAGCTCTTACTTAATGTCAAATGGAGGTTTATTATCATTTTTAACACACTGCAGGCCAAAGGGGGAAAACAAAATGTAATGTAGATTCAGGAAGCTGTGGAGGAGACTGGGAAGTACTACTGTAAATTACCGACAATAAACAAGCCTTGTTTCATTATAATTTCAACATAAAATGACACGACTCTCACAGTTATGTTCAGTTAGTTTGTTTTCATTGACTTTCAAAGATCCAGTGATCCATGGATATTGACATGCAGCCAGGAAACATGTTTCCTGACATTTCTGTGCCTGATTTCGACACTAGGGAAATACATAAAACAAATTAGCCTGTGATCGCTTTATATAAAAACAATATAGGTAGGTCAAATCCGGGTGATCACTTATCGGCTATCAATGTTATATATATCATCATATCGTCCAGCCCTAAACTTGTGCCTATAGTTTTTGTCAGTGTTTATTTTAAAAAAAAAACATAACATTAGGCAAAATATACGATGGTAAATATTGAATTGATGAGTTGTCGATACAATATATAGCAATACAATATATAGGGTATGATTTTACCCCAAAATTCAGCATATTGAGACAAAATGATGAGCTGCCTGGAGTCCAGTTGTTTCTGTGAATTGCAGCGGTCCATTAGCGTCTCTTTTCTGTAGCTTTCAGAAGTCTGTAAAAAATATTATACCTCAGATTTCTTGTCAAATCTGTTTATACAGTCAATCTCAAAGCTCTTTCTCGTTTTAAATGTTTTGTGTGTTTTTTGCGGCATTCACCAATGCTTGCCACTCAGCTTGCGTAACCACAGTCAACTCCGGCCGGCGGTGACGTCACTCGCGTACCCTCTATTATTTTCAGGAAAACTCATGCCGACACCACTTTTCAGTGGAATTAAAATGAAAAATATATAATTTTTTATTATATTATGACAAAAAAGATATAGACAAGAATCACATTTTTATGTTAAATCTTATTATATTATTTGGTAAGTTTTATATACACAAATGGAAATGGTCTGAAAGGATTCCTAACATTTACCATTTTAAGGCTGATATGAAGATTTACTTTGAAACATTGCAAGGACTCTCAAACCGCAAAGCAACCAGAACTATGGTCATCTATAAAAAATTAAATTCCTCTTCTTTATTTTAATTATATATATAATATACCCCTCTCCGATATGTCTTATTTTTTTCTTTTCTTATTTTCTTTAATGTGTGAATTGACTGTTTAGCATCTTTGATATAAATGTTACCTGTAATGTTGCTCATATCTTATGATGCTCTGGATTCATTTTGAACCTTATTATGTAAAATATGTGTATACTGTATTATTCAATGTATAATTTTGGAAATAAAATAAAAATAAAAAAAGGAAAACGCATGGCTAAAGTAGTTCGAGGCAGGTCTTGACCGCATTACAGTTTCATATTACTCCGCTTCGCGTCATAGCCGCATCACAACCTCGGTTCGGTTGTGCATTATTTTTTCTAATACTGGTGAATTGTTTTTTAACCGGTTCATTGAAGCGAACTGTCCTAAAGAACAAGTTCATGGAAAAGAATCGAACTTTCCATTACAAACAGACAGCAAGTTGTTCAACCTCCTGCTTATATCAAATTTATTCTTACATTTACTTTATAAAACTCATATTAACCTAAAAGTTACAGAATTATACTAAATGACCTTTTACTTGATAAAAATGAATAGATATCAATCAGACGACAGAAGGCAAGTTATTGTGTGCAACAGGTTGTCAAGCAGTTTATTATTTAGAAGTCTTAAAAAGGTGAGTATCAAATTTGACACTTTATAGGGTTCAATCAAGACTCTTAAAGCCCTGAGTAATGAGTGACTATAATCATCAACTTTCACAAATCTGACAGCTTAACATATTTTCACCAGTGACATTATCTATGAATGATTGGTTGAGAATGAGTGAATAATTACTCACAACACATCAGGGTGGTTGTAAATCATTAGTGCTTCACTTTCATGTCTGTTTACTTCAGTTTTCCCAGGAATGCATCAATAGCAGCTTCTTCAAAGATGAGTGTGGAATTTGAATGTCTCCTAGCAACCCAGTTCCTCTCAGCCTCCTGCGGCGGACGCTTCTGATGGGCATTGTCCTCACACCGCGGCCTTCAGGCTCAGAAGAGAGTGTAATCAAACACGCCTGAAGACAGGGAAAGAGCAAGAGAGGGATATCATCTGTAACATCCATGATATTACATGTCATTTCATTCGAGCAGGAAATGAAAGATGGCAGAGGCATACTGTAGGCATCGATTGCGTCGCTTTTTATTAGTTTGTGCTTGCTTTTTAATATTAAAACAGGAAAGTGTGGTTGTGATAACTTTGTCACGCACAGTGCTTACCAGCTCGAGTGTTTGTCACTTACACATTTTGACGGAAGTACTGAAAAATAATGGTCATTCCTTTTGATTATTTCCAATGTAATGGTAGTTCTTTCAGAAATGTGATGCATTTTGATTTTGTTAGTCATGAAACTGCAAGAAATAGCTTTATACATAAATACTGTCTTATCTATTTCTATTCTAACACAAAAAACTGTCTTACATTTTCCCATTTAAACAGTGAAGTTTAATCATCCTAGCTGAGCATTATGAACATTTTCAGAGGTTTTCAGAGGTTTTCCAACTATAATGTTTATTTTGATAAATAATGTACTTTTATTCAGTAAATAAACTATGACATTCAAATGTGTTCCTTTAAAAAATACCCCAAAGCGCGTTAAGCCCTTTTATTAAGGCCCTTTGTAACTTACCCGAAAACATTTCAGCAACTAAGTTACTCGACGCAAATGCATGCTTAATCCAAATATTAATCTATATTTCATGAGGTAAGAGTTGATTCACTCACATCACTCGGTTCTGGGTTTGACAGACAGGTATCAACATGCAAACTTAAGCGGGGTTTAGCGGTGGGGTGGGTTCACTTCACTCACACATAAGCAGTCAGCAATAGAACGCTCCATAGCAACAGTTGCCCCCATGACCCGCGGCCGCCATTATGGACTGAAAACTGAGAATAAAATGCCTAATGGAGAGTCTCCAGGTATTGATTGCATCACTGTAGAACTATATATATATATATATAAAAAAATTGGCCTGAAATTAGAATCTTGAAGCACTAAAAGAGCGTATAGATAAAGCTGAATTATCGCCATCAATGAAGCATGGTTTAATTATTCTAGTTCCAAAGTCGAACAAGGATAAATTATATTTAGACAACAACTCTTTTATATAACGATTTCAAATCGCTTTCTCGTGTTTTTGTATATAGACTTTAAAAAGGCATTGTTGAAATTATCAGTGAAACACAATCAGCTTTTATCAAAGGGAGAAGTATTATACTTATTTAATTCCTCATACAAGCTTACTTCTATTTCCAGACTTTTTCGAGGCGTTTGATTCCCTCGAACAACCTTTTCTGTTTAAGTCTTTAGTATTTTTGTTGGCTTTGGTCCAATGCTTTTATGTTCTATAATGCGATTTTTAGAAGTCTTTCCGTAACTATGTATTTCACAATTACTTTTTAATCTTGCAGTCGAATTAATGTCTCTATTCATAGAAAACTGCGGACAATGTAGTGATAGACATTCAAAGGACCTTTACTATAAGCCAATTTGCAGACGACACTCTCATGTTTCTTTAAAATAAAGACGTTATATATTAGTTATTGATCAAATTTCTATCTTTTCAAAGGCATCAGATCTAACCCTAAAGTTTCAAAAGTGTGAATTAATGGCTATCCAATTGTGATTTAGAAGAGGGCATTCCAGTGAAAAACGAGGATAAGTACATAGGGGTTATGATTACAAAGATGTTGTTCAGAGGGAATATTCCAATTTTAACCCTAAAATAAAAAGTATGAACAAATCTTTGGTTATCTCGAGATCATATCCATACATGGGTTAGGGTTAGGTTAGGCTTGAATTTGTGTTGAGATGTTGTCTGGATATTAGGGGTGTGAACCTAGGTCTCACGCTTCGGTTCGATTACGATTATCATGTCATCGATTCGGTTCGATATCACGATGCACTGCATCCTCAATTTTCAATTTTACTTCACATGTAAACAATTTTGTCAATAAACACAAGCAGTCAGATATATGAACTGAACATTTAATTTTACCTGCTCAAAGAAAACACGCTTCTTGAATGTATCAAACAAAACTCAAGTCTGGGCACAGAAGACAACAGGAGCATTTAGAAAACACAAAAGTAAATAGTAAAAGTGAAAGCTGCCATTGATCCACGACATGAGACCGTAGCTCTGCCAAACTTGGCTAAGTTTAATCTCTTTTCCAAACACTGATACCAAAGAAATCAAAAACTTTAAACATAAACGAATGTTCATTCGTGTCAAACGCTAGAAATCAATAAATATAAGGTGTCTATAATCAATTCAATCTAAAATGAGTCTAATATTATTTCCAATATAACGGCCTTTCAAAAAACCTGACTGCTCTTCATCAATTATTGTATTTAGATTTTTCTTAAGTCTTTTTGCAAAAATTTAAGAAAAGATTTTAGTATCATTATTTAACAAACTAATTGGTCTCCAATTTTCTAAGAAGAATTCATCTTTGTTAGGCTTGGGTATAAGTGTAATTACCCCTTGTCCAGCTGGAGGCTGATTTACCTGAGGACATGTCAGTCAGTTACAGCTTGTTAGAGGGCGACGCTGTGCAGGCTGACTTGGATATGATCGACTGTGGGATCGATGCTTCTCCTGAAACCCCTGAGAACAGCCCAACAGGTGAATGTTAAACATGCACAACAGGTCAACATGCACCACTGATACAGAACTATATTCAGGGCAGAGGCGCGGGAAGTATGGAGGAGCTTTTCATAGGATTGTAAACGCAACAGGAAAAAATTAATAATTTACATTTATTCAGTTTTAGCAATTAGTAATTTATTTGTAATAAACACTTTAAGTGGGCTATAAAAAAAAAAGTTTTCTGCGTGGCTCTGGTTCCGAAGATGCACGACTTCGAGGGGAATCTGGCCGAGCGTGTCTCATCACACCATCACCCAGTTTGCGAATGTCGAAATTAGTTGATCACATTTACAAAATGAGCCTACAATAGAATAATAAGCCTTTTTTTAATGAACATAAAGGTCCAAGTTCATTAAAAATGTTCACGAAGCTAAATGTTCAGTGAAATTAGAAAATATTTAAGAGATCGTTAATTTAGTTGTATGCATGTTCTCATATCCATTTATTGTGTTCTAATGTCAAGTAATAATCTTAAGGTTTACTGGGTTTTACACTAATAATTTGTAGTGTGGTTGGTGAAGTGTAGCTTCTAAATAAACATCATCATCTGTGCACCTTATTTCTCTCGCCGCTGATTCCTGATGGTTTCAAGAAATATAACTCCGAGTAATTACTCCCTGTCGTTTCAAAGAATAGTACAACTGCGAGCGCCTCGAGTATAAATGTAACATTAACAATGAGATTCAAACAGAAATGTCTTTGAGTGTCAGACTAATTTTTCATGTCTAATGGTTTGAGTCTTTGAGATGTTTCTAATAACTTATGTTTTTCTTTTGTTTTTCAGAAAGTACCAAAGTGTGATATGAAGAAAGTTAGTGGATTCTGTCAAAGGCTTTTTGGTGTTCCAGAGCCACAGTGTGTCCCAGTCATTCCTCAGCCAGCATCTGAAACGGATCTGGTCGATACCGAGCAATCAAGTGTCCCAGTTCCAAGAGTTTCTGAGCAGGATCCTCAAGTGGATCTGGTTGATCCAGAGGAGTCCAGTGTCCCAGGTCTAAACCGTTCTGAGCCAGAACCAGTGTCCTCTGAAGGTCAGGCAGTTGAAGTCAGGGATGCCATCTCAGATCTGAAGAGCCCTACATTGGTGTGTGACGATCTGAGCGTCTCAGCAGGGCCTTCAGGGAGCAGCAGTGGGATCGATCAAGGTGGCATGGATGCGTCTCCTGAAACCCCTGAAAAGATCAGCCCAAAAGGTGAATGTCAACAGAGCATTTGAGATGGAACATTACAATGTACACTCTGTAAAGTTTCAGGAGTGACAACCACATTTAAATGCAGGAGCGAGTCCACTAAATTATCATCCCATGTGTGTTTGTAACATGACTCACTCTTGCAGTGTTGCCAGATCCACTTATTATAAGCGTTTTTGTTTAAGCTTGGCTCATACAGCAATTGAATTTATGGCGTTATTAAAGTGAGCAGGTGCAGGTCACAATATTTCATTTATTTAGCTTTTTTATGGGCTTGTTCACCAATTTGCTTGCAAGACCTGGCAGCAAGAATGAGTCAAGGCTCATCCCACTTTCCCCTATGATTTCTTGCACCGCACATAAAGATAAGATACACGTCTGTCATCTCTCATTTCTCTCGTCGTACGTCATTAACAACTAGTTGACCGGTTCGGTTCCGTACACACTGTGTAGAATTTTTATAAATGCAGTTGTCACTCCGGTAAATTACTGAACTGTGTGTGTACAGAACAGATGAGATGCAAACAGAAATGTCTTTCAAGTTGGACTAATTATTAATTTTTAATCTTTGGTTTTTAACAACTGTACATCTTTGATTTGACAGCATTAGACACAAACCTCGCAATGTCTACACTCCAGAGAGGTGTGTCTGGAGGTATACGTCAACGGCGAGATCTACAGCAGTGACAGTTGCTGGGTACCAGAAGAGGAAGATGCGCAGTTGGAGTTTACCATCACCGATGCCATCTACGACCGTTTCAGTAGCTCGGCAGTGATCAGTGGTGTCCAGCTGGAGGCTGATTTACCTGAGGACATGTCAGTCAGTTACAGCTTGTTAGAGGGCGACGCTGTGCAGGCTGACTTGGATATGATCGACTGTGGGATCGATGCTTCTCCTGAAACCCCTGAGAACAGCCCAACAGGTGAATGTTAAACATGCACAACAGGTCAACATGCACCACTGATACAGAACTATATTCAGGGCAGAGGCGCGGGAAGTATGGAGGAGCTTTTCATAGGATTGTAAACGCAACAGGAAAAAATTAATAATTTACATTTATTCAGTTTTAGCAATTAGTAATTTATTTGTAATAAACACTTTAAGTGGGCTATAAAAAAAAAAGTTTTCTGCGTGGCTCTGGTTCCGAAGATGCACGACTTCGAGGGGAATCTGGCCGAGCGTGTCTCATCACACCATCACCCAGTTTGCGAATGTCGAAATTAGTTGATCACATTTACAAAATGAGCCTACAATAGAATAATAAGCCTTTTTTTAATGAACATAAAGGTCCAAGTTCATTAAAAATGTTCACGAAGCTAAATGTTCAGTGAAATTAGAAAATATTTGTGTTCCAGGTCCAAGCGTTCCTGAGCTGGAACCGGAATTGGATTTGGTTGGTGCAGATGAATCGCGTGTTCGAGGTCCAAGCGTTCCTGAGCTGGAACCGGAATTGGATTTGGTTGGTGCAGATGAATCGCGTGTTCGAGGTCCAAGCGTTCCTGAGCTGGAACCGGAATTGGATTTGGTTGGTGCAGATGAATCGCGTGTTCGAGGTCCAAGCGTTCCTGAGCTGGAACCGGAATTGGATTTGGTTGGTGCAGATGAATCGCGTGTTCGAGGTCCAAGCGTTCCTGAGCTGGAACCGGAATTGGATTTGGTTGATTCAGATGAATCGTGTGTTCCAGGTCCAAGCGTTCCTTATGCATGCACTTCCGAGCAGGAGCTAGTTCAAGAAGAAACCTGTTTCCCACCTGTCACTGCGGTCTGGGACAATCTTCATTGGAAATGAGTAAGTCTACAACACGTTTTGACTAATATAAACCATGTGATTAATAATGTAATGCAGGAGTAGGAACAGGAATCAAACACAATTATATTTCTACATTGTAAATCCTAAGCAGTGAAAGACTAATCTTGGCTATTGTGTTCTTGTGCAGAGAGATAGCAAGGGACCGAATGAAAATGAAGGAGCTGGGTATTACTCACATCCTCAACGCTGCGGCTGTGAAGAAGCTGAGGTTCCCATGGGAGAAAGACCCGAGAAAAGAAACCGTTAATACAGGGGCGAGTTACTACAGAGGCATGAACATCACTTATTGTGGCTTGCCTACAACGCACAGTTCCAAAATCAGCAAATACTTTGTGTCAGCTGCCAAATTCATCCACAAGGCCAAGAAAAACCCAAAAAGTAAGATCTTTTATCAAGTGTTCTGGAGTGACAAAATGTTTGGGACTTTTTCTGACTGTCTTTCTGTTTTTATTTCCACAGATAAGGTGTTCATTCACTGCACTGAGGGTGTCAGCTACGCCCCTACTCTTTTTCTGGCATACCTCATGATCCACCATTACATGACATTGGAGGATGCCATTGATCATCTCATAGAGGTAAGATATATCAAGCCCGACATAGACTTCCTGAAGCAGTTGGAAATCCTCAATGAGGAACTTGTGCACAAAAACAACAGCTGGAAATAATCATAAAAAACAGCTGGAAAAAAAGTGCTGCAGAGCACCGATTAAAAAGTATGCACTGATTAAGAAAATATGCACAGTTTTCACGCACAGACATCACAAATATTAAAAAAGTGATGAAGTAAGTGCGATAACTTTTTAAGTGCAAATCAGATCAGATTTTTAAAAAGTGCAATAACTGCACCGGCTCGAGTGTCCATCTGCTCTGTTTTTTTTACTGTGCACTTTTTAAAAAGAAATATGGGGTTCCATTTGTGCCTAAAATGAGTCGACTGCTTTGTACAATACATTTGTCCTTGACAACAGTCATTGCCTGGTTGTTC